>JAHXMU010000821.1:199765-260977 GCA_019455685.1 Philornis downsi
TCATTTCATTTCATTTCATTTCATTTCATTTCATTTCATTTCATTTCTCTAAAGCGCGTCAAAGCTTCCTTTCGTGTTTGCTAAATGTTAATATCCGATACATCCACATTTTATGTTAAAACTACAACTAACAATTTAATGCCGTCCTAAAAATATGCTGTACTCGCTTTTACAACAAAAGCATGCGGGGGATGTCTGATAAGTTAGTAATAAATAGCATTCAGATGTGCTCTCATTTGTATTCTCATTTCCTGGAAGAAGCTTATGAAGTTTTGTCAATACCCAAAAAATAAAGGGCATAAATTTTGGATTACAATGTTCGACAGTCATTAGCGTCGGGTATCCAGTTTCGGAGATCCATTCGTATGCTCTGCGGTTCCCAGGTATGTCCCTGTGGCCCGGCACCCACATAAGGTGAACGTTTAAGTACTAAGCCATCTCGTTAAGAGATCTGCGACAATTCAGGTCTAATGTTGAGTTCAGGAAGACAGAGTCCAGAGATCTAATGGTGGCTGGACTTTCAGAGAATATGTTAATCCGCACCGTGGTGAGGACGTCATATCTCAGTCATTCTGTCATTTCATTAATGGCCAAAATTTCGGCATGATAAACACTACAGTGATCAGGTAGCCCTTTTGTTTTGGTTAGCCCCAGGTCTTTGGAGTAGACCCCGAAACCTACCTGATCATTTAATGTTGAGCCGCCGGTGTAGAAGTCGACATACAGTCTTATACCAGGAGTTCTATATTTCAATGTATCTCTATCTGGTATAAGCATATGGTATTTCTTGTCGAACAGTGGTTCAGCCAGAGAGTAGTCAATAGTGCCTGTTATGTCAGGCACCATATTGAGGGTCACATTGTGACCATAACCACTGTTCGACCACTGTGACAGCTCTCTTGGTCTTACCGCCGTAGCTACGGCAGTCTGCACACTAATTATATCCAGGAGTAGTAAATGCAAAATTACATTTCGTGCATTGGATGGGGTGGTGCGAAGCGCACCTGTGATGCACAGACTAGCCATCCTTTGGACCTTGTCCAGTATCCTACAGTATGTGAACTTCTCAGGAGCCGTTCACCTGACGACAACACCATATAACATTATCGATCTTACTGCTTCAGTATACAACTAGTGAATAATGCACCAAGGTATTTTCCACAGTCCGCGAAAGGCATTTCAGTACCTCCCAGGGGGATGGGATCCATAGGTGAAATCTTGTACCTCCTGGTGAACAGAACCACTTCGGCCTTATTTGGATTTACTCTGAGACTTCGTTACAGTGAGAAGGGCGTTTTGAAAAATGTTCCTGAATGTTCCCATAAACTTCCTTCTAATGCTATCGCTACATCATCCATGTATGCGGCAACTTTGACACCAGCCTCCTCTAAAGAGAACAGAATACAGTTCAGAACGAGGTTCCACAGTAGGGGGGATAGAACACCACCTTGGGGTATTCCCCTACTGACAAATCTGTTCAGGTTCGCCGACCCTAATCTAGCCCTAAAATGTTTCTTTGTAAGAAGATCATACACTAGCCTCCTAATAAGAAACGTTGTTAAACACCCCTTCTATATCTAGAAAGGCTACCAAAGTATATTCCTTGACGGCAATTGAACCATTGATGAATCCGACTAAGTCGTGCAGGGCAGTCTCAGTGGACTTACTTACCCTTGCAGTAAACATGTTGTCTATTCGACAACAGCTTCCGGTCTATGCTGGACCTAAGATAGCTGTCAATAAGTCTCCCCAGTGTTTTTAGGAGAAACGATGACAGGCTTATAGCTCCAAAATCTTTTGGTCCCGTAAGGGAAGTTTTCCAGGCTTTAGGAATAAAGACCACCTTGGTCTCCCTCCACATAGCAGGGATGTATGTTAGTTCAATACAGCCGATATAGAGCTCCTCACGCCATGGATTCAGCGTATCAGGCACCGCTTGTAGTTCACCCGGCGAAATCATGTCCGGCCTGGGTGACTTAAAAGATTTGAAGCTTTTAATGGCCCACGCTATTCTGGGTTTGAGTGCGATTTCCCTGGCAATAGCCGACGGTTAGTTCGACACAGTGTTATCCGCGATAATTCCGTTTCGGGAATTACCAAGAAAATTAATATCCAGGAGTAACTACAGTGATTCCTCACTGGATGTTGTAAAATCACCCTGCGATTTCCTGAGATAACCCAGCGTTCACGGTGTGTAGGCCAATATTTTCCTTAGCCCTGCGGCTTCGGAACTGTTTTTAACTTTGTTGCAGAATTCACTTCAGGACTTCCTCTTAGCCTTCCTCAATGCACCCTTATATTCCCTAAGTTTCTCCTTGTGGTTGTCTCAGTCCTGTGAAGCTCTCGTAGCCTTAGCCCTGTTGAAGAACTTCCTACAGCATTTTCTGAGATCTATAAGTTCCAACGACCACCATCGCGGTCGTTGCTTACCCCTGGCATCACCTTTGGGGCATGAGGCCTGCAGCGATCATTCAGAGCCCTTGTGATTTGACCCATAGATCACTCGATGCCCTCGATGTTCCAGGCAATGCCTTCCTATACTTGTTCATGTCTAAAGAGATAAGAATGATTAATTTTGGTAATAAGAATGATTAATAAAGTAAATTTCTACAACACGTAATGTAAATACAGATGTTTACGATGTTTTAATTGCCTATATTTTTTGGAAATATCACTTTTTTGTCCTTCATAATTTTTTTTTTGTATAATAATGTATTATCCGATAATTAAGCACAAACAAAATCAAATATATGTTTTTATATTTTATTTGTCTTTGCTAATCCGCATGTGGGAATTATGTTTATATATCGGTGATATTCAGGTTTTGTCAAATAAAAAAACTGTCTGAATTTCTGCCGAATTCCTAATGCTTATTTAAGTCGGTATACACAGTTTAACTTAGTTCACTCAACGTTTTTAAAATGTAGAGTGCTGGGTTTGTGATAACACAAACTGTCAATGCTTATGATGTTTAGGTTATGGCAGAATTGACTAGTACTTACAGCTGGCGCCATCTATTGGGAAGCAGCGGAAACTTAGATGCGCGTCTAATGCGTCATCTAAAATTGATTGTTTGCCAAACAAAAATGTAGAAAATCTTAATGATACTTCAAACTGTAGTTACTGACTTTAGGCGAATAACATCAGAGGGTTGTTGAAATGCCCCCAAATACATAATAAGTTTCACATTACATCAAAACGAGGGTGGGATAATGGAGATTTAGGTTAGGAATAGGAGTATGTACCTTCATCCCATCCACTTCAAACCCTCGAAAATTTGGTAATTTTCGCTTTTACATATATGTATATAAACAGCTTGTTTTTTTCGATTTTTGGGAACGGCTCCGAAACTTAGCTCACAGTTTATCGGGTTCACGGACTGAAAGCCTGTAGTCAACATCTGTAATTCTAAGCTCCGAGCTAAAAGCGACTGCCCATGAGCCAATACGAATTCTAATATACATATAGTACAGTAGGGAGAAATAGAAAAGTAGAGGTTTGAAAAAGAGAAAAAAAAAAATGGAAATAAATCTGCAGTTTCTTAACGGGTGATCCAATTTTGATGACAGTTCATATGGCTATAGCAGAGGTGTAGTGGATTTTAAATTTTGGACCTTATACTTCTAAAGGAAGCTGCCCCACAATGTTTCAAATTAGAACATCTCGGGAATATGAAAATTTAAAAACGTTACAACTTTTTAAATTTTTACCCGATTTAGCCGTGTATATTCCTCTCGTTGCCCAACTCACAGGGCAAAATCGAGAGATAAGCTGCTCACCAAGTTCATCCCTCAACATATCCATTGTTTCACGAGCATGTTGTACCATCCTGATGAAACCACATGTCAACCAAGTTCAACACAGCCAATTGGGGCAAAAAAACAATCGCGTACCATGGCTCGATATCGTTCGCCGTGGACGGTAACGTTTCTTCTACGGTCGTCTTTGAAGAAAAATGGACCGATGATGCCACCAGCCTACAAAGCACACCAGACTGTCGTTTTTTCGGGATGCATCGGTAATTCATGTATGGCATGTGGCTGTTTATCACTCCAGACGCGACAGTTTTGCAAGAAATGAGCCTCTTCGCTGAACACAATTTTTCGATAAAACTGCGGATTTTAATTGAGCTTTTATAAGGCCCATTCACCAAAAATTAGTCGTTGTGGTAGGTCATTCGTCTTCAATTCTTGCGTGAGTTGAATTTTATAGGCTTTCAAACCCAAATCGACGTGTAAAATTTTCCTTGTGGTTGGTAACCCAAAGTATTCCAATCGCTGAGAACGGCGACGAATTGATATTTCATGATCGTCATTAACACTGGTTGCTACGGCTGCAATATTTTCTTCGGTAAGAACTTTACGCATGCGAATCGATGGTTTTATGACCAACAAAGTAAATTTGGTGCGAAATTTGGAGATAACAGCACGAATGGTTGATTCTGCAGGTCGATTATGACGACCATAAAATGGTCATATCAAACGATGCACATTTGTCACAGAGCACGAATTTTGATAATAAATTTCAACGATTTGCAATCGTTGCTCGTTTCGTAGTTTTTCCATGATAAAATGGCAGAATATACTGTACACTTTTCACTTTGACAGATGACGTTTGGACACCATTACCAACCAGTGCTGCCAACCTGAAAAACTTAAATCTTAAAAAATCACCCAGTATTTATTTTTATTTATGCATATTGTGATTTACTAACAGTTTGGAACTATAAAATTGTTAACTTAATTAAAAAAATAACAAACTTTTGCAATTTGGACTGACCTGTTTTACTTAATATTTAACTTTTCTTCATTTTTTTTTATTTCCCTTCATTTCGCCTATTTTTAGTGCACTTTAATTTGATCATTATAAGTTAATAGTTACTAGCTAATTTGATGTTATATTCAAAGTTATATATTGTTTTTGTTTCTTAAATCCAGTATTTATTTATTTTATGCATTTTGTAATTTGCTTAATATTGGCCAAAGGGCTTTAAATTACACGACTGTTCAATAAATGAAATGAAATGAATGAAAATTGAATGCATCTCTACACTCTTTTTGATACCTCGCATGGAAATTGACCCATTTTCTGAAATCTGTCTGCATTGACTTATAACTGTTGGTAAAATTTGAGAAAAATTGATGAAGTCCACGCTCTTCTGATACCTTATTAGTTATATTGGATGCAATCAAATTCACCGCACACGTTTGGTGACTTTTGAGAATGAAAAGGGGCGGGGCATTGCTGTACCCCTTTTGGTACCTCCCCTACAAATTAACCGAATTGTCAAAATTCAATTTTTTCACGGCAATCGTCAATTCGTAGGCTGCAGTTACGTAAATTTTTGTTAACAGCATTGTATTATTATATTATTATATAGTGCTTAGGAAAATTACAAAAAAAATCGATCGAATAATCTCATCCTCTTTGGTAATTCCCATATACATTATCCGATTTAACCTCTTGAATCATGCAATTCGTTCCTGTGAGTAAACAGTAATCACTCTTAAAGCATACTATATTCAAATTATTGACTCCAGGTACGAACTGAAGTTGAACCTAAATAATTCTTTAGTGCATTTTCACATAATAATAAAATTTTTAAAGCAATCGATTATTGCTTAACGACCTGCACAAAAGAATAAATATTTTCTTGCAATAACTAAATGAATAATAATGTAACTAATTAGAGCCATAAATCTCTATAAACGTATTCAATATGAGGCGATAAATATTCTTCCCCAGCAGAAACAGCGAAACGCACATTTAGCTATCTTACCTTATTAATTTATTACCTTTCCCCCATTATTATTAATATTAAATATTTGCTTTTAATTGTAATAATTAGCGGAAATAATTAACATAATAACTATAAAATATTAGTCCATAATCCAACGCCAGACAAACTGGGACCCAACTACCCCCATAAACTTGAGCATTTACACCGTCGATAGCAAAAGCAAAAAAATAAAACGTTTTTCCGGCAAAGCAAACTATTGCTGAAGAAGGAAGTAAAACGAGACTCAGGTCTCCAATGCTGGCAAGAAGCTATTAATCGCATCAGTGTTATAAAAACCAAAGCATTAATTGCAGGGTTCTGAACGTTTGCAGACAATAATTTCGAAGAAAAGCAGTAAAAGTTATAATAAACGCTTAATTAAAAGGTTAATAAATTGACACAGCTAAAGAGGGAAATATAGAGAGCGAAGAAAAATGTGGATACATTTCATAAAAGTTTTCTGTATCCTTGTTCTATTCACAAAGGACGCAAAAGAAGATGTAAACATTTTGGAATATTTTCAGCAGCCTGGAGAACATTTGAATTTAAGCCGCAAAACTACGGTAGGACCAAAACTGAATTATTGTTGCGTTATTAACTGATTCATTGCAGCAATGATCAAATAATGCACCAAACTGTTGCTATTGATTAATTTATTCATTGACTCATTGATCCACTGTTTCATTTATTCATTGATTCATTGACTCATTGATTCATTAACTCATTGATCCATTGATTCATTGATCCATTGAGTCATTGATCCATTGACTCGTTAATTCATTGATTCATTGTTTCATTTATTCATTGATTCATTAAGTCATTGATCCACTGACTCATTGATACATTGACTCATTGATTCATCGACTCATTGATTAATTGATTCATTGAATCATTGATCCATTAACTCATTAATTCATTGACTCATTAATCTATTGACTTATTGATTCATTGATCCATAGTTTCATTTATTCATTAAGTCATTGATCCATTGACTCATTAATCCATTAACTCATTGATTCATTGAATCATTGATTAATTGATTCATTGACCCATTGATTCATTAATTCATTGAGTCATTGATTCATTGATTAATTGATTCATTGATCCATTGCTTCATTGATTGATTGAATCATTCTTCCGTTGACTCATTGATTCATTGTTTCATCGACTCGTTGATTCATTGATCCATTGCCTCATTGATTCTTTATTTCATTCATTGACTCATTGATTCTTTATTTCATTCATTGATTCATTGAGTAATTCATCTATTGATTCATTGACTCATTGATTCATTCATCCATTGACTCATTGATTAATTGATTTATTGACTCATTGATTCATTGATACATTGTTTCATTGATTCATTCATTTGTTGATTCATTAATTCATTAATACATTGATTCGTTGATCCATTGACTCATTGATTCGTTGATTCATTGATCCATTGATTCATTTGTTCATTGATTCATTGATCCATTGAGTCATTGATTCATTAATTTATTGATTCATTGTTTCATTAATTCATTAATATATTACATTCGTTGATTAATTGATTCATTGATACATTGATTCGTTAATTCACTGATTCATTGATTCAGTTATATTCTCTGGCTCATTGATTTACTTATCCTCTACTCTTTAAGGCCCATCGCATCATCGAAATGGGTTATCCCTGTGAGCACCACAAGGTGCAAACCGAAGATGGCTACATCATCTCTTTATTCCGTATCCCATTTTCTCCTAAGAACTCTCGCTTACTCCGGCATAAAGAGTGCCGCGAGCATTGCCCAGCCAAACATCGTAACCATGATCGGCCAACAGGAACGATAGACTGTAATCAGGACCATTCAGTATCCACATGTCAGAGGTGCCGAATAGACCGTGTTGGAGTAAAACTTTGGGCCGCTCTTTATGGACGAAAACACAAAAACTTAACTATAGTAGACGAAGAATTTTGGCGATTCAGTTGGCATGAAATTGGTTATTATGATGTGGCTCAAATGGTTGACTATGTTCTACAACATGAGAGCAGCGCGGGAGAGAAATCGTTGCATTACATTGGCCATTCTCAGGGCACTACGGTTATGATGGTCTTGTTGTCCCTAAGACCTGAGTATCAGAGTAAATTAAGAACTGTTCAACTGCTGGCTCCAGTCGTTCGCCTCGATCACAGTGAAGATCCTTTATTGAAGGTCTTAAGTCCCTACATGGGCTACCATAATTTTCTATCAGAAAGGCTTAGTCGCCAAGAATTTGTACCCTTCAATGAGCTTTTCAATATTCTAGCTTACCAAGTATGCCAACAGGAATCGGTATTTCAACAATTCTGCTCGCCCATGGCTTTTATGGTTGAGGGTTCATTTGATCGTAAGAATACGGTATGAATGATATTCGAATGATCTAGCGGGCTGACTCAATAATTCTCTGTTTTTATCTGTATTTCAGACCGCTTTGTATCTTTGTGTGGAATCACATCCTGGGGGCATCTCAACTGAGCAACTTTTGCATTTCATGCAGGTTCGTTATTCGTCCTCTTTTCGGCAATACGATTTTGGTTACACTGAAAACCTTCGTCGATACAATCAATCCGAACCGCCTCAGTATCCTGTGGAGAATATAACGAAACTTCTGCATGCTTGGTATGGTGACGGAGATCAGACTGCATCAGCTATTGATGTCTTGACATGGGCCGAATATATGTCAGACACTCGACTACATCGTGTTCCGGATGATCTGTGGGGACATGGCGATTTTTTCTTTTCGTTGAATGTGCGAGAATATGTTTATGAACCCATAATGGAGATTATGGATGAATATGAGGAGAGTAAAATAACAAAGATATAACAACGGTATCAACATTAATAAAAATTTAAGGAAATACTTTTAGAAGTGCTTTCTCATAAGTACTCGCATATCCTTGGATGTACGTTTGCATTAGCGGTAATAAATTAATTCGTTTAGTAACACTAGAAGTTTGTAAATATGAAGAGTGATAAAAGACCAATGCAAAACTTTCAGTGAGGCGGACTGAATTATGGACTCCCTCACACAATGTCTGTTTTAATCAACAAATGATGTAATTTAAAAGGCAATAAAGGAAGCAAAATTGTAACTTAACTAAACTTAATTTCTTCACTCGGAGAAATAAACACGTATATCGTTTGATACGACCAAAAATGCAACAGCAAATATCTGTTAATCAAATGTGTTTCATGACTTCCTATTTCGATTAAACGATATCCGCCTGTCTGGTTGGCTGGATGACTGATAGTTGTCGCAAATTTTTCCAAAATTTGTCAAAACTAGGCAAAGCCTGGGTTATCCATTTAGTGCTTTCAAAACCGCAGGTCTGGCAAGGCTGACAGCTGTTAGATACCTGTCATCTGAAGTGTTATTTATCTAGTGAAAGGTTTGCCACTTACGAATATGGATCGTTTAACAACCGAAGAATGCGTAAAAATAGTTAAAACTTACTACAAAAGTGGTGATGTGAACGTGGCCACTTTTCGTGCTTTACGGGGTAATTATGGTCGTGGAAGCCATCAAGATGGAAATGGGCCTCGCCACTGAAGATGATTTTATCGGCAAAATCAGCATTTTAATGTTGTCTCTCCAATACCCAATTAACGAACTCCCTTCGCTGTCCATGGTCAGCTGGTCTCAGTTCCTGAGCCAATTGAACTTTGTATGCATGAAGATGCAAATCTTTCGTCAAAATTCCCTGCATAGTGGATTTGGTGTCAAATTGAGGTGGATGGAGTTTGAGCTACATCATCACGTACAGCTGCGGCATTTTCGGTCGATCGACCTGGTCGAAGGCGCGTTGTTGTCTTTACATCACTAACAGACCCAGTTTTGGCAAATTTATCCATTAATCTCTTTACAGTTGACTCTTTTGGAGCATTATTGTGACCCCAAATTGATCGCAATTTGCGAAATGTACGCGCAAAACTTTCACCATTTTGGTAAAAGAATTTCACAATGGGAATGCGTCGTTCATTCGTGTAGCGCTCCATTTTTTACTAATCTCTTACCTTCTACTAGCAAACAATAACAATTGTTCAAATGTCAAACAATGACACTTCGAATGGCGCCAAATTTAAATCTTGCATTCTTGTTGGGACACCCTTTAATTCTTGGCTTTTATGATCAAAGTATAACAATTTTAACTAGAATATTAACAAATATGATGTAGCTTCACGTTTCCTTTTTCGAATTCATGTTTATGGTCGACTGTGCCTCTTTTATTCACAGTGTAGGAGAGTAGAAAGTAAAAAAAAAACGACAATTTATCAATGAAATTTACAACTTCACGTCGATGAAATTCCCATTTGTAATAGAAAAATCTTCCACTCCCTGTATAGAATTACAGAAAATAAAAAGAAAACAATAAATCGTTAAAGGATTACTAGAACACATCTGCGGCTCTTATCTAATACCCCCCACTTAGCCAAAAAAAAAAAAGTGTCATATTTAGCAATCAACTTATCACAGCTGTCAAAGTCAACACATGTGTGCTGATGTTGTTGTTGCTGTTTTTCTTTTCTGTCAACAACAACGAATCTTTAGTTGGCACGTGGGCAACAGTTTTGACGCCATGGCTGACTGGCTGTGAATTTATTTATTCTCCCAGATTTCACATGAAATAAAACAACCAAAAAAAAAAAAGGAAATCAAACCAAACTGACGTTAATCAGCAGAACGAGATGAAATTTCCAAAGTAGAGGAAGAAAAAAAAAATGAAAAGATCTAATGAACCTAAATCTAAACTAATCAGAACAAATGAGTTTGAGATAAAAAAAGGCTCATTTTATCATTTAATTAAATGTAAAAATGTGGCACCACATTTTTTTACGACATAAAAACACACCTAAGGAATGAAAAACAAAAGTCATTAAATCAAAAAACTTGGAATCAATGAATGTTGAAAATATCTCCCTTTCCCCAAGTTGCTGATGTAGACAAATTTAATGTCGCACATTTGAAAATGACCAGCAAAATGAATGCCAAAGGGATAAGGATACTTATTTGTCATTGATCAGATAGGCTTAATGTTACATGAAAGCAATCTAATGAGAGAGAATAGTATGGAATAGAATAATGAAGGAAAAACTGTAGTAAATGAGTAAGCAAATACATACAACAACAATACAACAAACAATTTAATTTTCTTTTTAATTATGTTCGGTTCCATGGAATTAGGATAATATTTCATGTAATTATAACATAAGATATAGTAAAAAGAAATTCATTATTTTCCCAATAGAAGTCTGTAGCAATCAGTCCATGGCGTTGTATACGTGTGATCACGTTACACTAGATGGCGTTAGAGAGATAAGATTTCGTATTCAAAAAAACTACTCAGACAGTATTGTAATTGCTTGCTTCAGTATTGTTTGGGTGCGCCTCGAAAATGAACGCAAAGAGAAAATACGTCATATTCTACAATTTTTTTTTCGATAAAAAAACGAAAATAAAATGAAAATATGAATCCATTTCTCGGTTTTCAAAAGTAAAGTTAAATAAAAACACATAAAGCTATAATTTGGCTTGAACCTGCCCATTATGTAAGAAATATGATGTCTATTAAATGACCGCTTCTGGATTAGTTGAAGCAGTGGACTCTTTTGAGGTAGTTTTCGGCCACTTGTTTGCACATTTTAGGATGTATCTCGGCGTTAACTTGACGATTGTTACTTTTCAAACGCTCCAACATTTGCGGATTATCCGCGTAAACACGATCTTTGATGTAGCCCCACAAAAACGAGTCAAACGACATCAAATTACATGATTTTGGTGGCCAATTGACGTCGCCAAAACGTGAAATTACTTCTCATACAATAAAGACAAAATCGGTCATATTGTATGACTCAGAATTTTCAATTGTAGGCCAAAATAAGTCGGTTAACATACGGCCATAGCGCTCTGAATTGCCGGTAACGCTTCCTACAGCGTCATTTTCAAAAAAATACACCCTCAATGACACTTCCAGTCACTTCAGGGTACTCCGAGCCTTATATGCGACAACTTTATTTGTTGACGTAACCACCGAGTGAGAAATGAGCTTTGTTCGAAAAATCAGCATTGAAAGCCTGTTGTTGTAGCGCCCAATCAGTGCATCTACGGCGTTGTGAATGATCAGACGGTTTTAATTGTTGCGTGAGTTGAACTCTATATGAACGGAGTGCAAATCCAAATGCAAAATATGCCACAATGAGCCGTAAGATAGGCTCAATTGCTGAGAACGCCATGGGATCGACAAATTCGGATTATTCGCCACATTTTTACTGACAGAAGCGATAGACAATTTTTTGTCTTTCGACAGTAAGTTTTCATTATTTTTACGCATTCTACGGTTGTTAAATGATCTATATTCGTAAATGGCAATCCTTTCACTAAATAAATAACACTTCAGATGACAGCTATTGAACAACTGTCAGCCATGCCAGACCGGCGGTGTTGAAAGCACTATATGGACAACCCTTCATTTATAGGTTATTTAGTGTAACAGGCAATCTGGCGCAGTTTTGATTTCTTCGATTCCGTTCCGGCAATTTCGGTAATGTGAAAACTTCACCACTTTCTGGAAGTCCAATTGTAGAAAATTTCGATAAAATAATGAAAATCGTCATGTCCGACTGCATGTAAGCGCTATTTCGAATTTTCCAGAAGTTAAACATTGCATTACATATCATTTGGAACCACTTGGAAAAGATTGGATGCAACACTAAACTTGATTGATGTATGGGTGCCACATGATTTAGAGCAGAAAAAACAAGAAAAAAAGCTTTTGAACCGAATTTTCATCTAGGAATTTCAACATGAGAATTATTGAATTGCATTAAAATCAACCCATTTCTGAAACAGATGCTGAATGGTAATGAAAACTGGGCCACTAATGACAACGTCAAGTGAAAATTATCGTGGTCGAATCGCAGTGAGCCATATCAAACGGTTGCTAATCCAATATTGATAGTTGGAAAGGTTTTGCGATGTGCTTGGTGGGATTAGCCGGGAATCATTTACTCCCCCACGGCCAGACTTTTAATTCAGGATCTGTACCTCTACCATCTATAGCAAGTAGTGGGCCAAGGGTGGTCATCTTTGGCCAATAGGCGAGTAATCGTGTTACTCCAGAAAAACGCCAGGCCACGCATATCGATAGTGACTCGCCAGGAGGAAAATTTTTACGCATCCACCTTATAGTTAGTCTAGACCTGGCACTAAGCGATTATAAAATGGTCTTACCTATGGCGAATGATCGCATGAATGAGATATGGGAGAACTTTTCACATTCAGTAAACTTACAAGCGTTCTATTTTTAGACCCACTGAGCAGGATCTATAGGTACATTGAAATGACGATTCCGAACGTCACAGTTTGAGAAGCATTAAGTACACTTGTCGATTACAAGACTACTAGCAGTGATTGTCGGTCACATCGAGGTGACTGCCAATCAAGGATATATAGGTGGCAGTATCGAGGGTTGAATCCGGGTTTAAGCGAACGATAATCGCGTGTACTAAACATTGCTCTACAATTTGTCACATGTATTATTAAGTGCGCAACTACGTTTCCGCTGCTTGCCAATAGATGGCTCTAGCTGTAACTGCTAGTCGATTCTGCCATAACTTAAACGTCATTAGCCAAACTTTAACATATGGTAAACATACCGCCTCGATACAATAGTGACTTTCTTTTTGACATCATATTCTTTTGGTCGTGTGAAAATCTATGATTTTGTGCCAAATATTCGTCATATGCAGGAAGTATTGATTTTCTTCTTTCAATCGAAGAAAACGGCGGCTGAAGCTCGTCGAGAGATTCAGAATGTTTACAGAGATGCTGCTTTAAGTGAAAAAACATGTCAGGATTGGTTCCGTCGCTTTAAAGATGATGATTTTGCTGTTGATGACCGTTCGCGTGAAGGAAGACGAAAAACCTTCGAAGACACTGAATTGACTGGATTGCTTGAAGAGGAATCCATGTCAAACGCAGGTAGAGCTTGCTTCAGTATAAGGAGTTACCTGCCAAGCCATTTCCAACCGATTGCATGCGCTGGGAATGATTCAAACTTGGGAATGAGAATTTGAGTTCTTTACGAGTTGAAGCCAAGGGCCGTTGAGCGTCGTTTTTCCGCCAGCGAACAACTGCTTCAGCGACAAAAAAGGAAGGGGGTTTCTTTATCGCATTGTAACGGGTGATAAAAAATGGATTCATAACAGCAATCTAAATAAAAAAGTCATGGGCGCTGCTACGTCATGCTTCTACGTCGCCGCCTCGGCAAAATATTCACGCTGCGAAGGTTATGCTCTGTTGAAGCATTTCTACAACAATTTTCGCGTTTCCCAAGCCTTTTCCTCTTTCCTTCTTTCAAATGAATTATTTATGAATTACCTGTCAAATCTTTCGTTAAAGTCCTGTCAATTATCTCTACTTTCTTTCGTATTCGTCTTCAAAGCTTGGGAATTTCTTCTTACCGTAGTTTTACTGTAATCTAAGACCATATTAAATTTAGAATAAACTGCACTTGTGAATTAGACACGAAATCAACCGGTCTTCAATTTATTTTCGAGAAAAATTTTTTTACTTGAACAGCCCAAATATCTTTTTCGATCGTTGAAGTCTTAAAAAAGCTTAAGGCAAACATTTTGGCGCCCGAGCAGGGAAAGGAAGGACCTTCAAACAATAAGGACTCTTTTAGCTCATCAACTTTACATCCTCTAGAGATAATGTCTGCTGGATTATCTTTCGACGGCACATGCTGCTAAGACACGCCCCCAGATACTTCCTGGATGTCTGCTACCCTATTTGAAATAAATGTGGCGAGCGTTGATGCATGACTTCGAATCCAATGCAGCGTGATTTCGGAATCAGACCAAAAAGTCACATTTTCGATTCTACAAGATACTGCCCCTTTGATCTTTGACCACAATTTGGCCAGCAAATGAGCAGCGCAAAGTTCAAGCCTTGGTAGAGATTTAGTTTTTGCTGGAGCGACACGAGATTTTGCTGTTAATAATCGGCAATAAGTCACGTCAGCAACTCTACTGCTTACATATATGCAGCAACCGTATGATCTAATGGAAGCATTTGGTGGGACCATGTCGGTGTTATTTATTACAAGCTGTTGAAACCAAGCGAAACCATCACTGGGGATCAGTATCGACTTCAATTAATGCGATTGTGCCGAGTTCTGCGCGAGAAACGCTCACAATACGTGGAGAGGCACGAAAAAGTGATTCTTCAGCATGACAACGTTCGGCTTCATGTGGCCAAGCCCGTTAAAACCTACCTGGAAACGCTGAAATGGGAAGTCTTACCTCATCCGCCACATTCTCCAGATATTCCGCCGTACGATTATTCCGTTTGGTGGCATACGCTCTGGCTGATCAGTCGTTCCAATTATATGACGACATCAAGCAATGGATAGATTCGTGAATAGCCTCAAAATATGAACAGTTTTACCGTGACGGAATTCGTGCTTTGCTAGAAAGATGGGGGAAAGTAGTAGCTAGTAATGGGAAATACTTTTAATGAATCATTCGTAAACATATTTCCATAATAAAGTAGAATTTTTATAAAATACAAAACAGCGAGAACATTGTTGCACACATAATACTTTGCTGGGGAAAAATTCGTTTAAATTTTTGTCAATAGGGGGAAGGCTCCTATGGGAGAGACACGGTGAAATACCGTTCAAAATGGCAATATGATATCGATCATTCTAATTATGCTTAATAAAGCTTTCGCTCTACTCCGTATTTTTCAATATTTGGTCCTACTGTAGCAATCTGAGACCGTTTATAAAGTACGAAATACACTGTAAAAGTGTTAATGATGCAAAAAAAAAAAAAAAAATAAATAAATAATAATAATTAAATAAATATGTGTTGCTCTTTTAACGTCTGGATACAAAATGTTTGGTTAACAAAGAGAAGAAAAACAAAAAAAGGGTCTGTAAACCTAAACGTTTATGCAATCTTAGGAAACATTTAAAAATGTCTTTTCTTTGTAATTACGCCAAATTGTTGCAAAATTTTATTTTGCTCAAATCCCTTACAAATGAGACATGGATTTGTTTACACAGTCAAGTACCTTTAGCTTTGACGACCGCGAAAATCTTCAAAAAAAAAAAAAAAAAAAAAAAGAACAAAAACAATCTTTTTGCGTCAGTAATTTTCACGCTTAATGCCATTTATGAACAGCTAGAAACGTGTTAAATTCTTTAGCGCTTTTACACTTTTAACAGCCTGTGTTAGATATTCCTTTGATTTGGATTTGGTTGCAAGGAAACCTTGAAATAATCCTTTTGCGCCGTTGTTTTAGCAAATACTTCGGCCTTAACGTCTGAGAGATAGTATTATATATGAACTTTTTAATTAAAAAAGAAAAGAAAAAACGTAGAATGGCCTTTATTGGCCTTTGTTTTTCCTTTTGTTTAAATTGGCCTTATAATCGCCGTAATGGATCTGGGATCCTTTTTCTCACAATTTACAAACAATTCGAGAATGCCGTAAATATGAATTGCGTTTACTGAACGTGAGAAGCCCTCTCATACTTCATTCTTTAAATGAAATCGAATCTGTTTGTTTTGTGTTTTTTTTTTATTTGATTGGATCATTCTAACTGTCCTACATAAAGCCTTCAATGTTATGTAATAATTATGGGTTTCTTTTTACTATCCATATAGTGATTTCTGGCAATGTTGTCAATGTTGTCGTTTAACAACCGAAGAAGTCGTAAAAATAGTTAAAACTTACTATAAAAAAGATGATTCAAAGATGGACTTTCAATCAACCAAAATTTTCTTTAGCGATAAAGCTCAGTTCTCACTCGGTAGTTACGTCAACAAGCAAAACTGTCGCATATGGGGTTCGGGGAACCCTGAAGTGATTGTGTAAAAGTCATTGCATTCGGAATGAAGATGTAATTTGACCTAATTTTTTCGAAAACTACTTCAAAAGCGTCCATTGCTGCAAATAATCTAGAGGCGGTCATTTAAATGGCATTGTATTTCATACAGAATGGTAAGGTCCAAGAATTATATCAAAGTAAAAGTTTTATAGAAATCATATATTTATGTGTGATATATTTAACTTTACTTGAAAACAAAAAATTTATTTTCTACTGCTATTACTACTACTAGGCATAGCTTGGCTGCATGGTGTCACTAGATGTCCCTTTTCTGATTCGTTTTATTATTTACTTCCACGTTTTCATGATAAATTTTAGTTAAGATGAGCGCCGTATCAGGCCACTGCATCCAATTCTAGTGTTAGGGCTGCCAACGATCACCAAGCTGGTAAGTTGAGTTTCAGTAACAGAAGTTACCTACTGGCCATTAGGTTTCTCAACTAATCGCCTTCCCACTTTAGCTACCATCAAACGGATGCCTGATGGCATTACCAGGGACTACTTGCCCGAAGGTCGGAAGTCGTGAGCTGTTTGGGAAATTCTGCAGAGGGATCTGGTTAATCCCAAGTGAATAACAATCAGAGAGCCTAAATTAGACATTTTCCCATTCCCCTTTTCTGATACCGAAGGTGAAAAGGGATCACATGTGCAGAGTCTAAAGTTCGTGCATATTTCATCGTGTCCTAGAGATCTCACGGGAATACTGACAGGTCTGGGAATTCCAAGTCTGTATCACAGAGTTGCTGTTCACCTTTGTTGGGCGGTAGGTTTCCTTCTGTGTTCCACCGGTAAGGGTATTATACCGACCATTGTACCTACCTGGATTCTCTGCACCTGCAGGTATGTAAAAAATTCCAATCTGTGCTCTTTTACAGCAAGGCGATCAAGGTATGGTGTATAAACCGCAATTTGGTGGCAGCTTAGTTGCTCAGACCACGCCGATGAGTTTGGCCGGCAGCGTGGGAATTAGGAAATCCTAGAGCGGAGTTCCTGCCTGATCATTTGGTAGTGGACCCCTGTCAACGTTGTTGGTTGAAACCGAAATCGCTAATGGAGTCTTCGTGCTCGAATGTGAAGTTGCATTGCAACCGCGTGCTACAAACCCATAGAGTAGCAAAAGTGGTCGCCTCATCTCCTTCAATGGGGATTATGTTCCGTACTTGTATAATAAATTTGGTATCTCCTGGCTGGGAGAAAGGGCCTACAGTTGCGGTAGCTTGCTCACAAAATTGTCGACTTCTGTTCCTAAATAGTCTAAGTTTACTTGGCTATTCCATGGGGCGAGCTGACAATCGCGTTGTAATATGCCCAGTGTGATTAGCACACGGTGGTTAAGGCCCTCAAGGCAAGACTCATTAAAAGATTCGTAGACACTGTCTATGGTTTTGGTGGTGAAAAATTCGCCTAAAGAGAAGCATTTAAAAATCGATTGTTTGGCGGTGAAAAATTCGCTTAAGAAGAAGCATTTAAAAATCGATTGTTTGGTAGTGAAAAATTCGCCTAAAGAGAAGCATTTTAAAATCGATTGTTTGGCGGTGAAAAATTCGTTTAAAGAGAAGCATTTAAAAATCGATTGTTTGGCGGTGAAAAATTCGCTTAAAGAGAAGCATTTAAAAATCGATTGTTTGGCGGTGAAAAATTCGCTCAAAGAGAAGCATTTAAAAATCGATTGTTTGGCGGTGAAAAATTCGCTTAAAGAGAAGCATTTAAAAATCGATTGTTTGGTGGTGAAAAATTCGCCTAAAGAGAAGCGTTTTAAAATCGATTGTTTCCATGAGAGAGGCATAATGAAATGACCTTCAAAATACCAGCAACTATGCTAAATGGGGCGGTCCTTCAATGTCATGGAAGAATAATGGATTTCTATCTACTACTCCTTATATTATCTTTCTATCTTATCACATTATCTTATGACATTTCTGGTGGTTTATTGGATATCAATGTTGCTTCTTAAATATAGAATAACTAACTGAGATGTATTTTTACCACAGACGACCGTGGTGTAATTAATAATAAATTAAATAATTATAAATAATAATTATTCAAAAACTTCATTTAGTTTGGAAGTTAATATTCTTTGGTAATTAGTTCACCACCACATTCAATTTCCAGTTTCGTTTAACATAAAATTAGAAATATTAATTTGACTTGTCATCGAGTTATATCTCTTTGTCATTGTACGTGGTACATTGACCCGTAATAACCACATTAACATTGTAATAACCACAGATTGTGGTTTAATTATTAGGTCTAACATGACTTTGTTCCATGAGACATCTTTGCAATATTGTACGAGTATATCATTATTTAATCCACGAGCCAAGCATTTAAATTGATTTGTTAACAATTCGTATCCCAAACGTGAACAAGACTTTGTTGCCACAGCAAATAGTTGATATAATTGAGTTTAGTCAACTATAACATTGACGTCTCTATTGGCACAAGTGCCATCGAAACCAATGTTTTAGACAGAAACAAATAGTCAACAACAGGTGTTGTATTGTAAATATTCAATAGAAAGTAATATTTTTTCACTTTACGTTTAATGAAAGTTATTCTTTGATGACTGGCAAGTTTGCCAGTTGTTTCGATTTAGTTCAGTGGCACAGGAGAGCAGTTAAAAGTAATGGTATAAGAAGTAGTAAGAATAAATCCATTATTTTTGCATTGCATTAAAAGCTTTATTTAGCATAGTTGGAATGATCCGTTTTAAGTCAAGTATGTGTCATTTTGTTTGATAATTTGTAGCCATTTTAAAAGTAATTCCATTATGCCGCTCTTAATAAAACTCGGATTCCTGTTGCTAAAAAACTGGGATAATTGATTTCTCAAGCTTCTTATTCGCCATAGGTAGGAAAAGATGGTACTCATTTGATGCCCTCTTTTATTGGGCAAAGCTGGTCGCTTTTGAGCGATTGCATCTTTTAAGCGGAGTAGTTGTTGATAGTAAAGCCTTGAATTAAGAGCTTGGCAGTGGCTTATAGTAGCTAATTCCCTGTCAATACCATCAAATACACAGTAAAACCTTCCTGTCCGACAATCCTGGCTCTGTGATTTTCATTTGAGGTTGTCGTAAGCGATCCACTAACCATTACCATTCCCCATCTGCTTCAGAAACGACACGATTTTGTAGCGATTCAGCATCAATTTGAAAATGGAAACTCGGTCCATGAGGTTTTTTTGCGCCAGCTTGTGTGGCATCCAAAACATGTAGTTTTTTATACCCAGTATCTTTCAAATGGTTCCAAATGTCTTCTGTGCAATGTTTGACCCATGAAGAACCGAAACAGTGACTTCGTTGTTGACGTCTTCGTTAAGTGGCCTTTCAGAACATAGGAACGGTATCAACGAAACTAAAATTGCCAGTGATTAACTGCTGCAGTATTGGGACCATGAACGCTGTTAACTTTTTGGGCCGATTGATGTCCATCTTCGACGAGCACTCAAACAATACTGAGTCAAGCAAAAACAAAAAACGTCTGAGTGGTTTTTAGAGTACGAAATCTTATCTTTCCAACGCCGTACAGCGATATAGAGATTATTAAAGCCATCTGCTGGAAAAATAATAGATTTCTTTTTACTCTACTCTACACTAAAGGACATAAACTAACGGACGATAAGAAGCGACAATTTATTTTAAAATTATAAATTATAAAATTGTGGTTCAATTAAAATTTATTTTAAAATGGTGATAATATCGCCTGTTCATTTAGGAATGCGGCTTATAACAGAACTTAAGTTAATTATTTTAAGTCTATATGTATAAAATTCAATGTTTATATGTTTGTATGTTTCTAGGTAATTAGTGGTTTCAAAACCGTCGGTCTGGCAAGACTATCATCTGTTAAATATCTGTCATGTGAAGTGTTATTTATTTGGTGAAGCTTTGATCCATATTCGTAGGATCATTTAATAACCGGATAACATGTAAAAGTTGTTACAACTTACTTTAAAAGTGGTGATTAAAACGTGGGCACTTTTCGTGTATTAGAGAGAGACTATGGTCGTCATAATCGGCCAACTGTAGTACAAGAAATGCGCAACATTATAATGAAATATAATGAGACTGAAAGCGTTACAGATGTGGTCAGGTCTGTGCATCACCGCAATGTACGCACTGCTGAAAACATCGCTTCTGTTAGTGAAAGAGTGACGGATAATCCGAATTTCAATTCAGAACGCTATGTGGACAATACTCGTATGTGGTGTGACGGTGCCACGAGCCACACAATACGACTAAATTTTACTTTATTCCGTGAGAAATTTCCAGAAAGCGTAATTTCACGTTTTGGCGACGTCAACTGGCCGTTGGCTTTTTTTGTGGACTACGTCAAAGACCGTGTTTACGAGGATAATTCCCAAACGTTGGAGCATTTGAAAACCAACACTCCTCATGTTATCACCGAGATACCGCCTGAAATGTGCAAAAAAGTGGTCGAAACCCATCTCAAAAGGATCCACCGGTGCAATCAATCCAGAGATGGTCATTTAAATGATATTGCAATTCGTGCATAATAGCAAGGTCCAAACGTTATAATGATATAAAAGTTTCATCAAAATCATAGCATTATGTGTGGATAACTCGATATTCTTCGCCTTCTTTGGACATGATTCTCCCATTCCAATCCACTGCTTTACTGTTGCTTTGCCTCAGTGAGAGTGGTGGACTGATGTCTCATCTACGGTTATAAATCGAAGCAAAAATTCGGCTTTATTTCGGTGAAATATCGCCAAACACTCTACTGAACCATCTTCAGGACGCTGTTTTTGCTCTATTGAAAGCAAGCGCGGCACCCAACTTGCGCACAGCTTTCTCAGCTTCAAATCTTCAGTCAATATACGATGTATATAGCACTTTCTGAAATGCATTTCATTTCAGATAGCACACGACTATCGTCCGCATGATCACGGGTTGAATCCCGCATGCAGTCACCTACCATTATTAGAGCGGCGGTCACCTCGAGGTGTCTGAAAAAAACGAAAAATCGACTAGTCTTGTAAATACAGGGTGGCACATGAATCGTGATACAAACACAAAACATTATAACTTTTTTCTGTGTGAGTAATGGGATTATTTTATTTGTTAGTTTTTGTATGTTTGGGATACCGAAAAAAATTGAATTGAACAATGCTGCGCTGCCATGATTTGCAGTTCTTCATTTTAATCCAAAGGCAATTTAGAGGAGAGTTTGTCGGCACTCTCCTGAATATATGGACCATTATGAGGTGCGTAAACATGTTTGCCGAATCTGGGAGCATCACACGAAAACCATACCATAGAGATCCCTATGTTCATCTTCAAGGCACTTGACGATGTTACAGCAGCGATTGTTCAGGCAAATCCAAGCTTTTTGACTCGAAAATTATCGGCGCAAATTTGAGTTAGCAGAAATTCATTACAACGGATAATTCATGGTAACTTCAAACTTGTTCTCGTACAAAGTCAAACCCTCTGAATGAGTCTATTCGCCTGGAATTTTGCTAAAAAAGATTAAGATGGTTGAAAAAGACAGCAACTTGATAAATTGCTTGTTTAGGTCTGATGAGACCCATTTTGATTTAAACAAATTTGGCAATGTAAACAAGTGAAAATTGCCGTATATGGAGTGAATCAGAAATACTCCTAGAGGCGGAACTGCACCCAGAACGAGTCATTGCTTGGTTCACAGTTTCATCAAGGTATATTGTGGGGCCATAATTCTTTGAAGAAAACGTTCAACAGTAACTGTCAATGGGGACTGTTATTTAAAGATGTTGAAGTAGTTTTTTTTTTAGCCAGAACTGCTTTGAAGCCATATCCGTTTTAACAGCATTTGGTTCCAGTAAGATGGGGCAACCCATCCCAAATTCCCAAACAAATTAATGTGCAGAAACTCCATTTTCCGCTGGCCACAAAGGTAACCTGTCCTGACTGCACCAGACTTGTTTCATGGGGTTATGTCAAGCAAGAGATGTACAAAACCAAACCAAGAAATTTGACTGAGTTGAAGCTGTCTATTAAGCCCTTCAGGCCGCAATGAATAATCAGGTGTCGCATATGCCTGAATCAACTTGGAGGTCGTTTAGGGTCTATCATCTTGAAAACCAATTAGTTATATAAAATAAAATTGAATTTTCTATACAATAAAGAAAAAAAAAATACATTGATTAAAAAAATAATTATCTGAATTTCTTTGTGTATTACAATTGGTGCGCCACCCTTTACTCCTCAAACTGTGACATTAGGAGTCGTTGTTAAACTGAGTGAGTTTAAAAATGAACTGCGTGTAAGTTCACCGTATGTGAGAAGTTTTCCCATATCTTATTCATGGGATGCAGGGAACTTG
Source organism: Philornis downsi (assembly GCA_019455685.1). Taxonomy (NCBI): domain Eukaryota; kingdom Metazoa; phylum Arthropoda; class Insecta; order Diptera; family Muscidae; genus Philornis; species Philornis downsi. The sequence goes on from JAHXMU010000821.1 coordinate 222,788, forward strand.
TTTGTTTATTAACACTATTGTGGCCAGAGGATTTGGAAAATTGGGACCATAGGGCATCGATGTGAATATTTGTCACTGATTAAATTCCGGGACTTCAAAAATTTTCCTCAAACAAAAAAAAAAAAGAAAAATCGTAACGATTCCTTATTAACACGAACACAAACATCTAAATCCAAAAGATTTTCAGCCAAACCGAGTAAGCTGACGTAAGCAAATAAGCCTTCAATTTGTTAACATTCAAAGTTAGTAATCCTTTACACAAAGATAAGAGAAAAGGTAATTTATAAATGGAAAACTTTCCTTCTTTGTATTGCGTCTCTTCTATGCGAACCTTTCATCGCTTTTTAATTTGCATTCAGCTCCTAAGTAATGGTCGTGTGTACTCCGTTTTACCAGCTCAGGAGGAGTCAGAGGTGGTGAACATCAGACAACAGACATCTCTGACGGTCTGCTAATAGTAAATTTTAGCCAGATTTACGGAGTAGATAGATGGTGATAAGCTTTGGCATCAAACAGAAGCGTTGTTGCATGTGCGGGTGTTTAGCGCACAGAGCGATGATATCTTCATATGATTTAGAAGTTTACTCTATTTGGACGAAAGAGCAGGAGCATTTGCAAAAAGTACAATAAAATTTATATTTAATTAAAACTGGCTAAAATTAGAAAAAAAACAATATTTGTGCGTTCATTGTGAAATAGATACAAGTTCATTCATTTCAAGATATAGCTAGATATCGTATCACAAGAGACGTCAACGAATGGAGATGACTTTGCAAGTGATTACAGCGAGTAAAACTATAAATTAAAGGTGATTAGAGCGCTTCAAGATCAAATCATAGGGAATGAATGATGCCTTTTTGTATTATAGAATATGAAAAATTTCCATTATGTCGTAGTTTTAAGAAATTTCTGGTTGGAGCTGTGAAAAGGCGCTACTTTGAAACAGAATATATTCTTATTCGGCTTGTAATTTAAAGCCTTCCGGCCAATTATAAGTACATTACAGTATGCAACAATCCATCAATTAGATTTAATCTGCTAAATAATATAAATTAAAAAAAAAAACAATAAAAATTAAATATAAAATTTATAAAAATATAATACGATTTAAAGATGTTATGATTATTAAAGACACAAAAAAAAAAAAAAACAAAAAAAAAAAATATGAAAAAAAACTAATTTAGAAGTTAATGGGAAATATAATCTGGAAATATAAGATAATCGGTATGTGATGAAAGCTGCTCACAATTTAATTTAAAACAAAATTTTACTGGAAAGTTAGAAAGTGTTACAGAATAAGCCTTTTGTAAGAATCAGGACATGATTTAAAACATTTTAAATGGCTTGATAGTAAATTGTAAATTTGTAATAGTCTTATTACAAAAGCACGACCCATAAGTGTGGTTACTTTAGGAATAACAAGCTGATTGTTACTAGTGGAATGTGAAAAATTAAACAAATTAATAAGAAATTCATGACTACAAAGACGAACAACTTTATAAAATAATAAAAAAGAACTCAAATCGATATAATGTTTAAAACTACAGCCCAAGAAACGCTTAACATACGATGTTATTATGAACACGACGCCTTAGTGAATACAAATATCTCATAACTCTATTAAAAGCCACCTGAATTTTCCACATATTCTGTTTATTTGTGCCGCTGTATCGTATAGCTCCAAACAATATAGAATACTAGGCATGATATATGCATGAACCAATTTCTCCTTAATAAAGGGTGTTCCAACAAGAACGCAAGATTTAACTTTGGCGCCATTCGAAGTGTCATTGTTTGACATTTGAACAATTGTTATTGTTTGCTAGTAGAAGGTATGAGGTTAGTAAAAATAGAGCGCTACACGAATGAACAACGCATTCTCATTGTGAAATTGTTTTACCAAAATGGTGAAAGTTTTGCGGCTGCAGTTCCCAAATTGCCACAAATTTGGGGTCACAATAATGCTCCAAGAGCGCCAACTATAAAGAGATTAATGGATAAATTTGCCAAAACTGGGTGTAAAGACAACAACGCGTCTTCGACCAGGTTGATCGACCGAAAATGTTGCAGCTGTGCGTGATGATGTCGCTCAAACTCCATCCACCTCAATTCGACACCGAGCTCAGCAAATTGGTGTCTCCAAATCCACTATGCAGGGAATTTTGACGAAAGATTTGCATCTTCATGCATACAAAGTTCAATTGATTCAGGAACTGAGACCAGCTGACCATGGACAGCGAAGGGAGTTCGTTAATTGGGTATTGGAAAGACAACATGAAAATGCTGATTTTGCCGATAAAATCATCTTCAGTGACGAGGCCCATTTCCCATTTCCATTTTGATGGCTTCGTCTATAATCAGAATTGTCGCATTTGGGGTGAGGAAAATCCTCAAGTGATTCACGAGAAGCAAATGCATTCTCAACGTGTCTCTGTGTGGTGTGGATTTTGGGCTGGAGGAATCATTGGACCTTTTTTTTTATGAAAATGAGGCATGTCAAGCACAAGCAGTCAATGGTGTTCGGTATCATGAAATGTTGACCAGTTTTTTCGTGCCTAGAATTGAAGAAGTGAATGTGGAGGGCATGTGGTTGCAACAAGACGGCGCCACATGTCATACAGCCAGAGAAACAATTCAATTGCTGCATCAGTCATCAGTCTCGGTCGTGTTATTTCGCGTTTTGGAGACCAGAATTGGCCGCCTAGATCGAGCGATTTAACACCATTAGACATTTTTCTTTGGGGTTTTTTGAAGTCGATGGTTTACGCGAATAAGCCGACGACGACTTAAGTCTTAAAAGAGGAAATTGGACGCTGCATTAATGAAATACCGCAGCATTTATGCAAAACGCTCATTGAAAATTGCATTAAAAGATCGCGTGTGTGCCAGCAAAGCCGCGGCGGCCATCTGCCCGATGTGTTGTTCCGTACATAACCTCATTCTGTCTACTTTACGATATAATAAAGTTTCACGATTTTTTTTTTAAATATCTGTGTTTTATCTAAAATTTAAATCTTGCGTTCTTGTTGGGACACCCTTTATATGCATGAACCAATTTCTCCTTAATAGATCTAGGCAACACTAAATCAGTGTTATAAAAACTTCAAAGTGAACAATTTAAACTCCAGACTACATTATCCACATGATAGCTAAAGTTTAGTCTGTTATCCAAAACTACTCCCAAACAATGTACATTGTGGACCACTTCAATGCATGTGCCATGATAAGATAAACTTAGGTTTAAATCATGATTAGAAAAAAGCATAGTTTTTGTTATTAGAATCTTGATTGAGAGTTTATTTTCCGTCATCCATGAGCAGATTAAATTTAACGCATAGTTAATATTAGTTTGCAGGACATCAGCAAACTGATATTCTCCCTTAAAGAGCAATTGTACATCATCTGCAAATGAATAGGGAATGCACGTGTCTTCAAGGATGCTAAACAGATCATTCAAGTACAAAATAAAAGGTATTGGACCAAGTAACGAACCTTGAGGAACACCACTTGGGGCAGGTAACACAGAAGACGACGAATCATCGACAACAACATAATGATTCCTGTCATATAGTTATGATGAAATCAAAAGACAGATATTGACGTCGAGATTAAATTTGTTTTCAGTTGTTAGAAATACAATTTCCATCTTACGGTGGTGGGTATAAAAAGTCAATTATTGGAAAAAGTAAATGAGTTGAAGTAAGTTGAAGCAAAAACGACTAGAAACGTTAGAATATAAAGGTTATTGTCAATACACTATTGCATGAATCGAATGACGTAATTCCATGATACGTTTTGAAATCAAATTAGAGCCGTATTGCCACCAATTCTACATTTTGAATACTTCAGAAGCTACATAGAAGAGTCAATTTCTAATTCTAGATCATCTAGACATAATGAACACAAGTTTAGAATGTGTTTAACTGGTGTTTAAAAAAAGTGTTATACATTTTCAACAAATTGAAAAACAGTTTCCAGGAACATTCGAAAATTCGAGCTTATCCGAAAGGTTTCTTTGTCCATCACAGTGGACTAGATGGGGTCTATTTCATTTTCATTAAATGGTGAAAGAGGAAATGTTACAAAATTACAAAATTCTTCCAAAATTAAGTAATACACAAGCTTTTATCATTCGGTAATTACGCATATTCAACACTTAATAATTTAATCACTTAATTAGTTATGATAATTCCTTTACCGCTTTAAATGAACTCTCGCTTTAATTCACTTTGTATAGCATTAGAAACGATGACCTACTTAAGTATCATTTGTATATATTAAATTGTCGTAACTCACATTTATGTACTCTCTGATGGTATACCCATAGCAGTTTTTAACTGCCAAACTTGAGGAGTGTTTAACTAACAAATAGAAACTGGTAGTAGACAAAAAATGCTGAGAAAGGGGAGAAAAAGAAATATCTTATTCAATTTAAAATAGTTCGCATCTTCAGTGCTATTCTAATGTGCTACATTAAAGAAGTTCTCCATTATGCAAATGTCGGGGAAGCAATTGGAGTACCACTATTACGAGGGTGGTCCAAAAAAAAAAACTGAAAAGTGACAATCTTATAAAATATATGCTTTAAGTTTCCTGGTGCCACTTTGTTTAGTATTTTTTTTTTTGATCAAAAGTAAACGATCTCAGTGAATTTCTAAACATGGAAAAAATTTGGTCACTGTCATGTAATACAATATTTCCATTTGAAAGGAATTTTTTTTGTCCAACCAATATAAAAGCCGAATTAGATTCTACTCTGGATGAGTCTTCTCTTTCGCTTACGGCTGTAAAATGTTAGGTAGCAGAGTTTAAACGAGGCCGTACGAGCTGCCAAGACGAACACCATAGTGATCGACCAATTAAAGTGTCCACGCCAGACACGTTAAAAAAAATGCACAAAATGGTATTGGATTATCGTCGGCTGAAGGTGCCTAATCTAGCTGAAATGATAAGCATTTCAAAAAGTGCTATACATCGTATATTGAACGAAAATTTGAAGAGGAGGAAGTTGTGCGTAAGAAGGGTGCCGCGCTTGCTTTTAATAGAACAAAAACGGTGTCGTGGTGACATTTTATTTTGGCGATGTTTCATCGTAATAAAGCCGAATTTTTGCGTTAGGTTATAAACTCATGGATGTGACATGAGTCCACCACTTCACATCTGGGAAAAAGGAACAGTCAAAGTAGTGGACTGGAATGGGAGAATCGTGTCCACAGAAGGCGAAGATAGTTCCATCTGCAGGCAAGGTGATGGCAGCAGTTTTTTTGGGATGCTTATTGGATTATTTTTATTGATTATCTTCAGAAAGGAAAACCCATCAACGGCGAATATTATGCTAATTTATTACAGCGTTAAGGTAATGAAATTATGAAAAATAGGCTGTTTTTGGGGAAGAAGAAAATGCTGTTTAATCAAGACAATGCTCCAGTTCATACGTCTGCTATTGCAATGACCAGAATTAATGAATTAAAGTCCGGATTGCTTCATCACGTATCTTATTCGCCAGATTTAAAAGATTTTCTATATCCAAACTTGAGAAAATGGCTTGGTGGTAAAAGATTTTCCAACAATAAAGAGACGAAGTCTGCGGTTGATGGCTATTTTATGGAGTTTGACAGTTCTTACTATAAATAAGGTATATCGAGTATCGCTGGAAAATGGTGTATCGAGCTAAAAGCAGATAATGTTGAAAAACTAACGAAAATGTTTTCCAACTTTTTTGTGTCTTCTTTGTTATGTTGGCTAGTTTTCGGACCGCCCTCGTACGCAATATCTACAAAGTTATAGGCAGTGGTTACGATTAATGTTCAATCATAAGAAGTGACTTCAAAATATAATGGAAATGTCTAATTGGAATTATCATTGACTTGCGTAAGAAAGTTTAAGCCCAAATCTCGAAAATAAATGAGATATGGGAGAGCTGCTCACATTCAGTGAGTTTACAAGTATTATATTTTTAGACTCGTTCGACAGAACCGACATACAGTTTAATGAGAATCTTGAATGTCATCTTTGAAATCATTTAACTTGTCGACTACTTGACTACTCGAAATATTCATCAGATACATCGAGGTGAGTCCCAGTCACATAATGATAGTTGCTTGTATCGGGACTCGAACCCACGATCTTACGCATGATAGCTGCCTGTTCCAACCATCATGTCAATGCCAGTTACTAAAACATTTTATTAGCATTTTTAAATAGTTTTACCATCAAAACCTTTATTAAATCCAAAGTATAATGGCATAGATGCAGGAAAGTGCATCTAAATTCGTATATAGGGTGACGCATAAGGAACGTTTAGATTTGATCAGTGAAGTTTTGTTTAAGTTTTTTTTTTCGTCTCTTTACAGAATTAACTAAATAATACTTGGAAAATTTGTGATGGAAAGACTCAGCACGGAACCAAGAATCAAAGTTGTTCAATTTTACTTTGAAAGTCAGCATTCGATTATTCAGAACATATCGAAATTTCTTTTATGTTCGAAATGCTCCTAACGCTCCAACAATTTACCGATTGGCTCATCGTTTTGGGCAACAAGGGGCTGCCTGTGACCTTCCACGTGCTGGAAGACCTCGTGCAGTTCGAAATGAAGTGACTATTGTTCGGGTGCAAGCAAGTATTGAGGGCAACCTTGAAACATTCACCAGGCGACGTTTTCAACAGTTATATAATATTGAGTTTGCAAAATTTCATCATTTTCTATTACAATTTTATTGTTGAAAAAGTGAAAGTAAAGTAAAAAAGATAAAACAACCTTATGAAATTATGTTTAACAGATATAGTCAGTTGTTTGTAACTCTGTTGCTTATAAACCATCATCTATTTAGAAATCCATGATGGAAAATTTGCCGACAAACAGGGTTCTGTCTTGTGGCAATCTTTAACTTCAAATTTCATTATAATTTTTTTGTACCTATAGAGTTTCACCGTGAAAAGTTAGCGTAGGGTCAGTCTTAAGCTTTGATTAAATTTCTGCAAAAACAATAATCGTACTTCATTCTTTTTCCGACACAGATCTTTTGATTCTTTCCGCATCAACATGTTGTTGTTACAGACTCTTCGTCACTCTGACTAACTTTACTGCAGTATATTTCTATAGAAATAACTTTCAATACTAAACTATGATTACGGTCTTTCTTAACTTCCGTTTCCCCATTGTTTTGCAAACAGCATGCGGCTTCAGATGTGTTGCACACAAACACATTTTGCACACACGCTGGTATGAGTGCATACTGCAGGCAGATGTGTGTTGGTCATGTACAAAGATTAGGTATATTATTAAAGAGAAAGTAAATCTCTCTACAAATGACACATTATGTTTCGATGTAAGTAATGTTTGTGGTCGAACAGGGAAAGGGCGGTTAAAACACATCAGCGGTATATCCGTCTATCTCTGTAATAAAATGATGATTCTGACGGTGATGATGTTGATGTCCGGCGTTAGCAATTTGTGCACCGGGATATAGTAATGTGTATATAATAAAAATAAAAAAATTGGCCTACCAATAGGTATTCATATTTTTTATACAAATCTCGAACGCCACCTATAGTAAATTAACTGTATTAATTCATGATTTTTGACATTTTTTACTAGTAGTGTTGCAACAATTTATATTTTATTTTATGAGAGGTAATTCGTTTAATGTTTATATTACATTTTTAGGTAAAAAAGATAGTAAAAACCTATTCTAAGTGCAAGGAAATTGGGATAGTAATAACTTCTTTCATCTTCGTAACGAAGATTTAGAAGATAATTAAATCCTTTCCTTTTTAATTCATAGTTGGAGCATCAGTTTCGATCTTTAAAGCTTTTGGTGAGATTATGCACAACCATACTAAATGTGTCTTTGTTGAAATTTCGATGTAGGTGTAATGTTGGGTAGCGAATAGATAAACCGTTAATAATTTTTAAATTTTTATTTTGTATAATTTAAAGTTTTTTTTTCGGTAAGTATTAGCAGCTTTCGTAAACCAAACTTAGCACCCGTATGTCATAATTGACCTTATACAAATTTTATATAATAGCATTTTGTTCTTGACATTCAACTTTGATTTTCTGTTTAGCAGTGGGTAAATTCCGTAGATTTTATATCATCTACAGTAACCACCATTTTTCTATTTGTGAAGAAGCTTTTTACAATTTTTTTAAGATATAGGGTGGCGCAATAGAACGTGCATATTAAAAAACAGATTAAAAAATAAATACAAAAGGTATGGTTAAAATAAATCTAAGGCATTGTAGAGTAATAAATGGAGTTTATTTTTTAAAAATAACATCATCTAAATGGTGACCCTCTCTACGACGGCACTCCTCTAACCGCAAACGAAAATTATTGAAAACTTTCTTCAGTAATACTGGTGTAATGGTTGCCATTTCACCACGGATATTCTTCTTGAACTGAACGATGTTTCTTGGATTATTACTGTAGACTTTGTGTTTGAGGTGTCCCCACAAAAAAAAGTCAAGAGGCGTCAAGTCTGGACTACGTGGGGGCCATGGGATATCACCACTTTTCGAAATCAGTCTGCCAGGGAACATCTGCTTCACCACCGCCATGGAGTCATTTGATGTGTGACAGGTAGCTCCATCTTGTTGGAACCAAATTCTGGAATTCACTATTCTTGAACTTTCAATTTCTGAAGCCAAAAATCCGTCCAACATCTCAACATAGCGTTCCGTATTAACCGTGACCTTTTGGGCCCGCGCATTTTCGAAGAAAAAAGGACCAATTATTCCTCTGCCAGAGATTGCTGCCCATACTGTCACTTTAGGACTATGCAATGGTTTCTGGTGTTTGATTTTGGGATTTTCACTGTTCCAGTAACGACAATTTTGACGGTTTACGAACCCATTCATAAGGAAATGAGCCTCGTCAGAGAAAAGGATATTGTCAAAATTGGAAAATCGATTAAGCATTTCATTAGCAAATGCGAGCCTTGCTATGAAGTCAGACTCTTTCAATTCTTGTGTTAATTGCAGCTTATATGGATGCAGTTTAACATCCAATGTTAAAATTCGTTGCAAATTTCGTCGCGATAATTGTAAGACAGACGATCTCTTGTGAGTCGACATTTGTGGATTTTCTCGTACTGACTCCATAACTCTCTCAACATTATCTTCGGTCCTAAATGTTCTTGGGCGACCATTTGCTTGTGGTTTAAATGTTGAACCGGTCTCCTCAAAACGCTTTACCCATATTTTAATTAAATTAGCACTCGGAGCTTCACTAATTCGCCGTAGTCCATATTCAGCACAATATAGTCGCCTAGTAGCAATATATGAACGAGAGTTCTCGTAAAATGCGCGCACGCAAAATGCGCGACGCTTCCCGTCGAAGTGATTCATAGCGACTAAAACTCCATGAGCCCGCCAAACCAACGATGTAGGCAAAAATTCTTCATAAAAGTGAAAGTAGTATACAATTTGTTTTATTGCCAATTAATTGAGTATAAAATTCCCTTTGTACTACGTTAGTATGAGGACGTTTTGCAATATCGTCCTCAGCATTTTTTGTTTTAATATTTCTTAAGACAATTTTTTACATCATCAGTTTAATTCCCATAAAAATAAAAAATAAAGAAAATTGTGGTTGTTATACTCCTAGAAAACTAGTAAAATTACTGTACCAGTTTATGATAGTAGGCTCCTAGCCTTGATGCAGACATCGGCCTTTCTTTGAGCGACGCTCACCTCGCTGTGCTGACGGACACTTCGAGAAGTCTAACAATCGACATGTGTAGTAAAATCAAATTGTATAGTTAAGTTCAAATGAACCTCTTTAGTACTGCTTTTTACTGTTAGTAGTCTTTGTCATTTATGACCATTAAAATAATGTCAATGCATGGAATAGTAATGACGATGTTGGCGGTAGTGTTGGTGGTAGTAGTTACAGTAGTAGGAATAGTAGTTGAATTGTCGTTATACATACGAATAAACCACATTCATTATGATTACATGCATGCTTGACATTGTTCATTCTGGCCAAAAGATGTTTCCACTGAAGGATGATAGCAATTAAGTATAATTTTATAAATACGAGTATATATGTATAAAGAATTTGGTGTTGAAACTTTCATCTCAAGCCGGCACTTGAATTTCAGACAGTAACAATTGGGCAATTTACCTTCGTCATACATTCCACGGCCTTTTTACGGGTTCTTTACAAGTACATGCAAGGCTTATATCATACCATTTCAGGGGGAGCGATGGATTTGACGGGCATGGCAATGCAAAAGGATATGATTCGAATGTGGAGGGCGAGATTCATTGTCTAGCTATTTAATCTAATAAGCTAACAAATAATCACGAAATAGGTCTTTTTTATCACCGTGAACTCTGTGCATACTCTAATGAAAAACAAAGACAATGAGCCAAAAAAAAAAAAAAGAATTTTATGACAGCCTAAAAGAAACAAACGATCGCTTACCTGGTTATATCGCTGTAGATTTTCATACATTTTAATGCCAAAGTAGAAATAATAGATTATCTTAGTCAAATAGTCGACAAATTCTTAATTCGGCGAGAAAAATGATACTAAGTAAAATCAAACCAACACAAAGGTGTGAAATAAAAAGTACGATGATTTTAATTGACTTGGTAGTAACTGATGGTGCCAAAATTGACGTGGATATTTGCAGTTAAGGCTCGCACGAAAATAGACATCGCACAGCTTTCCTGTTTCGAGGTAGCAAGAGCCGATGCCAACAAACCATCCACTATGCACCTCAGATCCTAATACAGGGTGGTGCATTAATTGTGCTACAGTAAGAAATTCAAATATTTTTGTTAATTAATGTATTTCATTAATTTTTTTGTATTGCACAGAATATTTAATTTAATTTTATGTATAATAACTATAATAAAGGGTGTCCCAACAAGTACGCAAGACAGTCAATTCTGTTCGGTATCGTGAAATGATAACCAGTGTTTTCGTGCCTAAAATTGAAGAAATGAATATGGAGGGCATGTGGTTTCAACAAGACGGCGCCACATGTCATACAGCCAGAGAAACAATTCAATTGCTGCATCAGTCATCAGTCCCGGTTGTGTTATTTCGCGTTTTGGTGACCAGAATTGGCCGCTTAGATCGTGCGATTTAACAGCATTAGACTTTTTTCTTTGGGTTTTTTTTGAAGTCGATGGTTTACGCGAATAAGAAGACGACGATTCATGTCTTAAAAGAGGAAATTGGACGCTGCATTAATGAAATACCGTAGCATTTATGAAAAACGGTCATTGAAAATTTCATTAAAAGATCGCGTGTGTGCCAGCAGAGCCGCGGCGGCCATCTGCCGTATGTGTTATTCCATACATAACCTCATTCTGCCCACTTTAGGATATAATAAAGTTCCAATATTTTTTTTAAATATCTGTGTTTTATTTAAAATTTAAATCTTGCGTTATTATTGGGACACCCTTTATAACCGCTTCTGGATTTATTGCAGCAGTGGTTCCTTTGGAGGTAGTTCTCAACCACGTTTTCGCATATCTCGGGCGGTATCTCTCATACTTTTGGGGATCATTAGCGAAAACACGGTCTTTGACGTAGGGCCACAAAAAAACTTTTAACGGCATTAAATCGCATGATCTTAATGGCCAATTGAAAAACGTGAAATTACGCTCATCAATGAGCGTCCATGGCACTTTTCATCTTTAACTCGTTCTCTCGTTCTTCGTTAAACTGCTTATGACATTTGTAAGCAATTTTTCCCATAGCGTCTGTTTAACGAAGGCATTCTGCAACATTCTAAACGTATTCGCAGCAGAAATTCCATTTTGTAAACAAAATTTGTTGCTTTTTTTTGCTCAAAAAAAGTCACTGGTTGTAAAAATCTCCGAAATCATTTATTGAGCGTTTCAAAACTAAGCGTAACTCAAACATAAATGATTTGATAATTTGGCAAAGATATCTGCCGCAGTGCTGCCAATATAGAAAAGATATTTCTGTTATTAGAGGTGTAAAAAAAAAATCACTGGTTGTAAAAATCACCGAAATCATTTATTGAGCGTTTCAAAACTAAGCGTAACTCAAACACAAATGACATTTATGATGTGAAATTTTGGCAAAGATATCTGTCGCAGTACTGCCAATTTAGAAAAGGAATATTTCTGGTATTAGTAAGTAAGTAAATTGATTTTATTTTTTGATGACAGATGACATTTGCTGTTATTAGTTATTTACTTCGTATGAATTGTACAATTGCATAAATTCAAACAAACTTTCAACAAATCACGATCAGTTTAGCACAATTGCTTTTTTTTGTATAACTTCTAGGTGCAAGGCTTAATTAGGTCATCACCTTGCTTTCTTTATTGTGTGTTAATTCAGAGCGATATTTGATTAAAAAAAACTGAGCAATTGACCACATCACTTGTAGTATCCCGCACACTTTTGCACTCACACCCAAAACGAAATTGTGTGTGTAAGTCAGTTTACCTGACTGAAATTTCTGAATGCTTTCCTTTCTAATCAATATTCTTCGTCATCTTTTATCACACCAACGACTTGTTGAGACATCTAATCCCCTGCCATCGTGAGTAATTTTTATTGTTTCCTGAATGACTTTCTTATAAATGTGCGTACGTAGCAGTGACTGTAACTGCTACTACTACTACTAGTACTGCTACCACCACTACTTCGACTCTACTTATGTCACTATAAAACTTCTCTGCATGCATTAGGCATGTCAAGTGCATCATAATCTTCTCTTTCGATTCGACTCTTTCCCCTGTATCCATGAGAGTCACCATCTTATTCAGTGCCATTTTTCATTTCCATCTCATCACAACAACAACAACGACTTATTCTAATGCTGCACAGACACATTCACTTGAATTCTATGTCAATTGTACTTTATAAATCGTACTTTTGTATAAAGTTCTAAATAAAATAAATTGATTGTACGTTCGAGATTACGACGTGATGTACGTTGAAATATTCATAACACACTCTCACTCTCTCTCTCTCCCCCGCATATGCACTTAAGAGTGGCCTGTGTGAGAGTGTGTATGTGCGCGACATATGACACTGAATGCAATGAATTTAGTTTTCTTGCCATATATCGGAAATACGATTATCTGCAAAGTACTTATCGTAAATGTTAAATAGTAGGTTAGAAAATGATTTAAAGAGCGACGACGTTTGGCGCTGGAGTGTCTGTCAGTTGTAAATGCATGTACTCGTAAGTGGATTAAGATGTAAATATCTCAAGTGTCGATTGTGAATTGACTTTGTCGAAGGTTATGGTTATGTAAATTATGATCGAAAGTTGATAACTGGATACTGCATAATTTGCAAAACATTGAATGAAATCATTCCACACACTTTGTTAAGAGATATTACATTAGACAAGATAGATTTTTGTTTACAAAAACAAATCTTATCAATTTGTTTTTAAGTTGTTTTTCAGAAAAATATCGAAAATGAATCCTTTCACAAGCCAATTTTTTTATGTATATTAATTCAAAGAAAAATTAAGAATATTAAGCAACATCGTTAGTGCAATACACCAAGTATAATAGTTGTCAAAAACAAAATTTCTTCTATGTCATATATGAGATATTGAAGAGCTTTTTACATTTAGTGAGTTCACACGCATTCTACTTGTATACCTTCACCCGAAGGAATGAAGGTATACATAAGTTTCAATGGTCAATAATGTAGCGCCCACTAAAAGGCGTCTATAGTACCAAGTATCTAATGACCACACGTGTTTCATTACTTTTTAAGTCGATTGAGCGATGTCCGTCTGTCCCCACGCGGTTCCCCTGGCAACAGGAACGACCGTAGAGAAGCCGTCGAGAGATATCGGAAGATTTATCTTTCTCTTGTGTAGTCGTATTATCATGGAGTTCTTTCGTAGAGAGATATGGTTAATAGACTAGAAGAGCATGACATTTATTTATTGTGTTGATATTTGTCCTCGGATATTAAAACCTATGCCGTAGATACTGGATGACCAGTTCCATGCGAGGTATGATAAAGCAAAACTGGAGCAGCTTTTGTCTGCGAAACCCAGACCAGAGGGTTCTTCTCTTCTGGTAGCACGGGAGACCAGGGGCCCCAGGAACATTGTTCTTGCCTAGTCGTGACGTTGGACCCCTTGTGGGAGCATCGTGCTGGCTGTGGTTGCCCAAATACAATGTGTTTTCAGTGTTTTTGCGTTGCTTCAGGGTCTCCTGAAGGTAAGGCTGGAACTTGGAAAACACTGTTCATTGTCTATCTGAGGTGCCCTAGATAGCCTCACTCCTATCCGGGATAAAGTTAACTTCATACCAAGTGGCTTCAAAGGTACTTTGGCTGAGAGAGGAAGCGCGGGCCCTGAGGAAGTTTTCCAAGGGCACCTACTTCTTATCTCAAAGGTACTTCGACTAATCCTTTCGGGATTAGTTGGAGTACCCAAAGGGGTGCTGGCTGTCGCAATAAGAAAAGAATTATACAAAAGAAAAAAAGAAAAATAGAAAACAGTCCCAAGTGTGATGGCACACCATGAGTAAGGCCTCACGGCGAGACTCATTTAAATAACCGCAGTTGATTGATTGTCCTCATGTGGTAAGGGGGTAGAGAGCATGAGTAGGACTGAGTTTAGGGGGCTCTTGGACGAATGCGTCTTGTCGATATGGCAAATACGTTGGGAAGAGAGTCATAACGGGAGAAACCCTGACTTTGGATTTAACATCTGTCTTGGCTTCTTGCTGACGGGACATGGATCACTCAATGCCTTTCTGCATAAGAGAGTCCTGTCCGATCGCGAGTCGTGCAACTGTGGTGCACCAGTCGAACACTGGCGGCACGTTTTGTTCGAATGTCCCTCATATGCAGATATAAGGGAATTCCAGCGATTAGCGATGACTAGGACAGGGGATGTTTGGATGGTCAGCAATATGCTCTACCCAGGGTGTTTTGTCTAGAGCAATGGTGTTTGCTTCCAGAGCGTTTTTTAGGTTTAGGGCTACTACGACGTAGTTGTGGGAAGTGGGTCTGCTGACCTTTTCAAGGCAGTCTAACCTGAAGGTTGATGGGCTGCGAGACTATTGGGATCATCGTGATCCCACAATCCCATTCAGCTTGATAGTCAGCAGCTGTGTGCTCGTGTGCAGGGGCACCAGTCGCTGGACCGCAAGGGGTTAAAACTGGGAGTAGGCTAGCCTCAGAGTTTGACCGGAGGCTTTGTCTGGTAACAAGGGTGATAGGGATACTCATGGGCAGGTCTCGGATTCGTGCTATGTCATCTGTATCTTTTTGATCTCTCGAGGGATACGGACAGGCATGGGTTTTTCCTATGTCTATATGTCATGGTTGCCGTTCACCGTCGCCGAACGGAAGGGGTTTGGAGTTTTCCCCGTCTCCCACCGGTGAGGGTACTTCATATTTGCAATGTAGTATCGACCGTTCCATCTGCCTGGCGTCTCCGTGTCTGCAGGTATGTAAAAATGTCCAGTCTGTACTCTTTTGCCACAGGGTGACCAATCCCGTGAAGTATGGTGTATGAATCACAATTTGGTAGTAGCTTTGCTTTTTGCTTTGCTACGCAGCTCCAAACGGTGAGTTTTGCCATTAGCGTGGGGATCAGGAGGTCCCGAGACTGAGTTCCGCCTGATCATTTGGTGTTGGATCCCTAGTGAGAGCATCACGCGGGTTGTGGTTGATACTAAAATCGCTGGTAGAGATTTGGTGGAGTTGCATTGCAACCGGGTGAGTAGTAGAGGTGGTAAGATATGCCTTACCTTCGCCAGTGGGGATTATGTTCCTTACTAGCATAATCAATTGGTTATCTCCTGGCTGCGAAGAAAGGGTTGACAATTGCGGTAGTTCCAAAATTGTCTGCCCCTTTTCCTGGATAGCATAAGCTTTACTTGGCTATCCCAGGGAGCGTTGGTAATCGCATTGTAATATGCCCAGTGTGTCGCACACCGTGGGTAAGATTTTCACGGCGAGACTCACGTAAAACTTCTGTCCTCACGCTGGTTGTGGTTGATACCAAAATCGCTGGTACCGGGTGCCACAGATCAAAGACCGTGTTTACTCGGATAATCCCCAAACGTTGAGGCATTTGTAAACAAACATTCGTCAAGTTATCGCCAAGATACAGCCCGACATGTGCGAAAAAGTTTTCAAAAACTACCTCAAAAATGTTCGCTGCTGCAACCAATCCGGAGACGATCATTTAATTGACACTGTATTTCATGCATAATGGCAGAGTTCAAGCTTTATAATGAAATAAAAGTTTCATCGAAATCAAAGCTTTATGTGTGTTTTATTTAACTTTACTTTTGATACCGAAAAATTGCATAACCCGGTATGAAGCTAAGAATATATGGTTAAAATCGCATATTTCTGTGCAAGGAACCAGGAGGGCCAATTTGTCGAAAACTGTCAAGCATAACAATTATTACGAGCGAAAATTTACAGCTTAATCAAAAATGTAACTTCGTAAAATCGATCAATTGGTATGGAAAATGTAATGTAAATGTAAATAAATAAAATGTATTAAAATTTATTTTCTTCTGGGTGTTGAATTTTCGCCGCATTAAATGGTATGAGATAGCTTCATTCTTTCGATTGGAGGTACAATGATACTGCTACAGAGTTGATCAAAGTCCTAGTAAATCTACACACATGGTAACAATCTACTGATATCGCCCAACATCATTAAACTCTTTGGCCGCACATACCACATAATAAAACATAAAACAAAATGCAAACAAGTGATCTGAGCGACTGCAGCGCCATTAAGTCCCTTTGCCCGTTCATAGTCTGGCATTATAACGATGCTCACATGTTGCTCGTGTTTACTTTTCAGTGATAATTTTGCTAAAGATTAAATAGACAGTAATTGCTGTTTAAATACCATAATCTCGTGTGAGTTTTTAATTTGTTTAAGACTTCTTATATCACTCACAGTTTTATTATGCAAACCGTGACGCTTTTGCTTCTTCAGATGCCATCAACTGGAGCGGGGATCGCGTTTATTGTATTGTGATGGAATGGAATGAGATGTGATGTGATGCGATGTGATGTGATGTGATAATAAAAGTGTCAACATCCAGAGATACATCGGTGTGCAGCAGTGGCAATTATATGATCTGTTTGTCTGGCTGCCTGTCGCTGCTGCTTTCATGCTGCCCCACACTATCAATGTAATAAAGTTAAAGACGCATGGAGGGAAATAAGAGCAACAAATTATAATGACAAGTAGACGGTTCTTCTATTGTATGCTAATTAATTTTTAGAATGATGAAAATCCTAAAATTCAGTCGAATGCAATGGCTCGTGGCGTGAACGTGTGAATTACGGCTACTGAAGTTGTTTGGCCCAAGTGACGGTTTAACGTAACTGTAGTGAATCCTGTAGATAATAATATCCTTTTGATCACAAAAAAACAAAAATACTATAAACCCGTGATTCGTTGAAGATCGTTTATAAAAGTGTAAATGTGGCATTCACTTAGCGATTTGTTGTGGAAAAAAATTTGTGTGAAATGAATGAAGTGGAAGGTGAAAGAGCAACTGTGGATTTTAAATTGTATTTAAAATTGTTAATTAGTTTTCTTTTGTTAATTTTTAACTCAATGGAGTTTTGTGAAAAAAACTAAAACTCAATTGCGGACGATAGCTGGAATATAATTTTTTTTTTTATCATTTTTTAATTTATAGTCCATCTTTAATCTAATGTTAGTTTGGTTCTTTATTCGCTTTAAGATTGCATTTCTATAAGCAAATACTTGTTTGGACGAAACAATCATGCACACAAACTTTGCGATTTGGGCAGATAACGGTACTTTTGTTTTTGCGATAATTCTGTTTTTAGCGTGTTTCACAATTATAATGCCAAGTTTAATTAGCGAGCTTTTAAAGGTGCAAGCGATAAGATCATTATTATTTTTGTGGAGAAGTAGTAAAATCCAGTAATAAAAAAGATATGCCGCGATGAAAACGTTTGACAGAACACAATATAGGTAAAATAAACGCCTACAAGAATAAAGGATACAGTGGAACAGAAATTGGGCGCAATTGGGACAGGAGCCATAGTCTAATTCGTTCACTTTATATCATTTGATAATAACAAAGCAATTTGCTACGCCCATTCTGATATCACTCACATTTCTGCAGCAATGCTAAAGAAGTCAATATGGAGGTCAGTTCACCCGACTGAAATTTCTTTACTGGTTGTTTGCTTTAAAAGTTTGTTTAGTTCGCCGTTTAATTGCTGTTAACCGACAACTTTACACAGATTATCAGATAGTGTATATTTCTGACATATTCCAAGATGAGGACACGATTCAGTTATCAATATGGAATAATTATATGGTTACGATTATCATTTAATTTAGTATGAATAGTAATTATTACTATTTTTCATGGTGTAGTGAGATTTCAGTGGCATCTTTTTTTTTTTTTTTAATTAAATTATTTATTACTGTTTAATAAGATAATTACAATTTTTTTTATAATATTGCCTCAGCGCCAGATTGGCTTTATAGAGGCTAATAGACAACTAAAACCATTCATGTAATAAGGCCCATTCACCAAAAATTAGACGTTGTGGTAGGTCATTCGGCTTCAATTCTTGCGTGAGTTAATTTTATAGGCTTTCAAACTCAAATCGAGGTGTAAAATTTGCCTTGCGACGTATTTCTATTTCACGATCGTCATTAACACTGGTCGCTACGGCTGCAATATTTCCTTCGGTATGCACTCTACGCATGCGAGTCGATGGTTTTATGTCCAACAAAGTAAATTTGGTGCGAAATTTGGAGATAACAGCAGGAATTGTTGATTCATCAGGTCAGCAAGTTATGACGACCATAAAATGGTCATATCAAACGATGCGCATTTGTTACAGAGCACGAATTTTGATAATAAAATTCAACGATTTGCAATCGTTGTTCGTCTGTTAGTCTTTCCATGATAAAATGGCAGAGTATACTGTACACTTTTCTCTTTGACAGATGACGTTTGGACGCCATTACCAACCAGTGCTGCCACCCTGAAAAACTTAAATCTTAAAACATCACCCTATACTATCATAACAAATATTAACATTAAAGTAGTTGATGATAGGAGAGATACAAGAACTATGTTAGAAGCATTTCCAAATTATCTATCAAATATTTTTTTAACTGGACTTTAAAAGCTGGTAAAAGTAAGGTTTCTTTCAAGTATATTGGCAATTGCTTATACTAAGATGATCCAGCAAATGCAACACGTTGCTTGGTCAACTCTAACCGGCAAAACACGACATTGAAATCCATTCCGTCAAGCAATGATCTTTGGGTGTATGATAATGTAAAGACTCCAATTCCATTTTTTTATTTGTGGACGTGGAACAGAAGTTGTTGTTTGCATAATCCCTTAACAGGTAAAACATTTGTGTTATATCCCTAATGAAGAAATGTATTTGATGGATCTGTCATTTCAAGGCAACTGAGGCATTAACAGAGGTGAACATTAAACTATTAAAATGTTCCAAGAAAATATTCTTTGGCAAAGTTTATCTTTGCAACTTAGATTTGTCATCATTATTCTTGTTTGAATTTATCACATGATAATTCATGTGATTTGTAATTCGTATTAAACTATCAATGTCTGCCGATAGTATTCTAAAGCTAGACAATTTTTAAAGTTCATTAACTATCGAGCCTCAAGGGGTAAATAAACTTAAAATTTGTTAACAAAAACGTTTAAGCTCGGCTACTTCTACTTTCTACTTTCTACTTTCCACTTCATTCAACAGCAAATACCATAGAAATTGTAATGAATTCCTTTAATCAGAGTGATTTCAAGTTGTGATAAAATTTGCCAATAAGCTCTACAACATTGAAGTTTAACCATCAGACTCTTTGTCTGCCACGTTTGGCTGTCGCACCCCAGTATTCAATGGAAATTTTGCTAGGATAATCAGAGAATAATCGAACGAATTTTTTTTTTATTCCTTCATTAACAGAAGAAATGTAAATGAATTTAATTAATATACAAGTGAAGTGGTGAAATACAATTTCGATTCGGTGGGAGGCGTGTTGTGAGCCTCAGTCAACCAAAAGCAGAAACTTATTAGAATCCAGGGAAAGCCATAACAGTCCAAGTTCGCGAGAGTATTCAATACAAATCTATAACAAATGTAAGGAGAAAAAGATACAGAGAGAGAGAGAGGGAGAGGAAGAAAGAATACCAGAATCCACAAAACTCACTGTAAAGAATCTGTGCAGTGTTGTTAAAGTCACTCAGTGTGATTGAGAAAAAATCTCCACTTAACTAAAAATAACACAACTTAATTAAGTGTTAATCTCTAAGGAAGCCAAAACTAGAAAAAGGCAAGAAATTCACAGTTGCATTACATTCAACTTGAATCAGAATTCGCTACCGGAAGAGTCATGTCAACGGAAACAGCGGGAGGCATTATGGCTTCCACACCAATGGCGACTGCCAGTTCAAATATCGCCGCTATTGCGACTACAGCAGTCTCAAAGCTACAACCACAAGTTCATGGTGACACCGCAGCACACAATCACGACGACCATAATTCCATGGCAAATATGATGGCCACAACTGTGGCCACCATAAAGGAAACTATGAAGACATTAATTACCAGCACAGCCACAACAGCTGAATCCGTCACAACCATGTCTACAGTCTCGTCACTAGGCCACACAGCCACCTTGTCCGCTTCCTTTGCCTCACCATCGTTGCCATCGTCGTCAACGACGAAACCGCTTAATGTCGCCGATTTAAGTTCCTCTTTGCAACATTTTGGCTGGCTCGACTATGTCGTTTTCGTTTTAATGTTAATCATATGTGCCGTTATTGGCTTCTACTTCGGTTTCATCGAAAAGAAAAAGAAAAGCCTTAAACGAGGCGGTTTGGAGCAGCGTCGCGGTTCAGAGGCATTGGATTATCTAGTGGGTGGCCGTAAAATGAAAGTGTTTCCGGTTTCGTTGTCTTTGGTTGCCAGGTAAGAAACGCATGAAAGATTACTAATCACAAGAAAACTAATCCAAAAAAGAGGAAGAAAAAAACGACAATGCCCAATAGAGTAATATTGCCGGCCACTAGTAGTCTGTAACGGAAGGAAACGGAAATGAAAAAGGATAGATTTGACTAATGACAATTTCCTATGAGCGCCATAAAGGGATAATGAAATGTAGGAAGTATTTTTTTTTATGTATGTGGGCGATATGAAGGCAATTAAGCAGAGACTTGCTTTTTGGAAGGAAAGGGAAATTAAAGTTTTGTAAGAGCTGGAAATTGAGAAAAGATTTCAATAAAAACAAAAAATACATTTTTCAACTGAACAAAGTTTGCCCGATAGTTTTAAGGTATTGGAAGCAGGTAACAAAGATTTCTTGTGCTTTCCAATTTCTTCCAAGTGACTGCGGCACAATCATAGATTTCAAGTAAAGTATCGTATTAATATAAAAGGACAGACACAAAAGTGGTCTAAACATACATTAAGAAATAAGAACTTTGATGTCAAAGTTTTCGCACTGTGAAATTTAATACGGTTAATAACACTATCCAACAAGGTTTTGGACTGGAGTAACCGAATATCTTTCCTAGGCTAATGTTTTTACTCGTTTTTTACATAACAAATCATTAGTTTATTTAAAACTCAATGACTTTTTAAAAGTAAATGGCATTATTTAAACGTCATTTGTATTTTGTTGGTTCGGTTTCACATATTAGAGTCTAGCAATAGTCTTCCAGCATGATTTTGTTCCAAAATCCTTGAAAATTTCTTTCAATTTTTATTAATTCTTGGTGAGGACGATCCCCTTGTTCGTTGCTCACCGCACGTAGGTTTTGTGGGAAAAAATCTAAATGTGAATGAAGAAAATTCATTTTGAGAAATTGCACACCTAATTCGTGATAATGTTTTAATAATTCTGCAATAATTTGTCTGTAGTTTTCACTCCTGTTGTTTCCAAGGAAACTGTTCACGATGCTCTTGAAAGATTTCCACGCTGCATATTCTTTTTCCAATAAACATTGTGAAAAATTGCCGTCATTCATTAACCTCCTGATCTGAGGGCCAACAAATATGCCTTCTTTGGTTTTAGCATATGAAATTTTAGGAAAACCCGTTAACAAATATTTAAATACTGCACCATCTTTGTCCAGAATCTTGAAAAAGTTTTTAAAAAAACCAAATTTTATGTGCAGTGGTGGAAAAGAAACGCCATTTGAATCAATTAATGGTTTATTTGAAAAGTTTTGTTTTCCTGGAGAATACTCAGTTCTTTTTGACTACTCTGTTCTAACGTAATGATGACATGTAGCGCGACTATGTCATAGAAAGGAAAGGAAACAACAATATTTTGTGAAACCTTTTTGAATACCAGTCAACAAACCAATGACCCAAAACATTAATTTACAATTATTTTCGATGGTCTGTCTATACGAAGAAATTTACATCACACGCCTTAAGGTCACCCCAGATCTTCCATTTATTATCGTTGTATTTGAGTAATTCTTTCTGTCATTGTTTCGTAATTTTCCTTTGTATTAACGGCATGAGCGATTGGTTTGGATGGTTTTTATTCCCATTATGCAAAAGAAGAGCCTTTAAACTGTACTTAGAGCCATCAATAAATAATCTTCTCCATTCAGTTTTGTCACATGGCTGGTTCATTTTTTTAAATAAACCATCAACATCACTACAGTATAGAATAGAGTGTTTCTTTTCAAAATATGCAGCCAATTCCAAGCTTCCATCTCTATAAATTGCTACTTTTGTCCCAACTGCAAGATGTTTCCACTGCTGCATGCGTAAAGTTAGTAATTCTGCGTCTTGCTTCGTTAAATATAAATTCCGAATTAGATCATTCAGCTCCAGTTCAGCTTGAGTCACTAAATGGCGTTCATCATCATCATCAGCCTGATACAAATTACCACTGCTGGTGAAAGATGTTTGGGACTCACTGCTCGTAGCACTGGGAATGACTGATAATGGATCATTTGGTGGACGTTGAACTGGTTTGGAAATCGATGGGACATTCGCATAAGTAATATTTTTCCGATTTTTCATATTGATTCCAGCAACTTTTGCTAAACAGAAATAACAATCGGTTTGGTGCTTACTTGACTCTCTCCAAAGTACTGGAATTGAAAAATCGAAATAGATCTTCTTGCCATTTGACCGCTTGTATAAAACAGTTCTGTTCAGTTCACGGTTTTTTCAAGTTTCTGACAGCAATGCCAAAATAATTTAAATATGAATATTTTAATGATTCTGATATTGCATATCCTTTTTCCTACTAAATATTCAGCACACACAAAGCAAAAAATAGCTTGAATCAGTAACCCACGATCTCGCTGATATTCTCAAACGCTACCATTATAAAGATTCAGAATGAATGTGGTGGGCTTCTGTCAAATTAATAATTTTGAAATTGTAGTGTCAGTAATGACTGTTTTACAGTATTGCCAGCATGCGATAAAAAATTGACAAAACGTAATAGCCCAATTTTTATGCCACATTCGTATTGAGCGCACCAGATTAATTTAAAAAAAAGATTTTGCTTCTGCAGTCAATTTTTTCCCAAATTTGTAGACCAGTGTAATTGAATCTGAGATGAAGCTTTTCAGGAGAAATCTTTACTCAAATACTTAGAGGGTTATGTTATCTGATCTTAATATCTGCATTCGGCCTTCTATGTTTCTCCTCCAATCAGCCAGACCATGATGTGGCAGGGGTATAACAATTTAGCTTTCTTAGCAGAATTTTGGTCACCTACAACAGCATAAAACTCATTGTCAAAGATTTCTCGTACTGCGACCGCTAGTAAAACATCATATAGTCTTAGTATAGCCATACAACTTATAAATTTTTTACGATGTCAGAAAGATTAGCTTTCGAAAACTCTTAAGTGTATTTTATTTGCTTGCAGAAGTTTCTGGAAATTTGGTCCAGTATAATTAGAGAATGTCATTTTCGGAATGTTTTCAAATCTCTAAAAATCGGGGAAACAAATCCATTATATAATTATCGAATGTAACTTTCCGAATTTTTTCAAACCCCAGAAAATCGGGAAAAGAAATCCATTATATATAGGGTGATATTTTAATTACAGTTTTTATTTTAATTCTAATAAAACAATCAAATTTGAATCATATATTAAAGTTTTTTATTGGAATCGATAAATTGGTCTTTGCCATTTAATTTTTAAACATAATTTCATGTAAATGTTGTTCGTGGCTCCGTCTCAAAATGTCCATTCGAAAGAACCAATTTTTCGCCACTTTTTCGAGCATTTCGACCTGTATTCCACGAATAATGCGTGTTATGTTATCCTGTAAGGCTTCAATAGTATTCGGCTTGTTCACATAGACTAACGACTTGACATAACCCCACAAGAAATGATCATGAGGCATTAAATCGCAAGATCTCGGGGGCCAACTCACAGAGCCAAATCGAAAGATTAGCTGCTCACCAAATTCATCCCTCAACATATCCATTGTTTCACGAGCAGTGTGGCATATTGCACCGTCCTGATGACGCCACATGTCAACCAAGTTCAACTCAACCAATTGGGTTCAAATTCCTTGTTATTGAGTAACTGAGAACGGCGACGAGTTGACATTTCACGATCGTCATTAACACTGGTCGCTACGGCTGCAATATTTTCTTCAGTACGCACTCTACTCATTCGAGTCGATGGTTTTATGTCCAACAAAGTAAATTTGGTGCGAAATTTAGAGATAACAGCACGAATTGTTGATTCAGCAGGTTGATTATGACGACCATAAAATGGTCATATCAAACGATGCACATTTGCCACAGAGCACGAATTTTGATAATAAATTCCAACGATTTGCAATCATTGCTCGTTTGTTAGTCTTTCCATAATGAAATGGCAGAGTATACTGTACACTTTTCACTGTGACAAATGACGTTTGGATGCCATTACCAATCAGTGGTGTCAACCTGAAAATTTTAAATCTTAAAAAATCACCCTATATATATATATAATCACCCTATATATATCTACCACAAGGGAATGTGTTGAAAATATGGGACAGAACTGTTATTCTGTTGCATTGAATTTATTTAAGCTTAGCAAAGTGTTCGATAATCTTAGATTTGTAGCTCAATTCCACTTTGTTTGCCTAATATTTTAGATTATTTCGCATAACATCGAGTTGATCTGTAAACATGTTGCACATCTGTGGAGAAGAGGTGTTGGGGATTTTGCTACACTCATCTAGTAGTGCTATCATTTGATGAAGGAATCGTTAATCCTTGCAAATTGGGTGTATCCCGTGTATTCTCTGTAGTTAAGAGAGCAAAAAAGCATCTAATAGAATGAAAATATTCTTTGTGCTGTTTTTAATAATAGTCAATCTAAATCTAAAGAATAACTATTTATGATTCAACTTAGGTGTGACTAAATTGCATAGTATCGTATAGAAATAGACATCATAAAGATATTAAAAAAAAGTTTTCAAACAAATTTCTTTCAAAAGCTGATGACTTTTATGTGTGCGAATAAAATGCATAAGGTGATAAATACTGCAGAAAATTTTTGTTCATTATGGAGTTTGTTAAAAGTTCATTTTGTGCAAGAACTTTTTGTGTTAACGCTTTTAGACAGACTGATAAATAAAATGTCAGATGTCAGCTAAACAAGTAAAGACCGATATAGACTGGTAATGTTGTTCGACAATGAATCCAGGAAAATAATGAGCGAAATAGCTTTCTTCTAAACTAACAACTTTGGGCAATAATCAACAATAATTTTTCGTGGAAATATTATTACGAAGTTATTTGTTTTCTTTTTTTTATCATAAAATCACAAGAAAAATCAGTATTTCTTGGGTATGAACAACTTCTATTGCAAAACTTGTTTTGTTGCTTGCCAGAAATTTTCTGTCATTTAGAAAGAAATGCTTAAGCAACACTTAGCATAATGTAAATGTCAGTAGAGTTTATAAGGACTGACCCACAACTAATCGACCTAACCATAAAGAAACGAAAAAGTTGGAAAAAATGTTCTTCATTTTTCAACATAATCTCCTCTTAGTTCGATACACTTTTTTCAGCAATATTCAATAGCTTTTATATTCTGTTTATAGTAAAAACTGTCAAACTCCTTAAAACAGACATCAACCACAGATTCCGCCTCTGTATTGTTGGCAAATCTTTTACCGCAGAGCGATTTTTTCAAGTTTGGTAAATAGAAATGTAAGTTAAGGACCTGAAAATGCAGTTTGAACATATTTCTACTGGCATGTTCAATTCTTTAAGAACTTTGATTCACCAAAGTAGCAGATTTCATTTCAGATTTACGACAGATAATGAATTAAAGAATGTTATAATAAATTTATCTGCCGGAAAAAGTCCAGGCTGTGACAACATTTCATCTAAAACTGTTTTAGAAACTTCTGATATTATTACACCACACTAAAATTTCATGGAATTTCTCCACAAGCCATATCTCTTTTAGGCAGCTACCTTCGGAACCGGAAACAATTTGTATGTTTTAATGGTTGTAAAAGTTCATTACAAGATGTTCAATATGGTGTACCGCAAGGTAGTGCACTTGGACCCTTGTTATTTAAAATATATCCCAAAGATATAGGAAACCTTGGATTGGCAGGATGTACGCTTTATGTACGCAGATGACTTATGCCTTATATACTCTTACCAGCGCGAGACAGTTGCCAGACCGTATATTGAACGTGACGCGTCCTTGATATATGAATTTGTTCAAATAAACAAAGTAGTTCTAAATGCCACAAAAACAAAGTTGATACGATTTAAGCCTTATTGTGATCGCAACAATCATTTTACTAAATATAAAAGGTGTCCCAACAAAAACGCAAGATTTAAATTTTAAATAAAACACAGATATTTAAAAAAAAATCGTGAAACGTTATTATATCGTAAAATAGACCGAATGAGGTTATGTATGGAACAACACATCGGGCGGATGGCCGCAAAAGCAGAGCCGCTGACACACACGAGATCTTTTAATGAAATTTTCAATGACCATTTTGCATAAATGCTACGATATTTCATTAATGCAGCATCCAATTTCCTCTTTTAAGACTTGAGTCGTCGTCGGCTTATTCGCGTAAACCGTCGTCAAAATTCGCTGCATAATGGATTTGGTATCAAATTGAGGTGGATGGAGTTTGAGCGACATCATCACGTACAGCTGCGACATTTTCGATCGATCGACCTGGTCGCTAACAGACCCAGTTTTATTTATCTATTAATCTCTTTACAGTTGACTCTTTTGGAGCATTATTGTGACCCCAAATTGATCGCAATTTGCGTACTGTAGACGCAAAACTTTCACCATTTTGGTAAAACAATTTCACAATGAGAATGCGTTGGTCATACTTGTAGCGCTCCATTTTTACTAACCTCGTACCTTCTACTAGCAAACAATAACAATGGTTCAAATGTCAAACAATGACACTTCGAATGGCGCCAAATTTAAATCTTGCGTTCTTGTTGGGATACCCTTTATTAATGGTAACATTATCCAAGAAGTCGATTGTGTCCAGTATTTAGGTATATTTCTACAAAGTAATCTGTGCTGGGATAGACATATTAAACATTTAAAAAACAAATCGGCTAAAGTATGTAGTAGATATGTTGAATAAATTCAAAAATATGTTTGATAGAACAGCGAAACTTTTAATATACGAAACTTTAATTCCAAGTATTTTGAATTATATGGTTATTTTATATGGGTACAGAAAAAAAAAAAGCGGAACTGAAATCTTTACAAAGAATTCAAAATAAAGGCTTGAAAGCCGAGGCAAATCTGCCTATTTAGAAACATATTTCCATATTTCCTGTGCATGACATTTATCTAATGAAACTTCTTATGTATGTATTCAAATGCTTACACAATTTAGGACATCACACCATACATTTTGCTATCAACCAACAAGTGTTCAGTACCAGAAATAGTAGTAACTTGAGGGTAGCAAAGTGTAGACTTCAAACTACGAAGCAGAGAATTGAGTGTTCGGGTAGCCATGCGTATAATTATTTACCTCAAAATTTAAAAATCGCAAATAATATTCCAACATTCAAAAATGTGTTGAAAAATCACTTACTGCAGAATGTTTAAGAAATTCGTATTTAAACTTTTTGTTTGTATACTAAATTTGAAATAATTTTAAAAATTTTTAATAATTTTTCCGCAACATAATTGTAAAAGATATTGAATTTACTGCCAACTTGCCTCTATACTGCATATTTTAGACGCTGGGGCGTAACTTGTTAAAACTTATATTAATATATATATTATTATTCTACTGTATTGTACTGTTTAATAATAAAAATTTGTTATTATTATTAAAAAAAAAAAAATAGACCGAGGAAGCTAAATCTGGCAAATAAGGAGCCTGATGAAGCAATTCGAACTTTAATTCATTAATTTGGGACATCGCAATAGCCGATGCGTGAAGTGGAGCATTATCTTGATGAAACAACACTTTCTTTTGCGTCGAATGAGGCCTTTTTCATTTCATCAATTTCATCCCTTAAACGCTGCAATAAATTGGCGTAATATTTTGCAATTTGTAGTTACTGCAGAAAAAGAAAAAACTTGGAAACATTTCTTTATCAAACATCCTTAAAAAAATTACCTAATTTATTTCTTCGAATTTCATAACAAAAATGTTCTTGTTCACGTTCCCTTTTTATATGTTTAATGACAGTCCCTTTTTATATGTTTAAATGACACCGAAGGTTTTATTTATCGGCCTGTCTAAAAAGCATTAATTACAATTTGAACTTTTAATAAAAAAAAAAAAAATAAGAAAAGAACTATCATTATCTTATGCGTTTCATTCGCTCATGCTTCGCTTGTTGCTTGCCGTGCGCTTAAGTGCCATTGCCTTTTGGGGGAAAAAACTGTCTACAAACTTTTTTAATTTGTATGTTTCGTTATGACCGATAATTTACAGTTTAGTTAAAACAAAATGTAGTTGAAAACAGCTATTCCATAGGTTTTAAAGTGGGTTTTATATTCTGCTTAAGAAAAGAGGGCGGTCCTAAAACTTGCTGACCTGACGGTGCCAGTAATTTCAAAACAAATATTTTGGGGAAAGATGGCAACCTAATAAAACATATATTTTAAGTTTCAAGGAGTCACGTTGTTTGGTATTTGTGAATCAGTGAATTTGTAAACATTGAAAAAAAATTGAACGCCGTTATGCAATATTTCAATATTTCCATTTGAGAGGTCTCAGTCCAACCAATTATAAAGCCGACCTAGATTCTACTCTGGGGGAGTCTGCCCCTTCGTTTATAACTATAAAATATTGGGTACCACAGCTTAAACGAGGCCGTACAAGCTGCTCAAATGACACCGTAGTGGTCGACCAATTGAGGTGTCCACGTCAGAGACGGTTAAGAAAATCCTCAAAATGGTGTATTGGTTGATCGTCAGTTGAATTTGCGTGAGCTAGCTGAAATGGTAGGCATTTCAAAGTGTTTGTGAAGATTTGAAGATGAGAAAGCTGTGTGCCAGATGGATGCCGCGTTTACTTTCAATAGAGCGAAAACAGAGACGTGAAGATGTTTCAGTATAAGGTTTGGCGAAGTTTCACCGCAATAAAGCTGAATTTTTGCGTCGATTTATAACTATGGATGGAATATGAGTTCATCACTTCACACAATTTCCACTGAGACAAAGGAACAGTAAAAGCAGTAGAAAGGAATGGGAGAATCGTGTCCAAAGAAGGCGTAGGCGGTTCCATCTGTAGGCAGGGTCATGGCGTCTGTTGTTTGGAATGCGCATAGGATTATTTTTATTGATCATCTTTAGAGATGAAGAACCATCAACAGTTAATATTATGATAATTAATTACAGCCTTTAGGTGATGAAACTATGGAAAAAAGCCGCATTGGCGAAAAAGACAATTTTGTTACATCAAGACAATGCTCTAGTTTTTACAACCACTATTACGGTAATCAAATTAATAATTTAAAATTCGAATTGCTTCAACACGCAGCTTGTTCGCCAGATTTGGCACCCTCAGACAATTTTTCAATTTCAATTTTTTTCAAACTTGAAAAAATGGCTCGGTGGTAAAGGATTTGCCAACAACAAAGAGGTGGAGTCTGCGGTTGATCACTATTTTAAGGAGTTTGACAGTTCTTACTATAAAAAGGGTATGAAAGCTAAGTTATCTAGGCTAAAGGTGTATCGAGCTGTAGGAAAATAAAGAAAATTGTCCACAACTGTTTTGTCTTTTTTGTTGGGTCGGCTAGTTTTAGGACCGCTCTCGTAGCTGCTCTTATCATTAGCAGGAAGAAGATATGAAACATCGCCAAACGCTCTACTGAAACATATTCACGATGCTGTTTGTGCTCTATTGAAAGCAAGCGCGGCATCCATCTTGCTCACAGCTTTCTTATCTTCAAATCTTCTATCAATACACGATGTATAGCACTTTTTGAAATAGCTGTCATTTCAGCCGACGATTATTCAATAGCATTTTGTGGATATACATACCTTAACGTGACTGACGTGGACACCTTAATTGGTCGACCACTATAGTATACGTCCTGACAGCTCGTGCAGACTTGTTTTAACTCTCCTAGCCAGTATTTTACAGTCTTAAACGTAGAAAAAGACTCCCTCAGAGTGGACTCCGCCAGACATTTCAGATGGAAATATTGAATTACATAACGCTGACCAATTTTGTCCATGTTTATTGTTTATTTTTGATAGCTCGAATAAAAATACTAAATAATGTGGCGCCTTGAAACTTAAAACATTGCCATTTTTTACCAAATTAATTTTTTTTGTTGAAAGTACTGGCATCATCTATACGTCAGGACGGCTCATAAGACCGCCCTCATAAGTGGTGGAACGTCGTTCATTACTAACGTCTCTACTAAAATTCATGATATTCACATGATTCATAATGATTCATATTTCTTCACATCTTTTTATCAAGCTTTCTCAAGGATTTACAAATTTCTCTTTTTATACAAAACAAAAATTTCTAGCCTTTACGTGATTGGAAACAAAATCAAAAACTATTGTTTTTATCAACAAATTAATACAACATTTCGTAAAATTTATTTATCCAATTACGGTTTTTTTAGAAGAAAAGTATAAATTCTTATTTCTTGTAAAGGGTGTCCCAACAAGAACGCAAGATTTAAATTTGACCCCATTCGAAGTGTCATTATTTGACATTTGAACAATTGTTATTGTTTGCTAGTAGAAGGTACGAGGTTAGTAAAAATGGAGCGCTACATGAATGAACAACGCATTCTCATTGTGAAATTGTTTTACCAAAATGGCGAAAGTTTTGCGGCTACAGTTCGCAAATTGCGATCATGCTCCAAAAGAGTCAACTGTAAAGAGATTAATGGATAAATTTGCCAAAACTGCGTCTGTTAGTGATGTAAAGACAACAGCGTGCCTTCGACCAGGCCGATCGATCGAAAATGTCGCAGCTGTACGTGATGATGTCGCTCAAACTCCATCCACCTCAATTCGTCACCGAGCTCAGCAAATTGGTGTCTCCAAATCCACTATGCAGCGAATTTTGACGAAGGATTTGGATCTTCATGCATACAAAGTTCAATTGACTCAGGAACTGAAGCCAGCTGAGACAACATAAAAATCCTGATTTTGCCGATAAAATCATCTTCAGTGACGAGGTCCATTTCCATCTTGATGGCTTCGTCAATAGGCAGAATTGTCGCATTTGAGGTGAGGAAAATCCTCGAGTGATTCACGAGAAGCAAATGCATCCTTAACGTGTCGCTGTGTGGTGTGGATTTTGGACTGGAGGAATCATTGGACCTTTTTTATGAAAATGAGGCATGTCAAGGGCAAACAGTCAATGGTGTTCGGTATCATGAAATGATAACCAGTTTTTTCGTGCCTAGAATTGAAGAAATGAATGCGGAGGGCATGTGGTTTCAACAAGATGGCACCACATGTCATACAGCCAGAGAAACAATTTAATTGCTGCATCAGTCTTTTCCCGGTCGTGTTATTTCGCGTTTTGGAGACCAGAATTGGCCGCCTAGATCGTGCGATTTAACAGCATTAGACTTTTTTCTTTGGGGTTTTTTGAAGTCGATGGTTTACGCGAATAAGCCGATGACGACTCAAGTCTTAAAATAGGAAATTGGAGGCTGCGTTAATGAAATACAGCAGCATTTATGCAAAACAATCATTGAAAATTTCATTAAAAGATCGCGTGTGTGCCAGCAAAGCCGCGGCGGCCATCTGCCCGATGTGTTGTTTCATACATAACCTCATTCTGTCTACTTTACGATATAATAAAGTTTCACGATATTTTTTTAAATATCTGTGTTTTATTTAAAATGTAAATCTTGCGTTCTTGTTGGGACACCCTTTATTTGATTTTCGAATAGCATTATCAAATTTCAATTTATCTTTTAAGAACTTCAAGTGAAGTTTTAAAATTTCTATAGAGTTTTTTTTTTTCATCTTCAATTGGAGAAAAATGAAATATTGTTAATACTCAAATCGAACAAACCGGCGCCAGAAATTCAAATTAAATAGGGCTATCGCTCAAAATGTATGCAAGGAAAATATGTGCATTAATAATACATTAGATTACATCTGAATAAAGCCCAAGTCACGGTCACACATGAATTGCCACACGTTTCTTGTGGCAGAAGTAAAGATTGATGACCACAATGAAAATGGTCCTCTATAAGTTGTTAACTTTTGTGTGAACTCACTTACTTTGGTGTCCTTCTTATGCTGTTTTCATTTTGTTGCCTAATATATACAATTTTGAAACGCAAAAAGACCCAATTTTCTTTAAAGGGACTAAAAGTATCTTTTTAACACCGATTTAGTAAACATAAAATACAAACTTAATTTTGTCACGTATCTAAAACAACATTTGAAATAATTTAACAAATCCGTGAAATAATTTCAAAGGCCTCTTTTTGCTTTTCACGTCTCACATTCACCAGAAACGTGCGAATTTTCTTCTTTTTGCACCTTAAAAGTGACCGAAGGAGTGGCTGTCCTTTGTGTGGGAGGAAAAAGTGTACTGAAAGCCAGGGGGAAATCTTAATGTAAATAAGCGCAACAATAGAAGCAAAAGCATACTGGGCCATCCATGTACTCGGTCATATGAAAAGAAAGCCCAAAATCATTAGAAATTGTGGTTTTAACGAAAACTAAATCTATTCATAAGCGTGGCCCGCATGCTGGCTAGGGAAGAGAAATGTGAAATTAGTATGCTGAACACGTTAAGTACGAATGGAAATTTGGTTAGTCTTATTTTTGAATATTTGTGGGGGGTTAACCTAAGATGAAGAACAAGAAAAAAAACTAGGTAAAACCTATTGAAGAAGACAGCAACTAAAAATGTTAGAACTTAAAGTGGTTTTCGAGACAATTCCGAAGAAATTTTTTGGTAATCACTGGAAAAGTTGTCATTAAACGTTTCTATGGTAAGAGATGACATCGGAAAAGGAAATATAATGAAATTTAAGTTAGATTCCTGAGTTGCACAAAAATATGAAAACAAATGATTTTTTTTTCTCTACATTTTCCATTTAATGCCAAAAGCTAAACAGTTTTTATATGTAGTAGTAATGATGGTTCGGAAAAATGTTTTAAAAATAATTTTCGGTTTCAAAAGTAAAGTTAAATAAAACACACATAAAGCTATGATTTTAATGAAACTTTTATTTTATTATAATGCTTGGACCTTGCTATTATGTACGAAATACAATGTCAATTAATTGACCGCCTCAGGATTAGTTGCAGCGGTGTATCCTTTTGAGATAGTTTTCCACCACTTTTCTCACATTTCAGTCGATATCTAGGCGATGATTTGACGAATGTTGGTTTCAAATGCCCCAACGTTTAGGGATTATTTGCGTAAACACAGTCTTTGACATAGCTCTACAAAAAACATCTAAAGGCATCAAATCGCATGATCTTGGTGGCCAATTGACGTCGCAAAACGTGAAATTACGCTTTCTGGAAATTTCTCATGCAATAAAGGAAAAATCGGTTGTGTTGTGTGGCTACTGGCACCGTCTTTTTGAAACCACGTATCGTCCAGTTCATAATCTTCAATTGCAGACCAAAAATAGTCGATTATCATGCGACCATAGCGCTCTGAAATGACGGCAATGGTTGCTCCAACGTCATTTTTGAAAAACTACGGCGCAATGACACCTCCAGACCATAATGCTCACCAAACAGTCACTTTTTCCAGATGCAATGGCTTTTTCACAATCGCTTCTGGGTTCTCCAAGCCCCATATATGACAATTTTGCTTGTTGATGTAATCACCGAGTGAGAAATGAGCTTCGTCGTTGAAGAAAATTTTGTTCGAAAAATCAGCATTGAAAGCCTGTTGCTGTAGTGCCCAATTAGGATATACACGGCATTTTGAATGATCAGCTGGCTTTATTGATCATTGATCCTTTAGATACCTCTCCAGTAGCTTGTGGGTATTTGTCGGTAGAAAAGAGACTATTTTGTGAATAAGGCCTTCATGCCATACTTTATCAAAGGCTTGGGAAATGTCTATAAAGAGAGCTGAACAATATTTCCGATCTTCGAATGTTTTTCTGGTCTGCGTTACTATACGGTGTACTTGTTCTATCGTTCCATGACCCTTACGAAACCCAAACTCGTGCATGGGTATTACATGGTTTGTTTCAATATGGGAGTACAATATTTGGAGAAAGACCTTTTCAAAAAGTTTAGATAAAATAGAGAGTCAACTTATGGGTCGATAAGATGTAATTTGCGACAGTTCCTTTCCAAGTTTTGGAATCATTATTATTTCAGACAGCTTCCATGATCGAGGAAAGTATCCAATTCGAAGTATAGCATTAAATATAAATAAAACTAATTTGAGGATATTGTAGGGGAGTTCTGAAATAATTCTCGCTGTTAGTTTATCGTGTCCAGGAGATTTATTCGAGAGAACATTTTTCTTTAAGAGAGATAGACTTATTTTCATGGGATTTGTGACCATTGGGCTAATGATCGTTGGATTCACACTAGAGATTGTATAGTTAGGAGTAAATACTTTTTCCAAATGATTAGCAAATTCTTTCGCTTTTTCATCGCTACTCCTTGCCTATCCTCCATCTTTGATCCGTATTAAAGACTCCTGTGTTATAGGACGCTGTAGTTGCGTTGTGGCCTTGTACAGGCTGTAGTCAGTTTTTTCTGTGGCTCCTAGACGAGATAAGTGGTGGGCTTCGGAGATTTTTCTGTTTTCATCCAGAGTTGACCTTAGTTGTGACTTGCACTGGTCGAGACAAGCTTTGAGGTAGGGAGTTCTGTACTTTTGCCATCGTCTTCTCGCTTTTCTTTTCTCGTTGATTAGGGATTCAATATGACATGAGGAGTCATTTTTTGTTTTAGCATAGACCTTGTGCGGAGTTGCCAAGTTTGCGGCAGTTGTCATTGTGGTAGTGAGTACGTTGATGGCAGACTGAATTTCATCTGGTGTTTTGAGAGAAAAGTTTTGGCACAGAACTTTTATAAAAGGAAAGGTTTAATTTATTAATCAGTCAACGCTCATATTAGACTATACATTGATAAAAGTTTTGAAACCGCAATTTTACCGTCATCTTTAACAATCTGATGAGAATTTTTCAAAAGAAAGTTCTCTTAAAAAGTTATCTTATATTCGGAAAAGAAACTTTTCGCAATGAAAATCTTCCGTTAAGGAATTTTTCTGAAAAGGTTTCTTCAAAGAAATTTTCTTAACCAAAAAGATCTTTCAATGAGCCTTTAAAAGCAAAGAGATTCATTCAAGGGACTTTTCTAAATGAAAAGCTTGCTTCAAGGAATCAGGAAACTGTTCCTTAAAGAAAATTGGGGAACAACCCAATGTTTTTCTAAACAAAAAACATTCACCTTGGAATGTTTTTACGAGAACTAATCTTTGAGAAGCAAGATCCCGCAAAGCGTCTTTCCGTGAGAAAATTCTCAAGGTTAAAGACTCCCACCAAAACGACTTCACTCTAAGAACTTTTCACAAGATCCTTTTCCATCGAAAAAATTCTATTAAGAAATTTGTTATTCAAGATTTTAACAGAAATTGTTTTTCTGTAGGAAGGTAAAGAAATATTGAGACTTGATATTAATATAATGAAAATGGGTTACACTATCATAATCTTACTTACAGCTGAATAAAGATATAGACCAGTGTTGCCAGGTACATTTTCAATTGGAATCGCGTTGTAAATATTGAGCGATGCAAGGGCGAAAAGTACTAATTAATATATTTGGCCTACTTAGATATAGATTATTTATGAAATTCCTGGAGTGAAAAATATGATCCACCTCTCAAATTATATCCGAGCTGAGACCTTGGCCGTTTAAATGAAAACCGTGATCAATATTGGATTAGCTTTACTTGAAATCTTTAAAATCAACCAACGCAGCGGATGAAGAAGCGTAAATAAACAACGTTTTATTAGTAGTTTTTCTTAACATTATAATCAAAAATACGAAACTTCTTGCCACTGCATTTGGGCACTTTTTGCACTTTCAACAGCCCTTTGGTCAAATTAACTTTTAATTCACATTTATAAACTTTGAAATGTATATCCGACAAATATTGTACACTTTTCATTTCAAAACTTTTTCCTAAATCAATAAAATTTGAAACGTACCAACATTGAAATTGCCAAGAACGCCTACAGGCCATCACACAGAGAAAAGTTCATTAAAAACTTTGTCAGAATTTAAGTGTATTATCCGGCCGAAATTATATGGAATCTACCAAACTTTAATGTGGAACATTCTTGATTATAAAACAATCAAACAAACCAAATGAAAATCGACAATCTTTTATGAATTCTCTTCACATTATTGTGACTTTCGAGGGCTGGAGTTGCGATGGCAAATTTGTATTAACACCAACTAAAACAATCAACCGTTCAATCGCCCCTGCTGATGGTAAAGTAATCCCAAATATCTACTCGTGCCAAATGTCGGTTGACAACAACCGATTAGATAGCAATCACTCGGACGCTGTCAGGAATTTCGTCTTAGAGCTAACAATGATGAGAACAAGCAGTGAACGAGAAAAGAATTTAAGAATGAATTTATTTACTTTGCCTAAATTTGCAATTTGTGTATTTACTTGCCGCCGCTGTTGTTGTTATTATTGTTGCCGCTGTTCTCACATTTACTGCTCACAATCATTGGCGGCACATTTTAGGGCCTTCTGCTGCCTGCTTTATGGCTGCAGTTACAATTTATGATGTCTGAGCTGTGAAAGTTTTGCATGGAGTCTACGTAGTTGTTGGTCATAGTGAGCCATCTTGTTTGTCAAATTGTTTGACTTGAGTTCTGTACAATTTTCATGGTCATGGTCAAATTTCACTGTGTAATGAAAAGCGGATAAAGTGCAAACAACAAAAAAATGTTGTTAACCAAACAATTCGTTAATATTAAAACGGTTATATGGTTGAAAGGAATTAAATTAGACGTCCTCATATATTGTTGCAATTCTTGTGGGTATTTCTGATAACATTTCTCGGGGTTAGACAGCAAACGAATGGTGCAGCGAATATTTTTCTCATAAAAAAGTTCTGCTGGCGGGAATCTTTTCTCATAGAAAAATTCCCTTGGTCGGGAATTTTTTCTCACAGAAAAATTCCCTTGGTCGGGAATCTTTTCTCATAGAAAAGTTCCCTTGGTGGGAACCTTTCCTCATAGAAAAGTTCCCTTGGTGGGAACCTTTTCTTATAGAAAAGTTCCCTTGGTGGGGACCTTTTCTTATAGAAAAGTTCCCTTGGTGGGAACCTTTTCTTATAGAAAAATTCCCTTGGTGGGAACCTTTTCTTATAGAAAAATTCCCTTGGTGGGAACCTTTTCTTATAGAAAAGTTCCCTTGGTGGGAACCTTTTCTTATAGAAAAATTCCCTTGGTGGGAACCTTTTCTTGTAGAAAAGTTCCCTTGGTGGGAACCTTTTCTTATAGAAAAATTCCCTTGGTGGGAACCTTTTCTTATAGAAAAGTTCCCTTGGTGGGAACCTTTTCTTATAGAAAAGTTCCCTTGGTGGGAACCTTTTCTTATAGAAAAGTTCCCTTGGTGGGAACCTTTTCTTATAGAAAAGTTCTCTTGGTGGGAACCTTTTCTTATAGAAAAGTTCCCTTGGTGGAAACCTTTTCTTGTAGAAAAGTTCCCTTGGTGGGAACCTTTTCTTATAGAAAAGTTCCCT
>JAHXMU010000821.1:260987-276945 GCA_019455685.1 Philornis downsi
AAAAGTTCCCTTGGTGGGAACCTTTTCTTATAGAAAAGTTCCCTTGGAGGGAAGCTTTTTTTGGTGGGAAATAGTTTTTTTTGGGTATATTGTTCTGTGGGACATTATCTTTTGCTAGGATCCTTGAACTTTTTCTTCTAGAAAATTTCCACGGTAGTACTTTTTTGTGGCAACCATTTGATAGCATTGAACGCTATATGAACCCTACTATAGAAATTATCTCAGAATGAAACGCTCTATACCCTATTACCATCAATAGTAAATGTCTTTGCCTATTTTGTTGATATTTTATTACAGAAATGCGGAAATTTCGTTTTGATTTTAAATTGCTTTGGTTGCATATATGATATTATATTTCTAATACTGATTTCTTTATCCCCTTTTTTTAGTTTCGTTTCGGGCATCTCCCTACTAGGCACCTCAACGGAGATTTATGTGTATGGCACCCAGTATGCCTTCATCCTTATCACATTGGCCTTCTCTGGTGTCATCTCCTGGTATGTCTTTTTGCCCGTCTTCTGTAATTTGCAACTAACGTCAACGTATGAGGTAAGTAGATATACTCGTAGTTTTACACATTCAGGATTAGTTTTATAGTCTAAAGTAAAGTTTGAAATTTGGCTTTAGCTTGAAAACATTTTCGAAATTAAGTGACTGTAAAATTCACTCTTAAACTTTTTCGTTTTAATTGGCACCAAAATAAATTGGCTTTTTAGTTGTGCACTATAAGTTTTTATTTTGTCCTTGCACTTGATGTATATTTTTTATATAATAACATGCCCCCTTCCTCCCATATACATATACACATACACAGACACGGACACACCCACAAGCATGTAAATTTATTGGTGATGTGATATACTCGTATGGTGCATCATATTTCAGTATTACCCACTTTTTAGGCAACCAACTAAGCGGTGGACGTACGAGTGCAGAGGAGAAGCGTGCGCTACACCACTTAGTTGGGTGTGCTTAAAAAATGGTTTATTGTTTCCCTTCTTAAAACTTTATAATCACGCACTAGAGTGCGCCAGCTTAATTTGTTATCAGTTGATTTTGAGAGCGTTGACATGAACTTGTTATTAAACTCAGTTAATAAAAGCCTCTTTATAGTCATAATCGTCTTCTCCATATATTTGCGTTTGATTTCAATAGCTTTGTTTTCCATCCAGACGCTCTTCATACGAATTCCTTATCATTTTTTTTTTATTTGGAGCAAAAGGGCAAAATGATGTGTTTGCTCATTATAATTTGTTCAATGCATTATAATTTTTAATTTATTATATTCTTGCTGTATTTTCGTACAAAACTTTGCATTTTCTTGTTATTATGTGGGAGTACCATGAAGTATCTGAATCTTCTGAAAATAAATATGTACATAAATTATAAAATATGTACATAAATTCCTCTAAACCAGTTTTCCATATAATTGTTCAAAAGTGGATGTGTTTCTACTGCGACTATTGTAGCTTTATAAAATACTTTAAAGTTTAAAATTTTTAATTATTTATAGAAAATTCTAAATGATTGTAGATTTAATAGGATTTTTGCATTGTTACTTTTCTGATAATGCCGAAAAGTATATAAAATTTTACTAACTACTACTAAATATAATTTACTTACATGGTGGCAACGATAGTGGCTGTCTTATATGCTGCACAAATAGGAAGGGGATTTCAAGTGCTTCGGCCTTCTGCTCTTACACCCAAATTGGTCATTTAGTATTGGCTGGAGTTTACTGTCAAAGGTTTTTTTATGTTGGAGCTTGTTCATCCATCCGTCTAATATTGTACAGTTCACGTAACCGCCGTATTTTGATGCGCTTTTTCACGGCAACGTTGGTATACCTATATTTTACGGAGGATTTTTCTTTTCAAGGTTTCCGGAATAGATATATTCACCTATTATATTACAAAGAATTCTCCACTATACAGTAAAGCATAGAGAATGATTAGTTTGCGCCATTGGTTTTAGTACATTGAATACGATTGCTCAATCAGAAATAGCATCTGGGTGCAAGTAATACTCTTGCCTTAACGTCGAGTGTGAAAAAGTTTTTCTAATTAAACGCGGAGTGAGCTTAGGTAAAGCTAATAACCACTTCAAAATTATAGTTGACAACGTAAAGGGTCTCTTTATTCGTCGAAACAGATAACTTGCTTTTGTTGTGATTTGCCAATTTTTACTGAACACTTCCTCATATTTGAGGAGACTGCAGGGCCTACAAGGGTTTTACCTGAACGTTGCCATGATGGTCATATACGAATACACCATGTTGTGATCACCCTGGACTTTAGAGTTTCAGCAGAGATTCATCTTTGAAAGTTCTAATATAAGTCTTGTCTAGTCCAGGGTTATCTATTTTTCGGTTTCAAAAATAAAGTTAAATAAACCACATATAAAGCCATTGTGTCATTATGAAATAAAATGTTTTTTAAAGGACCGCTTTTGGAGTGGTTGCAGCAGTGGATCCTTTTGAGGTAGTTTTCGACCACTTTTTCGCACATTTCGGACAACTGATGTGAAGGTTTTACATGAGTCTCGCTGTGAAAGCCTTACCCATGGTGTGCCACCACACAGGTGCTGTTTTCCATCATTTACTTTTCTTTCTTGGTTATGTGTTCTTTCTTTCTTCTAGCGACAGCAAGCGCCCCTTTGGGGTACTCAAACTAATCCCGAAGGATTAGCCAAACTACCAAAGATTGGAAGTAGGTCCCTTGGAAAAGCTTCCTCAGGTCCCACTCCCTCACTCGGCCGAAGTACCTTTGTAGTAACTTGGTATGAAGTGAGCTACCTCCCGGGTAGGAGTTGAGGCAATCTAGGAATACCTCGGATAGATATGAACAGTGTTTTCTAAGCTAATGCCTTCCTTCAGCAACGCGATCTGAAGCAACGCAAAAGCACTGAAAACACTTGTTCGGGCAACCACAGCCAGCATGATCCATAATACGGCATAGATTTTCAATGTCCGAGGAGAGAATATCAACACAGCAAAGCAAAGTACACCGTGCTCCTATCATAGTTCATTAACCAGATCTCTCTGGTCATACAACTATATTTACGGAAAAGATAATTCTTCTGATACCTTTCGACGGCTTCTCTATGCCGCACCTGTTGCCAGGATGTGTCTTGTTTAACTATGACTCTCCCCTTTACTTGATTTTCGAAAAACGAGTTCCAAGATCTGTTTGATATCATATTATAGGCGGATCCCACCTTTTCCTAGGGCGCCTGGCACAAGGCCACACTACTTTGTTTTTGTACGCAAGCATCATACCCTTTGCCTGCTTAATTACAGGATCAGGTAGAGAGGCCTGCGTTTTAGAGGTAAGCGGTACAAAGCATCCTAGGAAACACCCGCCTACCCACACACATTTCGGACGGTGTCTCGGCTATAACTTGACGAATGTTGGTTTTTAAATGCTCCAACTTTTGGGAATTAACCGCATAAACACGGTCTTTCACATAGCCCTATAAAAATGAAGTCTAACGGCATCAAATCGCATAATCATGGTGGCCAATTGACATCGCCAAAACGCAAAATTACGCTTTCTGGAAACTTCTCATGCAATAACGACAAAATCGGTCGTGTTAAACCACGTCTGAATCGCCGTTTTTGTAGTAAATTTTAACTATTTTTACGCGTTGTTCGGTAGTTAAACAATATTCGTAAATGTCAAACCTTTCACTAAATAAATAACACTTCAGATGGCAGGTATTTAACAGCTGAAAGCCTTGCCAGACCGGCAGTTTTGAAATTACTAAATGAATAGCCCTTTATAAGAAATCCATTATTTTTGTATGACTTTGAAGGCACAATTTTATTGGGTTCGAATGATTCGATTTAGTCCAGATGTGCACCATTTTATTCAAAAAAATTGTTACGATTTTGAAAATAATTCCATCATGGATCTCTCACAAAGACGATTGTCCCTACTGCCCAAACAGCGGACAATCGATGTTCACAAGTTTCTCTTGAAGCGAATTTTTCACCAACAAAATGTAGCCGCCATAGATAGAAACAGACGATATTTGCTTAGCACTAGGTCCAGTCTATAAGATGGATGCATAAGAACTTTCCAATTAAACTTCCAGAAGTCAATCTGAGTCACTAGTTGTATGGTCTGACATTGTTCTCTCCTATTAGCCAAATCTAACCGTTTCTGAGCGTTTGCTTCTTTCAAACGAATTCTATTTTTTGACAGTACAAATCCAAAATAATATTTCGGACTTAGAGACTTACGTGGGCGATCTCAAAACTAGCCGACCTGACGTATAGGTGATGCCAGTAGTTTAAAAAAAAAATTGTTTTTAGTGGCAACCTACTAAAAACACATATATTAAGTTTCAAGGTGCTACGTTGTTTAGTATTTTTATTTGAGCCATCAAAAGTAAATGATCTCAGTGAATTTGTAAACATGGAAAAAATTGGTCATTGTTATGTAATTCGATATTTCCATTTCAAACGTCTCAGTTCAACCAATATTAAGGAACAGCTAAATTCTACTCTGGGGGAGTCTGCTCCTTCATTTACGACTGTAAAATATTGGGTAGCAGAGTTTAAACGAGGCAGTACGAGCTCCCCAAATGAACACCGTAGTGGTCGACCAATTGAGGTGTCCACGCCGGTGAAGAAAATCCTCAAAATGCTATTGGATGATTGTCGGCTGAAGATGCGTGAACTAGCTGAAATGATACGCTTTCCAAAAAATGGTATACATCGTATATTGACAGAAGATTTGAAGATGAGAAAGATGGCAAGATGGGTGCCGCGTTAGCTTTCAATAGAGCAAAACGAGTGTCGTGAAGATGTTTCAGTAGAGTGTTTGGCGATGTTTCACCGCAATAAAGCGGAATTTTTTCGTTGATTTATAATCATGGATGAGATGTGAGTCCCCCACCACTTCCACTAAGACAAAGGAACAGTCAAAGCTATGGACTGGAATGGGAGAATTGTGTCCAAATAAGGCGGAGACGGTTCCATCTGCCGGCAAAGTCATGGCATCTGTTGTTTTGAAAATACGCTAATAATGGTGAATATAATGCCAATTTATTGCAGCTTTTAGGTGATGACATTGTGGAAAAAGGCCGCATTTAGCGAAAAAGACAGTATTGTTTCCCCAAGACAATGCTCCAGTTCACACATCCACTATTGCGATGGCCCAAATTAATGAATTAAAGCTCGAATTGCTTCATAACAAACCATATTAGCCAGACTTAGCTCCCTCAACCTATTCTCTATTTCCAAACTTGAAAAAATGGCTTGGTAGTAAAAGATTTGCCAACAATAAACAACATTTGCAACAATGAAGAGGCGGAGTCTGCGGTTTATGGCTATTTTAAGGAGTTTGACAGTTCTTACTATAAACAGAGTATAGAAACAATTGAATATCATTGAAAAAAGTGTATCGAGCTAAAAGGAGGTTATGTTGAAAAATAAAGAAAAGGTTTCCAAACTTTTTTGTGCCTTTTTAGTTAGGTCGGCTAGTTGTGGAATCGCCCTCCTATCACACAGTAATTGATTCTCTGCCCTCGCTATCTAAATCTGCTATTAGAAACTGACACAAATGCACGCATTT
This sequence comes from Philornis downsi, assembly GCA_019455685.1. NCBI lineage: Eukaryota > Metazoa > Arthropoda > Insecta > Diptera > Muscidae > Philornis > Philornis downsi. The sequence continues at coordinate 266,567 of JAHXMU010000821.1, forward strand.
GTGGCAAAAGCCATAATAAATATTTCACTTTAAAGCTTTGAAACCTCAAGAACCTCCATGCGAATGTGACCTTTAAATGAGGTCCAAGCCCTCATTTGTGGCTAAAGCTACAAGAAATGCGTTGATTTAAGGCCGAAAGGGAAGCTCCATACGTTACAATAAATTGCTGCGTAAATTTAGCTGTCTCTATAAGAAGCAATACTTTTCATGCAAAAGCTTTTCAAACCCAGTAAAACTCCTCTAATAGTACGTTAAGATGTGGCCTTTAATTGAAGTCCAAGCCCTCATTTGTGGCTAAAGCTAAAAAAATGCGTCGATTTGAGGCCGAAAGGGAAGCTCTATACGTTGTAATAAAATGCTGCGTAAATTTAGCTGCCTATAAGAAGTAACACTTTCCATGCAAAAGCTTTTCAAACCCAGTAAAACTTTACTAATAGTACGTTAAGATATGGCTTTTAATTGAGGTCCAATCCTGTGTTCCAGCTTGCCCAAAAATATCTTTTAGGTTTTGATTATTAGCTCATATAATACTCGAGAAAACCAATGATCATATACTAAGTATATTACAAAGTGGTTGTCAGTGGCTCGTTGCTCGAGGCGTTATTAGAAGCAACTATCATATGAATGATCATGGGTTGAATTCCTCATACAACCACCAAACATTATTTGACAGGCGGTCACGTAGTTGTGTCTGACTGAAGTAAACAACAAGTCTGGTAAATGGCCCCATTAAGTGGGTCGAAAAAGTAGAATGCATGTAAGCTCACTGAATGTGAGAAGCTTTCATGGAATGTAAGGGAATTTCTTTTTTTTTACATTACACAGTCCATCAATATCTTTTTTACCCATTTCATCAATTGGTGAAAGGGAAAACGTTCACACAACGTGAGATAGATGTACATATGTACATATGTAAATCTGTAGGCTTTATAATCACGTAACACAAAGTATTGAATTTGACTAAATTGAAATTTCCAACATTTTCTTTGAAATCATCTAAAAAAATAGAAAATAGAAAATTGGCATTTCTAACAACAATGAGAACTAAAATAAAAAATAAAAATTCGTTTTCGTTTCCTGAAAAAAGCGAACATTTCACGGTATTCGATTCGTTCATCATCAGCCAGTGTACAGAAAGAGCAAATGTAAAAACAGCAGAAGCATCAGCAAGAATAACAAAATAGTATTACCATTTTGTTAATAATACTACCATACTGTTGCTGCCGTTTTTCTGTTAAATAAAAAAAAAAATCTAATCCAAACAAAGTTAACCAAACAATGAAAAAAACATAAAAAATATTTTCCAGTATTTCGAAATGCGTTTTGGCAAAACAATACGTTTATTTGGATCGATTCTCTTCAGCATTGGAACGGTAAGTATTAGCACGCAACAACTTTTTTACTTTGCACTCAAAAGTTATTTAATTGAAAAATTCTTCTTTACTTTCTCCACCGAATCCTGACGCCATCCTATGTCTTCGATGCTGCTATCAATAACGTGAACACTATTGGCGCTATTAATATCTATGGAATCGCCAACAATGCCAACAATGCTAACAACTTGCAACTGCACTAACAATGGATGCTCGGACATAAACTGAACTGAACGTGCAACTCATTTCATTGCAATGTTAACGACTTATTTCCGGTTCGCCGGCTCATCACCATCACAACTTGCATACTGCACACAAACACTGGCAATATCTAATACAATGGCGCTTCCATGCATGGACGTGGATGCTTGAATGGCGGCCGTCTCTTTGTATATTTTCATGCTCACTTCCGTCCAGATATGTTGGTTGCCCATAGTGATTTATGTTCCGGCATTGGCATTCAATCAAGGTAAAGTTGCGAAACTACATTTTTTTCTATTGCCTTCTTTCTGCAGACGTTCAAATTGATAATTTCTCTATTGGAACAAGAAAGTACTGGAAACCTAACAAACGATGTTTTTCTTAATTTTATACGTATTTTGCCCACAGTGACGGGAGTCAATATACACATTATCACTCCAGCCGTGTGCATGGTTTGCATATTCTACACCTGTGTGGTAAGTTCAGAAAAGAAATGGGAATGTTAGCATTATAAAATAAGAAATTTTCTTAGTAAAAGTTTTATTCAGTCGAACAGACATCATTTTTCCTATGAACGATTTTGTTTCCTAAGAAAAACTTTCATACGATAATTTTTGCCTTATGGTAAAAATGAAAGTTTCAAAACAACACTTTCGTTTCGGCGGAGAGAAACAAAGTAGTAATCAGCACAATTGCTTCTTGTCAGAGAGAAAACTTTTTTATAATAAAATTTTTGAACCTCCAGAGATATCAAATTTTGCATCTGGCCAATTTGTACCTCACACGAGGTGAACAAAAATTGTTTCTGGTTTTAACACGGCGCCAGTTCTTAAAAACCTATATCTAGAACAAAGCCCATGACCTCCTGGGGACCACAAAATGTGAATCGCTTGTCTCCCAAAATTTTGGATTTAAGTATGGGTTCTATCATGATGATTTCAAGCACACAATCTCTATGACAAATTCTTTAATTTGAAGTTTCTCATACCTTATTTTGTAAAGTTTTATAATTTTTCTGACACTTAAATATCTATAAAAGAACGTTGATGGTCAGCGGCCAGTAGACATTTAATGTTATCATTATTTTTAACTGGTTCTAAGAATGCGTCGAATGCGTTCATACTTTGATCTCTTTAAAGCCCCACTAGTATTGCTCCAAACTACAAGCTAGGTTTTCTTATTGAGAGACCAAACTACAGGGATAGCTTACTTTGTTTTTTTTAGCACTGTGTGCCGTCTTGTGCAATTCAGCCAAAATTTTAGTTCCTTCAAGACATATGCAATTTTCGTTAGAAGGTTTTGTTTTCATCCAAGCCAAAAAATGTTATTTAAAATTGTATTCCATCAGAGAGATCAAATCTTTGATAGAAAATTTGGTACGTCAAGGAGACCGGATTTTTATTAGTAATATGGTATCATTATTGAGATGGCATTTCAAATACAAAATGTTCGTCTCTTCGGAGACAAGATTTTCGACAGAAAAAGTATCATATCGTTCAGAGACACAACATTTTCTTTAAAATATTTTATTCCCTTCGGGGTAATGATCATTTCTTTAGTCTTTCATTAGAACAATTTCCTCTGATCTCGGTTTTTTTATTAGAAACATTTTCGTTGTTATTAGGAAGTTTTCATCTCGTCAAGAGAGGCAAAATTTTCAATAGAATATTTTCATCTTGTTGGGAGAGAGAGACAATATTTACAATAGGAATACAAAATTTTCAACCGAAAATATTCGCCTCGTCCAGAGAGACAACATTTTCAAGAGAAAATTTTCATCTCGTCCAGAGAGGCAAAATTTGCAATAGAAAATATTCGTCCTGTCTGGAGAGATAACACTTACAAAAGGAAATATTTGTCTCGTCTAAAAAGACAAAATTTTCAATACAAAATTTTAGCCTAGTCCAGGGACAAAATTTTTTTATGAAAAACTTGTCATCTCGTCCAGAGAGGCAAAGTTTTCAAAATATTTGTCTCATCCATAGAGACAACATTTACAATAGGAAATATTTGTCTCGTACAGAAAGACAAAATTTTCAAGAGAAAATTTTCGTCTCGTCCAAAGAGATAACATTTTTAACAATTTTTCGCTCTTCCAGAGATACAACTTTTTTAGCAGAAAATATTTGTCTCGACTAGAGAGGCAACATTTTCAATAGAAAACATTCGTCTCGTCTAACGAGACAACATTTATAATAAGAAATATTTGACTCGTCCGAAAAGACAAAATTTTCAACAGAAAATTTGGGCGTCATCCAAATAAACAACATCTTCAAAAGAAAACTTTTGTCTCGTCCAGAGAGATACAATTTTCAAGAGAAAATATTCGTCTCCCCTAGAGTGACCAAATTTTCCCCTCGTCCAGAGATACAACATTTTCAAGAGAAAATTTTCATCTCGTCCAGAGAGACAACATTTTCAAGAGAAAATTTTCATCTCGTCCAGAGAGACGACATTTTCAAAAGAAAATATTTGTCTTGTCTAGACATACAACATTTTCAATAAAAAATATTCGTCTCGTCTAAAGAGACAACATTTTTATGAGAAAATTTTCAATGGAAAATATTCCAGAGAGACAACATTTTTAATAGAAAATATTTGTCTTGTCTAGAGATACAACACTTTCAATAAAAAATATTCGTCTCGTCTGAAGAGACAACATTATCAATACAAAATATTCATTTCGTTCAAAGAGACCATATTTTCAATGGAAAATAATCGAGAGACAACATTCGCCTCGCGGGTGGAGACAAAATTTTCGTTGGAAAATGTTCATCCATCCAGTTTAAAGAGTAAAATTTCCGTTAGAAAATTTTTGTATCCTTTACGAGTAGTATACGAAATTTTTTACAATGTTTTGTTCCTAAAATTTTAATCACAAGATTTTCACGTCACCCAGAAGCAAAAACGTATTCTATTGCAAAACACGAAAAGTTATTACTGAACATTTTGTCTATCGATCGAGATGAATATTTTCTAATGAAAATATTTTGATTACAACGAAAGAAAAATTGTGTATTTTTTTATTTTTCGGCGAGAGGAATGTTAATTACAAAAAATACATTTTTACGGAGAGACAAAATTTTCACAAGGACATTTTCGTCTCGTCGGAGGTCAAAATTTTTATAAAGACATCTTCGTCTCATGAGAGAGACAAAATTTTCGTTTTCAAAAGCAATGTTTTGCTCTTTAGGTGTTACCTCATTTTTATAAGAAATATTTCGTCTCAACGCAGAAATAATTTTTTATCTTTTCTAATTTTTTCGTATTGTTAGAGGGTAAATTTTTGCAGGAAAATGTTAATCTCTGGAAAAAGAGAATTTTTATTAAAAAAAAATTAGTTTTGTCAGAGAGCAATTAGGATATAGCTTGAAAGGATATATTCCTTTTTGTAACAGATTTTGTGTCATCGAAATGGAAGGTAATTAATTAGTTTCCTTGATAATGAGGGATAAATTTAAGTATTTTTTTTGTTTGTTTTTGGTTTTACAAATAGGGCGGCCTTAAAGCTGTCGTGTGGACTGATGTTATTCAAACAATAATCATGGTGGGAGCCATCATTTTCGTTATAATCAAGGGAACCATAGATGTTGGAGGTCTTGGCGTTGTCATTGAGCGGAATTGGGCGTCGGGTCGCATTGAAGCTCCTGAGTAATGTCATAAGCAATTTATGAAAAATACTGATAGGTTTGCAACACAAATTCAACATTTTTAGGTTCACCTGGGATCCCACTGTACGCATATCAATGCTCTCTGTATTCGTGGGCACCACCGTCTGGTATACTCAAGTTAACTGCGGCAACCAGGTCATAGTCCAACGTTATCTCGCTCTGGCCTCTCTCAAACAGGTTAAGAAAGCCTGCATTGTCTACACGTTTGGTATTGTGTTCATCACTGCTTTGACGATATATAATGGCTTGTTATTGTTTGCCAACTATTATGACTGTGATCCACTGAGCACACAATTGGCCAAGGCCAAAGATCAAATGGTGCCCCTAATGGTGATGCAGACCTTGGAATTTTTGCCCGGCATGCCTGGCCTATTTGTAGCTGGGGTATTTAGTGCGGCCCTGAGTTCTCTATCGACAGGTTTGAATTCATTGGCGGCGGTGTTTTTGGAGGATTACATTAAACCCTTCCGGAAGACATCTTTGACGGAAAGACAAACTGCTTGGATTATGCGTACCACGGTGGTGGTTGTTGGTGTAGTGAGTGTGGCCCTGGTATTTGTTATGCAGTTTTTAGGTCATGCTGTGATACAGCTGTCAACCACGCTGTCTTCGGTGACTGGAGGTCCTTTGCTAAGCCTATTTTTGATGGGCTTAACAATGCCATGGATTAATTCAAAGGTGATTAAGGAGATTAAATTATAAAGGGAGAAAATGTGTTTTATTTATTGCTGAAATGAATTTTACAGAGTGCTTTAAGCGGCTGCATCGCCGCCTTTGGCGTTATGGCTTGGATTTGTATAAAATGTCAAATTGCCATGATCCACAAGGAGATCGTGTACCCTGAGAAACCCTTTTCCACCGAAGGTTGCACTTATAACTTTGAGTTATTACCAATCACGTCAGCTAATGCCACATTTGGGGATACCAGGTAAATGTCAACGAAACCTCTTTTAAAGCAGAGTATACTGGGGTAGCATTTAACTTACATTTTCCCTTTTATCCTATAGCTCGAAAACATTCGATCAATACATTTATCAAATGTCATTTTTCTTATACGCCACTGCTGGCTGTATAGTTTCTATAACTGTCGCCCATCTCGCCACCTTCATATTTGGACGCAATAATCCGGCAACTATGAATCGTGATCTCTTCCCACCGTTTATCCAGAGACTTATCAAGACCAGAGAGTATAAAAGCGTTTTTGATAAAGCCGATGATGAGACGGTGGTCATGGTCTATGACATGAAACCTCAGTGTGGGAAAAGTGAATCCCCAAACAATGACGTTGCTTTGTGAGATGATTATAATTAAAAAAAAAAAATAGTCTAATTTATGTTCCTGTTGTAGAAAGAAATCAAACAGAAATACAATATTTTAAGTCTAAATTCAAAATAATACAAATGAATTTCAATAGATTTCTTTTTTTTTTTTTTGTTTGAGCAAAATTCATATCCATTTATTGACAAAATCAGTGTCATTGACTAATCAGCAGTTTTCCATTAGTAGATTTATGAATTTCGAAAAGAGTCGAATACATTTTTTAGAAAATTTTGTCTAAGTTTTAAATATTTTCAATAATACAATTTCGCTAAACGTTGTCATTATCAAATTTTGGGAATCATCATACACATTTGTGGGAAATTTATTTGGCTCAGTGAAAGGGTTACAAAATTGTTTTCGACTTCGTTTTCCCTAAGAATCAGTCAAATATTTTTATTGGATTTTTGAAATATAAAATTATTGCATGTATTGTATTTTCAGTAGAAAATTTTCTCTTATCGGTGAGGCAAAATTGTCATAAGAACATTTTCTCCTTTTCGGAGAGACAAAATATTCCTTTGAATATCTTCGTCTTGTCAGAGACAACATTTTCATTAGGAAATTTTCGTTTTGTTAAAGAGACAAAGTTTTCCTCAGAATATTTTCATTAGAAATTTTTGTCTTGTCGGAGAGACCAAACTTTCCTTAGAACATTTTCGTTACGTCGGCCAGACAAAATTTTCATTAGCACATTTTCATCTTGTTGGAGGGACAAAATTTTCATTAGAATTTGAATTTTCATTACAAAATTTTGGTATTTTTTGCATTTTTTTTTGCAGCTTTGGTATAATGGGCATGTAGGATGCCTCTGTGCTGATTTCACGTTTAATTAATTTCATGTTGGCCTTTCCTTGTAAACGTTGCCCAATATTTCGTCGCAATTGTAGGAGCATGTTACTTACACACAGGGTGTCTAAAGAATACTGCTACTAAGATGGTACTTATAGTTAGATATTGAACTTATTATGGCAGAATTGCAGCGAAAAGTCCTAACAAGCCGATTTCAAGAAATTTCACATTAGGTGAAGCAGCATTTTTTTTATGGAGTTATTGTAACCGAGAAGTTCACGAAGGAGTTATTTAAAGTAACGAAATTATACGATAGTTCAGTTTGTATCCGCTACATCTTTTCAGCCAATGATGTTGCCCGTACATCACTGGGCGTGGAGTTTATTTGAATTAGATTATTTTTAAATAGAGGGCTTTCACGAAATTTCTGTTTCATTTCGATATTAGTACTGTGATTTTTGTTAAGTGCAAAAGAAATGTGTTCTTAATTCATAATCGAAACAATCATTCACCTCCTGCATTCATCCGTTCCTTACCTGAAAGGAAATAAGAAGGAGGAATCGCGGCTATGACTCGACGAACGTTGGTTTACAAATGTGTCAACGTTCAGGATTTAACCGCTTAAATAAGGTCTTTGACATAGTCGCACAAAAAATGTCCAATGGCGTCAAATCGCATGAACTTGATAGAAAATTGACGACATCAAAACGCGAAATTTCTGGAAACTTCTCATGTAATAAAGGCAAAATCGGTCGTGTTATGCGACTCGTGGCACCGTCTTGTTCAAACCATATATAGCCCAGTTCATTATCTTTAATTGCAGGTCAAGAAAAGTCGGTTATCATACGGCCAATTGAAATTCGGATTATCCGTCACATTTTTACTACATTGCGATGATGCACAGGCCTGGTCACATCTATAACGCTTTCAGTCTCTTCAAATTTCTTTCTCTTGCCAATTCTTTGTACAGTAGACAGATTGTAACGACCCCGTAATACAGAACAATTGCTCATGTTTGAGTCACCACGTTTGTAGTAAGTTTTAACTATTTTTACGTGCTCTTCGATCGTTAAACGATCCACATTCGTAAATGGCAAACATTTCACTAAGTAAATAACACTTTAGATTCACTTTAATCCACTTTAACAGCTGACAGCCTTAAGATATCTGAAGTTTTGAAACCACTAGATGAATAGCCCTGTATGTGCTGTGTTGTACGCTATCTCAAAACATAATAATTGTGTTTCTTAAGTTAGTAACATTTGTCAGCCACTGTGTATAATCCTCTATTGCAGCGGGCAATTTCATTTTGTATTTCAGACGATTTTTATCGTTCTCCTAAAATCTTCACCCTCAGATGCAGTTTGACAAAAATACCTGCAACTGAGAGACTGTCTTGAATATGACTGTTCGGAAGACACTTTATTTTTCTGTGATAGTCTTTCAATATTTTTTAAATAGCATCTTTATTATCAGAGTATCTGTGTTGTTTTATCTTATAATATAATTTTTCTGACAATTTGACTTGGAAAATGTTGATCAATTTCTAATTTGGAATACCAAATTTACAATTTCATCGTCTCATATCTTCATTCCCTGCATGACCTAGATGTAAAGATTAAGCTTACACTTGCACGTAATTGGTAGCGAATTAAAAGTGAAAACATTTTGTGAACTTTAATGCACCAAGTTCATTTTTGTTCCCAAAAGGATAAACTATTCCATTCATACCTTCCAATTTTTTCACTCTTTAGTATTTTGAAATGCGTTTTGGCAAATCCATGCGTCTCTTCTGTTCAATACTCTTTACCGTTGGTGTGGTAAGTATGGAAAGGGTTTGGTATAAAAGTTTGCGAATTAACATTTCTATGTGTGCCATTACAGATTGTCTACATGCCAGTGGCCATCTACGTGCCTGCTTTAACATTTAATCAGGTCAGTGGTATAGACATAAACACCATAACGCCCATAGTGTGCGTGGTTTGTACTTTTTATACATGTGCGGTAAGTTTGAGAGCAGTGCTAAAATAACCGATTATAGTTCAATATTGTGTCATGGACATGGTTTTAATATTTAGGGCGGCTTAAAGGCAGTCATCTGGACTGATGCCATACAGAGTGTGGTTATGTATGGCACCATATTAACGATTTGTATAAAAGGTACTTTAGATTTGGGTGGACTGAATGTAGTTTTGGAACGGAATTGGGAAGGTGGTCGTCTTAAATTGCCAGAGTAAGCTGAGTGTTTTTAATGTAAGAAAAGTTTGTTTTTTTTAGTTGTTTTTTCTTTATTTTTAGCTTAACTTGGGATCCCACTGTGCGTTTGTCCATGGTAGCTGTAACCTTGGGTAGCACATTGCACAAAATCCAATCGAATGATGTCAATCAGATGTCTTTGCAACGTTTTATGTCTCTGCCTGATATGGGAAAAGTCAAGAAGTGCATAATACTCTTCACTATATTGCTGATGTTTCTACTCTTCTGTTGCTGTTACATGGGATTGCTGATCTATGCCACATATCATGATTGTGATCCATTAAGCACAAAGGTAAGAAGAAATTTGTACAGATAAAAGGCATACAAAAGATGTGTCTGCCTATTCAACTTGGTTGCCAAGCACTGAAAACCACTCTAGCACAGTATTTTTTTTTGTTTAGACGTTAGCAATCGACTTAGGAAATAAAAAAAAAACAATCGTCTACATATTACCCATGACATTTGCTCATTACCCATAACGATGGATAACTCTACGCGAACACAACTCATTACGCATGAGTAATGTGGGAAAAGCCTCCATACATCAACCATGGCTCATGTGAAATGAGCTGCCATTGAGGGTATCATCCATTCCCGCCATGGGTAATTACCCACGACAGGTACACATTATCCATGAAAAGACCAGAAAAATTGGTCTTGAAAATTAAACATCTTAGAAATACCGGGAAATGTTTAATAAAAAATTAAAGAAAAGGAAAAGTAGGGAAAGGAAAGGAAAGGAAAGGAAAGGAAAGGAAAGGAAAGGAAA
>JAHXMU010000821.1:276955-325141 GCA_019455685.1 Philornis downsi
AAGGAAAGGAAAGGAAAGGAAAGGAAAGGAAAGGAAAGGAAAGGAAAATACTAAAAATTGATCATCTATTTTTGGTACTTTCTTTTTTTTTGCCAGAATGTAAGCCTGCAACTTGGGAATATAGGTAATATGAGTCCTGAAATGTGGCAGATCTCCTAACGAGATAGCTCAGCATATTAACATTCACCTTATGTAGGTGCCGGGCCACAGGAACATACCAGCGAACTGCAGAGCAGACAAGCTGGCAAGGCTAGGGGCAACCTTACAGATTCCAGGCGAGTTGGAGTCATATTTAGCAGCAAATCAATCTGTCTGTCTGTAATCAATCCAGACAGATTAGGCGTCGCCTAGATTTGAAGCGTTCACAAACACGTCTCATTGCTTGTATCATCCGTGATGACGGAACACTGTCTGATTGGAGGACATGCAATGAAACTGAAGGTTGCGACTATTGACTTGTGCAGGAGCTGTAGGGATGAATAGGAGGAGAAGTCCATATCCCTATTTAAGGAATTTTTATACTGAAACTGCTGAGGAGCTCTAGATGTACAACATTTTCGATTTGTTTGAGATATTTCTGATTTCTTTTTCTTTTTTTTTTAGTTAGCCCAAGCTGATGATCAATTGCCCACCATACTTGTCATGCAAATTTTAGGTGGAATACCTGGCTTACCTGGTCTCTTTGTGGCTGGTGTCTTTAGTGCTGCTTTAAGTTCTCTGTCGACCAGCTTAAACTCCTTGGCATGTGTAATGTCCGAAGATTTAATTAAACCGTTTCTAAGAAATCCTCTCACCGAAAGACAGACTGCATTTTTGCTACGCTTCATAGTGGCCTTCTTCGGTCTAAGTTGTATTGGTCTCGTGATGGTGGTAGACAAATTGGGAACTGTGCTGCAGCTGGCCACCATGACTGGGGCGGTGACTATGGGTCCTTTGTTGGGATTATATATAATGGGAGTGTGTATGCCGTGGGTGAATAGCAAGGTAAGACGTGGTCTAACATCATCCTACCATTGAAACTATATATCCTTTCTCAATTGTAGAGCACACTAGTGGGAGGCATAGCGTCATTCTTAACATTGGGATGGATCTGTATCAATGCTCAATTAGGTCAAATGCGCGGTGATATAAGACATCCCAAACTACCCATCTCCGTGGAAGGCTGCACATATGGTTACGACAATGCTACTTATTGGGAGAGACAAAACTATACGTAAGTGAAATGCTAAAATATTAATATCAAATGTCATAATTTCCTTGTAATTCATAGACCCTCGGAGAGGAACATTTACCATTTATCCTTTATGTGGTATACAGGATTTGGTGGCATCATATGTGTTATTATTGGCAATTTGTCATGTTTGATATTTGGTTGGGCTAAAGCTGAACATGTCGATCCTGAACTTATTTCCCCGGTGATACGCAAATATTTGCCCAAAAGAATGCCCAATGGCTGTGAAAAAGAATTGCAACCTTTGCAGCAACCAGTTGCTTTCAAGGAAGCTGTAGTTGTTAAGAAATTGGATGCGGTGGAATAAACGAAAGAGTTTGAGTCTTTATTACTCAAATTGTACGAAGAGTGCTATTTGATTGTAAAGTTCGGTGGTGGTTTGTCCATAAAGTAATCGTAATCCGGGTGATGGTTGATTTGGAAAATAATACAATTTTACTAGAGATCAACTAATATTTTTTTGCTTTATTTGATTTGAAATTCATTTTTGGTACTTAGAGTTACGTTCTGATCGACACTTGCGCTTATTTGGTTCGGGGATATTTTTCTTGTCATCGGTACCTGGCAGGTGTGAAAAAAAAGAAACGTTTTTCTTCGAATTTCGTGAGTTACGTATGCTCGATTTTCGCTTTTTTTATGTTGGTACATATGTCTGTTATATATGTTGACAATATCAGCCATTTTGGATTGTCAGTTTGTTTCTGACAGATAAAAAGGTTAGTCGTGTTTTGGTGTGCTCTTCGATTTTTTATTATTCGAAAAAATGGGTCAAAGAAACGGTATTAAGTTTTGTGTAAAAAAATGAAATTAAATGTGCAAGGACATTTGAAATGTTGACTGTGGCGTTTGGCGAGTCTACTATGAGCAGAACACAAGTTCAATTGTGGTATAACCGGTTTAAGGAAAGCCGAGAAGTTGCCAATGACGATGCTCGTCCTGGTCGCCCGAGCACGTCAAGTTCGGTCAAATGTGAAGGTTTTGCTCACTGTTTTCTTCGATTGCAATGGCGTGGTGCATCATGAATTCTTGCCACAGGGGCAAACGGTCAACAAGGATTACTACCTTGAGGTTATGCGCCGTTTACCCGAAGCAATTCGTCAGAAATGCACATCGATGCTTGTGCGTGAGTTTTTGGGCAAAAACAGAACCGCAATCATGCCTCAACCACCCTATTCACCGGACTTGGCCCCGGTTTATCATAATAGACTCTGTGGTATTTGTCATTAGTAAAGATACCTGAGATGTAGGTGGCGTTTCTGTGGTTTATGAAAGAAATTTGGATTTTGGAAAGCTACAGGCACCATAGTAAGTTGATACAATTGTCTCTAATTAAAACCTTCATTGATTACATTTTTAAGATGGACATTTGATACCACTGTGCGCACGTTTTCATTTGCCGTATTTGTATGAGCGGTACCATGCTAAAGATCCAACATATGTGTATTATGCAACCGGCTGTGCAAAGATTCCTCTATCTCTCTCTCTCTCTGCCCGGTCTTAAACAGGTTGAGAGCGTTCTGATTATGTTCATGATAGGCATCGCTTGTGTGTTTATATGGGTCTACTGTTTTATGAGGACTATCATGACTGTGATCCCATAATTACAAAGGTAAGAGTGAATTACACTGACCAGGTACATTAATATTTAATGAAATTACAGCTGATCAAGGCTAAGGATCAAATTGCTCCCTTGTAAGTTATGAAGATTGCTAGCAACTATCCTGGCATGGCTGGCCTCTTTGTGGCTGGAGTCTTTAGTGCTGCTTTAAGTTTGCTTTCAATGGGCCTGAATTCCTTGTCGGGTTTAGTACTCCAAAATTTCATTTAACCCTTCCGATCTAATCCATTGTCTGAGCGGCAATTGTTTTTTTAATTACACTGTATAGGTAAATTAATATTTAATGCAATTACAGCTGGGCAAGGCTAAGGATCAAAATGTCCCCTTGTATGTTATGGAGATTGCTAGCAACTATTTCAGCGTGGCTGGCCTCTTTGTGGCTGGGGTCTTTGGTGCTGCTTTAAGTTCGCTCTCGACGGGCCTAAATTCGTTGTCGGGTGTTGTACTTAGAAACGTCATTGAACCCTTCCGTTCTCATCCATTGTCTGAGCGACAAACTGCTTTTATATATTTTTGGATTATTCTCTACGGCTATGGCATAGGTGACGAAAAAACTGGACATGGTCATGCAGCTGTAAACTACTGAGGGCTCAATGACAGCCAGACCGCCGCTGGGCATGTTCACAATGGGCATAACAAGGCTATTTGTTAAAGCAGAGGTAAGCAAATGATAGTGCCAAAAACGAAAAGCAAATGAAAAAATAACTTGTTACAAAAAAAAAAAAAAAAAAAAAAAAAAACAAAAAAGAATACTAACTACGAAAAATTTAGATTTTAATATTTCTTGTGTTTACGAAGTTCTCTTGATCATAAAAATTTCTTATTTTGTAAGAAAATTAGGATCTCTTCAGTGAAATTTCTATAAGAAAGTAATAAGTTCTATGGATTGAAAAAGTATGATTTCAAGCACACTCACTCTTTACAACCTTTTATATTTTTCTCAAATGTAATTGATATTGTTTGCGTAGCGTAGCGTAAAACAATTTGATATGAAGATCTATCGAAAAATGGTCGTTCGAAAATGTCTACTTTGTTGGAGAACAAATATGCTCTCACTGTTATTTCGAAATTAAACGAATGTATGTTTAGTTAAATGTGCAAAATGGATTTTTAATATAAAAAATAATTTATATTGTGATTTTGTCGGTACAAGGTCCTTGTAATAGGTGTAATAATCCTTTTCGCAAACTTGATTTATGATAATATTTGCTGCATAAAAATCAGCAGCTGAAAACGAATTTTTAATATAGAGAATACGTACGAGATGTATGTATAAAGCGTGTTTTCCAAACTTTCTGCAAAATTTAATGACATTCATTCATAAAATACATCCATACCAAATTTTGTATTAAAACGTGGACATTTTTTTGAAATTATTTATATAATTATAAAAAATACTTAATTTTTTTGTAAAAAAGTACATTATTGTAAAAAATTACTTTTGCAAAAAGAGGTTTTTTTGCATAACATTTTTTTAAACCTGAATTAAACTTATTTGAAATGAATTTTTTTGAGAATCCGTAACCTGAATGAAAATTACTCTTTCGTAACTGTTTTATATACATATATCTGTGGTCACAACGCGTAACAGCCTAACTCGAGTTAGGACACAAATGAGTTATTAGCACCATCGTTTTCAGCGTATCTAAATTTATTTGCTCTAAATTTTTCATGTTTGTATCTCTTCTAGGAAGGCAATTAATCCTAAAAAACCTAAAAGCTTAATTTATTTTTCTAAATGACTGTTTTGGCATAACTGCCTAAGTCAATTTAGGATTACAACAAATATAAACATTATTTTTTCATCATTGCCTAAATCAACTTAAGTCGTTAATTCAAAAAAATGAAGAAACAATTTTATTTTCCTAACTTGAGTTAAGCTCTTATTCCGAATTACAATTTCGTTTTTTGATAAACATAAATTGAGTTAAGGTCTTTCTCCAAACTTAAAGTTTTTTATTTAATCTGGAATAATGGCCTAACTCAACTTGAACTTTTTGACTTTCTTTCGTTCAACAATTCATAAGAGCCTAAGTGTCTTTTTCGATAATATCTTTTGACTGCGAGAATAAACAACTATTTTTTGTTAACAACTAAGTAAAGAAATTCGTTTCCTTGGAATCTGTAGCAAAGTTTTCCAAAAAACACCTTCTCCCGATTTTAGTGAAGATTCAAAACTTTAAACTCCTGTACTGAAAATATTGAAAAACAGACTTAGGCTGTTATGGGTTGTGACCACAGATATTATAAAGACATTTTTTTCGAATTTATATTTCAATCAATTTTATTGTATTTAAAAATTGGAATTGTTTTCAAAGCAATTCGGACCTTAATTCATTAATTTTAGCCATTGCAATAGAGGATGTGTGAACTGGAGCATTGTCTTAATGAAACAAAATGTTCTCTTTTGCTTTTTTCGCCAAATGCGTTCTTTTTTCATAATTTCTCACCTAAACGTTGCAATAAATTAGCATAGAATGAAGATAATCAATAGAAATAATTCCCTGCGCATTTCAAAAAAAAAAAAAAAAAACAAAAAAAAAACAACAAACAGACGCCATGATCTTCCTTGCAGATGGAATTGTCTTCGCCTTCTTTGGACACGATTCTCCAGTCCATTGGTTTGACTGTTCCTTTGTCTCATGTGCGAAGTGGCATGAAGTCGTCTTTATTGCGGCCAAAGATCGCTAAATACTCTACTAAAACATTTTCACGTCGTTGTTTTTGCTCTATTGAAAGCAAACGCGGCACCCATCTTGCTCACAGCTTTCTCATCTTTGAATCTTTAGTCAATATAAGACGTATAATACTTTTTGAAATGCATATCATTTCAGCTAGCTCACTCTACTTCAGCGGAATATCATCCAATTCAATTCTGTGTATTATCTTAAATGTGTCACCTCAATTGGTCGACCACTACGGTGCTCGTTTTGGCCTTGTTTAACCTCTGTTACTCAATATTTGACAGTCGTAAAGGAGCAGACTCTCGCTGAGTAGAATCTAGCTTGGTTTTAATATTGGTTGGACTGAGACCTTTCAAATGGAAATATTGAATTACATAACAATGACCAATTTTTTCCATGTTTACAAATTTACTGAGATCGTTTAATTTTGATGGCTCAAAAAGGAAATAGTAAACAAATAAACAACAAAATACTAAACAACAAAATTGTCATTTTTTCAAATTACTGGCACTATCTATCCGTCAAGTCGCCTAGCTTTGGGACCGCCTTCGTATAAATCAATTTTTATTTCCCCTTACAGAGTGTTTTAATAACGGCCTATATTGTGGTTAGAGCTCAACTTGACAGTGCCATCGGTGTGCTGAAGTTCTCCACGAAACCTGTCTCTATAGAGCGGTGCACTTACGAATTTGCAATGTCTCTCCTCATTAACGCCACACTAAACAACAGGTATATCAATCATAGCTATAGTCATTAGGTTCCATAACACTAATTGTCGTTCGTTTCTCTTCCTTATTCTATGCGTTACATCTCCCAGTTCCTCTGCATCCACTGACCCCAGAGCCTTTCATCATATATCCTTTTTTCGGTCCACAGGATTGGGTGCATCAATTACAATTATTGTCTCTCCCTCTTGGTCACTTTGCATTTTGGCCAACAGAAGAGCTGTGAAGTGAATCCAAATTTAATTATACCCAATTTTAGGAAATACTTGAAGGAATACAAGTACTTTAGCATTCCACTAGAAATGAATAAATTGGATAATGAGAGTAAAGAAAAGAAGGCTACCCATAAACCTAATGATGTTGTGAGAAAATAAACGATGTAATTAATCTTAATTAACTGCAATTTGTGTCGTTTACCTCAAGTTTTATATGTAGTTTGTAGGTGAATATTGAATCTTTGTTATTAATTCAATTGTTAAACGTTTGGAATAAAATGAGAATGCTTTTAAAAGAAGAAATTGTACATTGTGATTTGTATTCAGGACTGTGTGTTAATGGGGTTTTTGCTGTGAGTACGAACGATGTCTGTTGTACAAAATTTTGCATCAGAAATAATCGTTACTTAAAATTATGTGTTAGACAGTAGAAATTTAAAACATACGGCCAAATACATTCAGCTGCAGCTTGAAATGTATGTGGGTTTGGCAAGAAAATGTGTACTGTTTTTTTATTTGTAAAATGCTTTAGTTTAGGTGATTAGCTCAGATTTCGTTATTTATGACAGGCTTCAGCTTAGCTGATTATACCATTTAAAATAAGCGGGCTAACCAAGCTATACGCCTTAAAGGTGATACTGAGGGTATAAAAGTAAAAAAAAAAAATGAAGGAAAAAATTATGGAAAAAGACAGTTAAAGAAATGTACTATGTATATCTTTTTAATGCAGTAGCATCTTCTGTTATTTGGTGTTCGAATGCATAATCGGCGGCAGATTTTATATAGCTTATAATAGTATTAAATTTTGGATAAAAACGAAACCTCTCTTTTCTACGCCGATACAAGACGATATATCTAATTAAACTTTGTGTCTTCAAGACTATAATATAGAACCTTTTAGTATTTTAAATAATATACCTATATATGCACAATAGATAGTGGATTTTATATCTGTTCGCATTCACATTTGTCAATTGTTGTACCTGCCCAACTTTACAAATATCTAACTTTACAGCTGTTTTCTTCTTTAACATTTCAATTAGTCTCCCAGCTTATTTTCTATGACTTTATACAATTTGAACATTGAACATGATATTTATAATTCTCTCCTAATCAAATCTAGACTGAACCAGATCAAGATTTCTATGCATTATTACACCTACCCAACTGTACAAATGTCTGCCAATTTTTTACCTTATACCTTTATAATTTTACAATTGAGTAAACCTTGAACCCTTCCGGTTAAACACCCATTTACCTTTACACCTACACAACTTTACACTATTTCAAAATTACACCCATCCAACTTTAAAACAGCTGGACTTTACTTCATTGTAAGTTTAATAATAATTTTTATCTTATGATCAATATTTTAAATGCCAAACTTTTTTCTGCCTTTTACTGAAGTTAAAAATTGTGTAACATCAAATCGTTTTTTAAATTTTTGCAGTATTTCGAAAGACGTTTCAGTCGTCGAATGCGCTTATTGGGTGCCATTTTTTTCAATATAAAGACTGTAAGTATTATTTTTTTTTTTAATTAATTCGATAATGGTAAAATTGAATCTCATTTTGGATGATATGAAATTGAGTTTTATTTTCATCTCCAGATTCTGTGGATGCCGATAGCAGTTTACGTGCCTGCTTTAACTTTTAGTCAAGGTATATTTAGATTCTGCTATTTCTCATATATTAATTAATGAACAATTTTAATTATTTTCAGTTAGTGGAATTGATATTCATACCATCGCGCCTGCGGTCATTGTAATCTGTACATTTTACACCACTGTTGTAAGTACTGAATCGCGAATACTATATTGTTGGTACTATAAGTGTATCTGTGGTCACAAGAAAGAGCTAGTTAGGAGTTAGGACAACATATGTTAGTCGTTCTTATTTAGAGACACATATTTGTGTCGAATTCCCAGGCGAAAATTCGATGTTGTTTACAAATTATAGAAATTGTTCAAAAATGCAATTTTTGTACAATTACATTATATTTCTAAATAAATAAATAATAAATAATCTCTAAATAAACAATTATGTTGTCATAATTGTTTATAACTTTAACACGAATGCTGTTGCCTAAGCGTATATTTTAAAAGTAAAAACGAGTTTCGATATTAGTGATTTTTTGAAAAACAATTAAAAACTGAAGGCAATAAATTAAATTAAATTAAAATCGTTTTTCTTTGAAAGCACAATATGCGACTGATATATAATATACTATATATACTATATTATGTAATACATAATATAGATATTATATTAGGGGCGCAACTAAGTTTTCACTGTGTTTTTTTTTTTATAAAAATGGAATTTTATTATTAAAACGTGTTTACCAAACGAAAGTATTGCCCATAGCTAGCTACTACTTCCTCACATATTCCTGCCAAAGCTCGAATTCCGTCACTTTAAGTCTGTTCATTTTTTGAGGCCATCCACCAATCTAGACATTCCTTGATGTTATCATATGAGTGGAACTGCTGGTCAACCAGACCGTGCGGCATCGAACGGATCAAGTGATAATCGGAAGACGCAATATCTGGAGAATATGAAGGATGGGGTAAGACTTCCCATTTCAACGTTTCCAGGTGGGTTTTAACTGGCTTGGTCATTTGGGGCTGAGCGTTGTCATGCTGAAGAATCATTATTTCATGCCTCTCCGCGTTTCACGTTTCTCGCGCAGAGCCCGGCTTAATTGCATTAATTGAAGTCGATATTGATCCTCAGTGATAATTTCAATTGCACTAATTGAAGTTGATATTGATCGCCAGTGATAGTTGCATTTAGTTTCAACAGCTCGTAATAAATAACATCGACCTGGTCCCACCAATTACAGAGCATAACTTTCGCAGCATGAATATTCGGCCGAGGCGACGACGTAGAAGCATACCCGGACAGCCTTTATGACTTTCTTTGGATTGCTGTAATGAATTCATTTTTTATCACCACAGCAATACGATAAAGAAAACTCTTCCTTTTTGTCACTAAAGCAGTTGTTAACAGGCGAAAAAACGACGCTCAACATCCCTTGACTTCAACTCATAAGAAACCCAAGTTCCCAATTTTTGAATCACTCCCAACGCATGCAATCGCTTAAAAATGGTTTAGCGGATAACTCCTAATACTGAAGCAAGCACTACCTAGGTTTGACAAGGATCGCCATTAAGCAATGCCGTCAATTTAGTGTCTTCGGAGATCTTTTGCCTTCTTTCATGCGAACCGTCGTCAACATCAAAATCACCATTTTTAAATCGGCGGAACGAATCCCGGCACATTGTTTCACTTAAATTAGCATCTCCGTAAACATTTTAAAGCTTTCGATGAGCTTCAACCGCCGTTTTCTTCGATTGAAAGAAGAAAATCAATACTTCTTGCATGTAGCGATTATTTAACACAAAATCATACATGTTCACACAACCAAAAGAATATGATGTCAAAAGAAATTTACTATTGCGTCGAGGCGATATGTTTACCGTATGTCTAAGCTTGGCTCATGACGTTTAGGTTATGGCAGAATCGACTAGCACTTACAGCTAGAGCCATCTATTGGCAAACAGCGGAAACTTAGTTGCGCGCCTAATATATGATATAGAATATATAATATGTAATATATAATATACAATATTAAGGTGAATTTTCTTTACCAAAAACCCATGCATGTGAGTAGTACAGTGCATTTTAAAGCGGTCGAATATCAGACCGAGATGGAGTCGAATATCAGGCTCGCTCAATGTCTGGATCGATAAAGGGAAAGAAAAGCTGATTGTCACTTGACTTGTTTCCAAAATTTGCTGAAGACAAACTACATCGAGTCACATTCATAAACCACGTTATAACCCATTCATGTGAGTGGTACAGTGCATTCCAAAGCGGTCAATATGGTGTGGAATATCAGACTCGCTCTTGTCGGCCATCAATGTCTTAAACTTATTTTAGTATCGATAAAGGAAATGAAAAGCTGATTGTCACTCGACTCGTTCCCAAAATTTGCTGAAGACAAACTACATCGAGTCACATTCGTAAACCACGTTATAACTCATGCATGTGAGTGGTACAGTGCATTCCAATGCGGTCGAGTTGGGGTGGAATATCAGACTCGCCCTTGTCGGCCATCAACGTATTAATATCGATAAAGGGAAAAAAATGATGACTGAAAAACGTCACTTAGTTTTGAGAGAGATAGTCGCTGAACTTTCTGTGTCTTACGAATCAATTTGTAGCATTTTACATGATTAATGACAATTACCATTCGTTTCGTTCCCAAAGACCTGAATTTTCCTCAAAGTTTGATGAAAACAAACTATATCGAGTCAGTTCCAACCTCAAGTTAATAAACAACATTATAACGGGCAATAAAATAAACTTCGAAATGACAGAAAAAAAAAAACAAAGACAAAGTCAATCAGCATCAAAGCTTGTTTTTAGCTGATTGTTTTATTTGATTATCGGAGTGTTGTGCACTCAAAAGTTAAATGGCAAATAAAGAATATTATTTCGGCATTGTGTGGCGTTAGAGAGAACAATTTCGGATTTATGCAAAGGAAACTTTTAGATTTTCAACATCAATAATACACCATCCTACAAGGTTATCATTGTGCACGATGTTCTGGCCAAAAATCTAACAAATATTATTGAATAACCATCGTATTCAACTGATTTGGTTAAGACTGAGTTTTTTCTCTCTCTTAAGTTAAAATTACCACTTCGAGACAACATTGTTCCCTTGCTTAAAAATAACAACTTAATTGAATTCGATTGAAACTCCCTCCAACAAGGTGGCCTGTTTTCGGAATTCACATCTGCAAAGATTTTTCAAATGGAAGTTCTGTTTTCATAACAGAAGGCTGCCCAAATCAAAGAACTGCCTTCATATTTTACCTTTGTGGGAAACTGCTTAAGGTTCTCTTCCTCATCATTCTGCCTCATCAAGTTAATTGTGTTAATTAAGTTTTTGATTGATTTCTATGATTATGATCAGTATGATTAGTAGTGATGTAATAATCTCTTAATTTGATCAAATAGCTCATTGCCAAAGCCAGCCTATTTAGAATACTGAATACAATTTGCCTACACAGTAAACTATATGAATCAATCTGAGCAGTTTTGCATATTGTGAGTGTCTTTTCTTTCCCCATAATTAGATGAAGATTAAAAATCGAACAGCTCTAAAACTCTTGGAGCCGAAATAACGCACATAAATAAAGAATTTTCAAATCATTAAAATCGTTTAGTTTCGGTCCTTATTCACAAGAAACTGTGTTATTTTTGGATTGCCAACTTTATGTGTCACCCACAACTCAATTTTATTATTTTCTAAATCCATTGTAGGGTGGCATTAAAGGCGTCGTTTTTACGGATATGATTCAAAGTTTCGTTATGTTTGGATCCATGATTATACTCATAATCAAAGGTACCGTAGATGTGGGCGGTTTCAATGTTCTGTGGCAAAGAAATCTTGAAGGTGGACGGCTAAGATATCCAGAGTAAGTATCATATAGAATAACGATTTAATGATATTACATTTTCTATTTGATATCAATAATATATTTTCCATCTTAGAATTACTATGGATCCAACTGTACGCATGGGTATTCTACCGGTCCTAGTTGGAGGTACCTTCTTTAAATTGCAGAATACTTCGATTAATCAACCGACCATCCAAAGGTTTATGTCTTTGCCTAATCTTCGAAAAATCAAACAGACTTTATGGACCTTTTCAATAGGCTTAACGCTGCTCTACATTTTGTGTATATATGTGGGTCTGTTGGCCTTTGCCACTTATAGTGAATGTGATCCTATGTCAACGGGGGTAAGTTTTCGGGGAAGATTTATAAGTAATAATTTGGCATCATACGAATATTCTGAAGAGTTCATGTTTTTAAGAAGATGCATTAACTTGAATTTACTTGTAGTTAGCCCACTCACGCGATCAATTGGTGCCTGTTTTGGTTATGAAAGTTCTGGGCAAATTTCCCGGCATGCCTGGTCTCTTTGTTGCCGGCGTCTTTAGTGCGGCTTTGAGTTCTCTTTCCACATATTTGAATTCTTTGTCTGCCATCGTTTTGGAAGATTTCATAAAGCCTTATGTGAAAAAGGATTTAAGTGAAAAGTCTACCGGATTGATAATGCGATCAGTGGTGGTAATCTGTGGTTTCAGTTCCATAGGCTTGGTGTATATGGTGGAGAAACTGGGCATGGTGCTACAACTGTCGGCCATGCTGCAGTCTATAGTTTATGGACCGATGTTGGGAATATTCACTGTTGGCATGATAATGCCATGGCTTAATGAAAAGGTAAGCAAAATTAAATTATACAAACTTTTGATGTATTAGTTCGATTCGATGTGTTGGATTTAATTAAATCGATAGAATAGAAAATATTGGCTTTATTTATGAAGTATAAATCTGTTATAGACTCTTAGCTAGGGAATATTTGCCACTTTTTTCTAATACTCTGCGTAGATTTGTTGAATGGCGAAAGGTTCCAAAAACGCACATTTTAGAGGGCTATATTTAACAATAATGTAGACAAAAATATTATCAAATATAGCCGTTCAAAATATGTATTCGAAAGTAGATGGAATAGAGAATATTTGCCACTTTTTTCTAATACTCTGGGTAGATTTTTTGAACGCCGAACATTTTAAAAAAATTCACATTTTAGGACAAAAATGTAGACAGAAATATTGTCAAATATAGCCGTTCAAAATAAGTATTCGAAAGTAAATGAAGTAGAAAATATTTGCCACTTTTTTGTCATATTCTGCGTAAATTTGTTGAATGCCGAAAATTTCCAAAAACGCACATATTGCCAAATATAGCCGTTCAAAATATGAATTTTCGTAGCTTCTTCGTGGTTAACACGCCAGTGTTTTTAAATTCTAACAGGTACAGGGTGATACATTTTTCGGGTTCAAAAGTAAAGTTAAATAAAACACACATAAAGCCATGATTTCGATGAAACGTTTTATTTCATTATAATGCTTGGACCTTGCCATTATGTATGAAATCCAATGCTATTTAAATGACCGACTTTGATTGGTTGCAGTAGTGAATCCTTTTGTAGTAATTTTCGACTACTTTGTCGCATATTTTGGGCGGTATTTCGGCGATAAGTTGACGAATGTTAGTTTTCAAATGATCCAACTTTTGGGGTTTATCTACGTAAACATAGTTTTTGACATACTCGTAGACGCACAAAAAAAGTTTAACGGAGCTTGTTTTTCATCGCATGATCTTGGTGGCCAATTGACGTTGCCAAAAAGTGGTAACTTCTTATGCAATAAAGACAAAATTGGCCATGTTGAACCCTGTTTTAATCACCACTTTTATAATAAGTTATAATTATTTTTACGCGTTCTTCGGTTGTTAAACGATGTATATCCGTAAATCGCAAACCCTTCACAAAATAATGAAACTAGAGATGACGGGTTTTTAACAGCTGACAACCTTGCCAGACCGGTGGTTTTGAAATCATTACAAAGGTAACCCTTTATTATAACGCAACATAATTAATTATTATATAATTTATGTTACTGCTGCTTACGAATTAGGGATCACTGGGGAAAAACTAAATTTCGACAAAATGATTGGAATGGGAGGTACTAGAAGTGATGTGGCATTGCCATCCATTTTCATTTTCAAAATTACTCATACTAAGTATAACATATGTTGCAAATTTGAGGGAATTTAGTATAACTTCTTTAAAGGTATAAAGCTAAGAATAAAAAAAAAAAAAACAAAACAAATGCCCTTGCATGCCATGAATGAGATGTGGGAGAGGTTGTCACATTCAGTGAACTTACACTCAAATTATTCCTAGACTCACTAAGTTCAAGGACGATTGTGAATGGCACAGTTAGAAAAGCATTTACTAGATTTGTCGATTACTCGACTGCTTGAGGTGTTCGTTAGACACGACCGCCGCTCAGATAATGATAGGCGGTTCTATGCGAGATTGAACCCACGATCATGCGAACGATAGTCGCGTGTGCTATCTATTGCTCCACGCTTAGTCATGAAGCCAAGAATATATGGGCTAAGTCGGTCATTCGTATGGGAGCTACCGCCATTTTTATCTTCAGATCGTACTGTGGCAAACGCTTGATTTGTAACAAATTCAATTGAATTGAGTTCGTCAGAAGAAGAGATATGAACCTAACCTAAGAATATGAGGATAAAATCGATCATTTTTATGAGAGACACCGTTTCCATTTTCGAAAATAGATTTAGAAAGTGCATAACATGCGCCAAATTTGACTGAGTTCCATGTAATTACTTAAAAGATATGAATAAGCTTGGTAAGAATATGTGGATTGGATCAGTTATTTGTATGGGGCATAAGAAAAGGGGCACGACTATGTGGTCAATTTTCATTCTCGCACACTATCTTAGTAAATTCTTAACGCATTAGTGGTTGATTTTTTATGCTATGCGTTTATAATAGGTAATAAGGTTATATTAGGCACGCAACTAAGTTCCCGCTGTTTGCCAATAGATAGCGCCAGCTGTATGTGCTAGTCGATTCTGCCATAACCTAAACGTCATGAGCCAAGCTTAGGCATATGGTAAACATATCGCCTCGACGCAATAGTGAGTTTCTTTTGACGTCATATTCTTTTAGTTGTGTGAATTTGTATGATTTTGTCCCAAATAATCGTCTTATGCGGGAACTATTGATTTCCGTCTTTCAAGTCGAAGAAAACGGCGGCTGAAGCTAATCGAGAGCTTCAAAACTTTTACAGACATGCTGCTTTAAGTGAAACAACGTGTGGAGATTGCTTCCGTCGCATTAAAGGCGGTGATTTTGAGGACGAAAATTCTTCGAAGACACTGAATTGCATGATGGGGAATGGAGGAGTTGAAGCCAAGGGGCGTTGAGCGTCGCTTTTTCGCATGTGAACAACTGATTTAGTGACAAAAAAGAAAGTGTTTTCTTCATCGGGTGATGATTCAATGGATTCATTAAAGCAATCCAAAGAAAAAAAAGTTATGGGGCAGCCTAGTCATGCTTCTACGTCGTCGCCTCGACCGCATATTTACGCTGCAAAGTTTATGCTCTGTATTTGCTGGGACCAGGTCTGTGTTATTTATTACGAGTTGTTGAAACCCAGCGAAACCTTTACCGGGGATCGGTATTTACTTCAATTAATGTGGTTGAGCTGAGCTAGGTGCGAGAAACGCCCACAATACGCGGAGAGGCACGAAAAAGTAATTCTTCAGCACGACAACGCTCTTCCTTACGTGGCCAAGTCCGTTAAAACCTAGCTAGAAACTCTCAAATACTAAGTCTTACCCCATCCGCCGTGTTCTCCAGATATTGCGTCGTCCGTTTATCACTTGTTCCGTTCCTTACGTGGCCAAGTCCGTTAAAACCTAGCTAGAAACTCTCAAATACTAAGTCTTACCCCATCCGCCGTGTTCTCCAGATATTGCGTCGTCCGTTTATCACTTGTTCCGTTCAATGGCACACGATCTGACTGACCAGCAATTTCACTCATATGACGACATCAAGGAATGTCTAGATTCGGGCAAAGCCTCAAAAGATGAACAGTTTTACCGTGACGGTATTCGAGCTTAGCCAGAAGGATCAAAAAAGTAGTAACTGGTGATGGACAATACTTTCAATGAATCATTTGTGAACATGTTTTCATAATAAAGTTGAATTTTTATCGAAAAAAAAAAACAGCTAGAACTCAGTTGCGCACCTAATATATAAAAATGAACAAAAATTCGGGTCGCTGCAGTCCACGTTTTAGGAGTCACAGGAAAAAAATTGAATTTCCGAAAATCGATTAATTTGCAAGGTAGGTATCCGAAGAGATGGACTGATATATCCCATTTACAGTCCCGAAATATTACGTAGTGTCAAGTATCAAGCATTAGCGTATTTTGTCACCAGCCAAATAGTTAGCCCGATGGTAAAAAGTCAAAAAACAAATTTGTTTAAAAGATACCTGGTATTTTCCTTTGGCCATTTCAAAGATTTAAACCTTCATTATATTACCTTTACATGAAGGTATAATTAAGGGTGTCGAGCAGTCTTTGAGAACTAATCAATTTGACTGGCTGCTATAGCTGTTGTGTTCTAAGATCTGCCTGTATTAGTTATGAAATTTCTGGGCAAATTTCCCGGCATGCCTGGCCTCTTTGTTGCCGGCGTCTTTCGTGCGGCTTTGAGTTCCCTTTTCACATATTTGAATTCTTTGTCTGCCATCGTTTTAGAAGATTTCATAAAGCCTTATGTGAAAAGGATTTAAGTGAAAAGTCTGATAATGCGATCAGTGGTGGTAATCTGTGGTTTCAGTTCCATAGGCTTGGTGTATATGGTGGAGAAACTGGGTATGGTGCTACAACTGTTGGCAACCCTGCAGTCCATAGTTTATGTTCTAAGATCTGAATTTGGTTTTGCAAATTTTTCCATTACGACACATTTTTAAGAAATTGGCAGAACAATTTACAAAAAAAAAAAAATCTATTTTTGGATATACTATAATTCTAGGGAAACATGTTGTTCCACTAATGGTGAGATAGCAAAAGCGAACACTATGATTTTAATTTAATTAATTATTTTTTTATATTAATTTTTTTTTGTCGGAAGGCATAGTTTTTTTG
This sequence comes from Philornis downsi, assembly GCA_019455685.1. NCBI lineage: Eukaryota > Metazoa > Arthropoda > Insecta > Diptera > Muscidae > Philornis > Philornis downsi. Next base: position 294,047 of record JAHXMU010000821.1, read on the forward strand.
AAAAAAAATTAACAGCCGTGTGGTCTGCATTCCGGAGGCATTTGATATCAAGTGCTTTGTTTTGGCAAAAACATTATCATTGATGATTTTTCTTCTTTATTGATCTGATATTGGGGTATTCGAATAATTTTCTCTCTTTATACGGTATATTTTTATAACATTTGCGGTAAATTTGACTTCATTCCATTTCATACAACAGAGTGTCCTTTCCGGGAGCATCGTTTCATTCACTTTTATGGCCTGGATTTGTATTAATGCACAGATAGCTGATATTACCGGTTCCTTTCGCCATCCAAAATTACCCGTATCAGTTGAAGGCTGTGACTATGAATTTGATCCGGCGAAATATTTAAATTCAACAGCAGAATAGTAAGTATTTGGAAAGACATGTGACATTTTAAGTGTAAACTCAATGTTTTTCCTTGCAGTCTACCTTCTCAGGGCTCGAACGTTTATCACGTATCCTTTCTATGGTACACAGGATTGGGTGCATTTATTGTTATGGTCGCCTCAAATGTTGCTTGTTTGTTTTTCGGCATGAATGACGCTGCCAGCGTGGATGAAAAGTTATTGGCACCATTTGTGGCCAGATGGATGAAAAAATACAAATATACGGAAGTGAAATTAAAGGAAAGTGTACAGTTGGAAAATATTAAGTAGTATTTAGAAATAATTTATCATGTTTGTAAATAAATAAGATAATTGTTTGGAATGGGGTTACGATATTTAAAAGCTAAAGTCATTTTCATTACATGAAGGCTTAGATGTTCAAAATTATTTCTGCAAATGTGGAGTTTGAGATTCAGACCCAGGCAAGGATACCTTTTTCGCAATTCGAAAGTTTGGAAGCTGAAATACTATGAATATTTGACATTTAACAGAAGCGGTGGAATCACAATATTAATTTGATGGAATTGGGGAAAGTGTAACAATAAATATCTAAACTTACAAGAAAAAGTGACTTAATTCCAAACTTGTTGTTTTCAGCGCGTTTCGCAAGAACTCGTTATTATGAAAATTCGTTATAGCTTTTGAAATTCAATAAATTTTAAGCAAGACAACATACATGTTTTTGCCTATTCAAATCGTGTTTCGGAACGTTCTAACATGACAAGTATACTTTTCTATAGAAAAAGTTGTACTCTGGTATATGGAAAATTAACTTTTCTGTAAGAAGAAGCGGTCTTTGGTTTCGAATATTTTGCTTTTCAAAATTAAGATTGCAATTTTCTATATAACAAGCGATTTTTTACATGATAAGTGTAAATCATGGGTCCATTTTCCTTCAAAGACGACTGTGGAAGAAACGTTACCGTCAAAGGCGAACGATATCGAGCTATGATATGCGATTTTTTTTGTCCCAATTGGCTAAGTTGAACTTGATTGACATGTGGTTTCGTCAGGACGGTGCAACATGTCACACTGCTCGTGAAACAATGGATGTGTTGAGGGATGAATTTGAAGAGCAGCTTATCTTTCGATTTGGCCCCCAAGATCTTGCGATTTAACGCCTCTTAATTATTCCTTGTGGGGTCACTTCAAGTCGTTAGTCTATGTGGACAAGTCGAATTTCGATCGATCGATCGATTTTTAAAAAAATTACAATTAAAAAATCACCCTTTATTTTATAGGCTTTAATATATGAGAAGCCGTGTATAACCCATTGAAGACCAACGTTCTTTTTATTTCAGTTATTAATAATTTTTCTGAAATTCGGTTGCTCAGAGAGATTCTGTTAAATTAGTGCTATTTATCGTAAAAAAACTATAAAAGTCTATGCGAGGTCAACAGAATACGAAAACATCGATATTCTGTCACACTGTATACATATATTGTGGCTACGTATTTAATGGACATAATCGATTTGAAGTAATTTTCGAACAACTTTTATTTAAAATTAAGTACGATAATTGTTCGAAATTTGTACTTTTCAATATAAAATTTGTATTTTTGTGTATTAAACACACCTAAAAATATATATTTTTTTTTTTGTAAGAAAATAGTTTTAGGAGGCATTTCACTCAATGTTTTATAACGTTTTTCACATTTTATTGAAATTTTCTTTTATTGCATTTTTTCTAAACAGTAAAAAATGGCTGTGCTTACGACGAAAAAAACACTTAATTACTAATTTGTTGTTTCGAAATTATGAATACCTTTCAAAAAATCGCCGTTATGAACATTTATTATAATACTCGAAATATACGGAATTTTGAAACCGCCGTAAGAACATGAACAATAATAATAAAAACAAAACTTATTCTTGCTTACAAGAGCGGTCGCAAAACTAGCAGAACTGACGTATAGATGGTGCCATTAGTTTAAAAACAAATTACAAATAAATTTTACTACTGTTTTGAACCAAAATGTGCAACCTTATGAAACATATGTTTTAAGTACCAAGGCGCCACGCTGTTTAGTGTTTTTATTTAAGCCGTCAAAAGGAATTTGATAGTTCTTACTATAAACGGGGTACAGAAGCTATTAAGTATTGCTGGAAAAAGTGTATCGAGCTAAAATGAGATTATGTTGAAAAGTAAAGAAAGAAAATGTTTCCCTATTTTTTTGTTCCTTATTTTTAGGTCATGATCTTTAATTTTTATTTGAGCCATCAAAAGTGACCGATCTTAGTGAATTTGTATACATGAAAAAAATTGGTTACCATTATGTAATACAATAATTCCATTCAAAAGGTCTCAGTCCAAGCAATATCAAAGCCCCTCTAAATTCTACTTTGAAGGAATCTGTGCCTTCATTTACGACTGTAAAATACTCGGTTGCAGACTTCAAACAGGGCTGTGCAAGCTGCAAAGATGAATGCCATAGTGGTCAATCAATTAAGATGTCTACGCCCGACACGATTAAGAAAATCCATAAACTGGAATTAGATCATCGCTGGCTGAAGGTGCGTGAACTAGTTGAAGTGACAGGTACTTCAAAAAGTACTATACATTTTATATTGACCGAAGATTTAAGATAAGATAAGAAAGCTGTGCGTAAGATGGGTGCCGCCCCGCTCGTGAAAATGTTTCAGCAGAATGTCTGGCGATGTTTCACCATAATAAAGCCGAATTTTTGCGTCAGTTTATAACCATGAATGAGAGATGAGACAGCACTTCCACTGAGACAAAGTGGCAGCCAAAGCTGTGAACTGGAATAGGAGAATCGTGTCCAAAGAAGGCAAAAACGGTTCCATCTGCAGGCAAAGTCATGGCGTAAGTGTTTTAAGATGCGCATCGTATTATTTTTATTGATTCTCTTCAGAAAGCAAAAAACATCAACGGCGAATATTATGCTAATTTGTTGCAGCGTTTAGGTGATGAAATTATGAAGAAAACGGCGGATTTGGCGAAAAAGAAAGTGTTGTTTCATCAAGACAATATTGCGGTTCACACATCCACTATTGCGGTGGCCAAAATTAATGAATTAACGTTCGAATTGTTTCATCACCCACATTATTCGCCAGATCTAGCTCCATCAAAGTATTTTCTATTTCCAAACTTGAAAGAATGACTCGGTGGTAAAAGATTTGCCAACAAAAAGGAGGAGTTTGCGATTGATGGCTATTTTAAGGAGTTTGACATTTCATACTATAAATGGGGTATAGAAGCTGTTGAATGTCGCTGCAAAAAGTATATCGAACTAAAAGGAGAAAAGGAAAGATTTTTCAACTTTTTCTTCTTTGTTAGGTCGGCTAGTTTTGGAATCGCTTCGGCATATAAATTTTTGAAGACACTACGTTATTAATCAAAAATTTTTGTTTTGAAAGATAGATATTATTATACCGAATTTTCGACTAGGGATTCAACGCGAACACGTATCTAAATAGGGCCAACAAGTCTTAACTCGACTTAAATCGAAGCTGTTGAATATCGCTGAAAAAAGCGTATCGAACTAAAAAGAGATTATATTGAAAAATAAAGAAAAGTTTTTCCAACTTGTTTGTGTCTTCTTTGTGAGGTCGGCTAGTTTTGGGACAGCTCCGGTATATACAGGGTGGGCCAAATAAGACCTAAGTAGTGGTCTTGCGGTAGCAGTGCTTCCACAACTTGAATTTTGTATGGGTACATCTTAAAATCCAACTTTAAAGTGCTACGCAATGCCGTTCTGGAAATGCCCAATTGGCTGGAACGACGGCGAGTTGAGACAGATGTATCATCTGCAACACTTTGCCGCACAGTTTCCACGTTGTCTTCAGTGCGAATATTTTGATGGGCACCACCAGGACGGTCACTGAACTCAGTTCCTCAAAACGACCGATCAAACTCCTAACCATGAAGGCTGTGGGAGCTGATCTGGAATTAAAATGTTGCCGATATTTACGCTGCGTTAAAATAATTGATCGTTGACAAGAATAGAAAAACTCGATAATTTTAACGCGTTCCATAATAATTTTCCATAATAAATTTCCAACAATTCAATTATAACCTTCAAAAAGAGAAAAATAAATATGTCAAAAAATAAAAAAGTTATTTGTGCTTAACATTAGTAGGTCTTATTTGGCCCACCCTGTATAAATATAAATATACTACGCTGTTGTGCAAAAATGTATCGTTTGAAAAATGGCTATTATTATACCGAATTTTCGACGATGAATTTAACGCTAATACGTGTCAAAATAAGGCCGACAACTATAAACATTAATCCGGTTTTGTCTTAACTCTACTTAAGTCGTTTTTCCCTGTGAAAACAGATATATACGTGCTGTTTTGAGAGAATGGGTGAATTATCGAAATACAGGGTGGCCCAGAATGAACGAAGTGGTGTGAATTCCTTATAACTTTTTTATTATAATTTTTTTATTTTTTATTTTTAGTATTTTGTAAAGAAGACTTGGAGAATTTATAATGGAGCAATACACAACTGAACAACGTGCCCAAATCGTTGAAATTTACTTTGTAAATCAACGGTCCATTGTGTTGACTCAGCGTGCATACCGTCGCCAATTTAATGTGCGGGTTGCACCCTCTCATTCCATGTTGGAAAATTTTGTAAGGCCAGCTGTGGAAAACTATCCGCAAATATGGTTCCAACAGGACGGAGCCACAGCGCACACTGCGAGGGCCACTATGGCTCTTTTACGCGACATATTTGGTGAAAGAATAATTTCGCGTACAAGCAATTTTAATTGGTCTCCGCGTTTCCCGGGTTTAACCGCTCCAGACTTTTTCCTTTGGGGTTATTTAAAAGGGAAAGTTTATGTTTATAAGCCCAGGACTATTGACGAATTAAAATCCAATATTCGAGACGAAATTAACAACATAACACCGGAAATTTTGCGAAAGGTCATGGAAAATGTGTTGGAAAGATCACATTTGTGCGAAGCAGAAAATGGTCACCACTTGCTGGATATCATTTTTAATAACTAATCTAAAAATATTCCCCATAAATTTACTGTAATATAATATAAAAAAATATGTCTTAAATAAAAAGTTATAAGCAATTCACACCACTTCGGTCATTTTGGGCCACCCTGTAGTAATGATCAATGTAATGCTTGATTTGTATTTGTTATTAAGAAGATATTCCTGCTATGATATCAGTGACATTTACATCAATCATAATTGGTGAAATATGACAGATGTGATCGAAATTATATATTGAGCAACTAAGAGCCTATAATGCTGTAGATTTAGACCTGGAGGAATATGTTTTATTTTTCTTGAAATGACAAAAATTCGGAACGAATCTGTGTGGTTTTATTATTCCACATTCAATTGAATCATAATTTTTGCATAAATAAATTTAGTTAAGTTTAATCGATCATAATTTTTGATAGCCCTGGAAGTCATATAGAAAGAAAGCCATATCAAGCCTGTTTCGTAGAAAAGTTTGAGACATACTGTTGCTGATACAACGTCTCAAAATGTTAAGAATGTCAATAAAAAGTAATCAGTTGTAACCAAAACATATTTCAAAACATTCTCTGTAAACTTTAAATTTCCAAGAAATATTCTAAATTTTTGCAAAAAGTACTTTCTTCTCCAACACGAATAAATAACCGAAAGCTATTTTCTGCTTTCAATAACATGTTTCCAAATTCTAAAGTCAGCGCCTACACTTCCCATATTAGCGGTGTGCGTTCTGTTAGTTGTTCGCCGCCGACTATCCAACGTTATTGCACTCAATGCCAACCAGTGTGTTGCTACAACGTCAATTGCTATTTACCCTGTTATCCTCAGCAGTCGGGGACAATCTATTGTGATAGCCAATATCAATGTTGTCTTGCCAGGCATTTCCCTGCCATGAATTGTTGTAGTCTGAGAGTGGGGAAAACACATGTAAAATCCGAGAAACATGGAAATCGGGCAGTGACAACGGATGTGTTTGGGAAGGAAAATAAAGTGGAGAGAAAAAATGCGTGTACGAAAGAGAACATGGAAAAAAAGCTTTCCCAACCAGATGATAATACTGAAGATGACGTAAGTGACTCTGGAATCTCTAAAGTTGGGAGAAAACGGCAGGATACCTCTAAAGATGATGGAGTAGATGATGTAAAACCTAATAAAATCTATTATAACAAATCAGAAGAGGCTGTTTACACTTCTGATACTAAATTGCACAGTAGTAACTGTGAAAATATTAATTCTTACCCTGATGATAATAACGATGATGACCATGACTATGATAATGTGGACAAAGCTTCCAGCTCCAACAGTTTTAAGGATGGCCGGCATGATATGAATAAAGTTTCAAGTCACAAAACATTTCAGAATGAGAGCGACAGCCGACATATAACAACCCCAAACACATCTGAATTTGATTATTCCAAAGGGGTTGGCGATTCTGCTAATAAATCCTATTATAATGACATCCCCTTAAACTATAGCATACCCAGCGAAGAGTCATATTATCAGTCCTTGAAAACGTCAACTTATTGTGGTAGAAAAATTATACAAACATACCGCTCCAAGAGTTATACTCCTGGAACCCAACGAGAGCCATTGCGTAGAAAATGTAGCCATTACATGGGCGATTTATCCTCAAGTTTTGAAAGCTCCGAAGTATTTTGCGAAAAAAGCGCAGACGACAACGTTGATGTTAAGAAAGAAAAATGTTGCTGTTGCACAAAGTCAAAGCCCAATGTGGAACAGTCCAAGAAAAGCATCACCGCAAGTCCGTCAGCAATTTCCAGCAATGCTCATCAGGCACCTAAGGTAAATCTAAGGTTAACTTGTTGTTGTTGTGGAAAATTTAAGATTCCGGTGGAGGGACAATCTATTGGCTCTAAAATAAAATCTCAACCCATTAGAGAATCTAATATATTGGAAATTCTAAAGGTTTCAAACGAACCTGTTAAACCCACTTGTGGAAAGTGTAGGAAGCTTTGTCGTAAAAATCTACCAATGAAAACCGTTAAGGATTCAAGAAAGTCACAACATCCAACCGATTATGCACAGCAATCTCAACTTCCTGGTATCCAACAAAAACAGAGCCATAAAGTTCCAAGTAACACGAGTGTAAGAGAAATATCGGTTTCTTGCGGTGCGGAAGATATAGAAAAAAGTAATCCTGTTCCCAAAATAAAATGCTGTTGGTGCCAGAAACCTGGAATATCTACAACTGCTACATCGCATCCAATAGCCAGTAGAGAAAGCAACATCCCTCAAACTCCTGCTATACCATATCCTCAGCGCCACAAAATCTTGGAGAGTGATGAACGTATTCGTATCTTTATATGCGAATCTCTTCGTGACTTTATCTCCAGCGAAACTTTGATATGTTGCTGTAACCTCAGGGAAGAAGGTGGTCATAATTTTAGCCCAGATCTTAACAGCCATTACTATCCTAAACGTAACCAGATGACACATTTTTTGCACAATATTTTGAAACGTTATCCGCCCGGTATGTTAAATCACCTAATTTGTGATCATTATAAGGCAAAGAAAAGAGTTTATGCTGACTTATTTAATTATGCCACATTATCAAATGGGGACGATTGTACGGAGAGCATGAAGGATATTGTCGAGCAACAGCAAACGTTAGCTGTGGCCGGAGATTACGGCGATAGGGAGATAATAGAAGGTCAATTTCAACAGCAAACTGGACTATTGAAAGGGCAACCCAAAACAGAAAATGTGTTCTCTAAAACAAGTAAGTTTAACACGTTTTAGAATAGAAAAAGTATCCAAAATTCAAGTACCATTAATTCACATAAGCAATACCTTCCGTATCCGTATCCAACGTTCAAGTACCATTAGTTGACATAAGCGACACCTTCCGTTCTTCAGGAGCTGCAATTGAAGATCGATGAAATTACACTTTACAGGCAATATTATGTAGTAGAGTATATGTAATTCTATGAGCTAATCTATCTATTTGTGTTGAAATATGTTTCAAATTTTTCTCCTAACCAATTTAACCAATGACAGACGGATCAACTACTTAATTAAAGTGTAATAAAAAGAAATCCATTGTTTTTCCAATAGACGGTTTTAATAATCTATAGCTCGTGTTGCATATGTGCAATGGAATTGCGATAGATGGCGTTTGAAAAATAAGATTTTGTTTTGTTGGCATTAACTCAGTTTTGTTGAAGAACGCGTCAAAAATGGATGCGAGCAAAGAAAAAATACGCCATATTTCACAGTTTTTCTTTGTTATAACTCAGGCGGTTGAAAATTTGGATAGTATTTATGGTTTTGGTACAGTAAGAGCCAATCGTAGGCAGTTCAATGTTAAAGATTCACCACACTCTGGAAGGCCAATTGTAGAAAATGTCGATAGTATATTGGAAATCTTTATTTTGACCATCATCTAAGTACTATTTCGATTGCCCAGAAGCAAACCTTGCACAGAAAATTGTTTGGAACCAGCTTAATAATAATGTTCGATATAATATGAAGCTCAGCGTATGGGTGTCATACGAAATAATGCAAAAAAAGAATCTACATTTGCAAATCATTTCTAAATCACAACAAACTGATGGTGGCTGGTGATATAAAGTGGAAGTTAGTTACGGCAACGTCAAGCAAAAATCGTCGTGGCTGCGGAGTGTAAAAAGATTTTGCTGTATATTCGGTGGGATTTGCCGGAAATCATATGATATGGACTACTCTCCTACTGCCACATTTTTAATTCAAATCTGTACTGTCAACAATTGGAGAATTAGCCCAGAAGCATCCAACTTCGAAGAATAAGCTCTAGTCTTAGACCACGTGCCTCATCGCATTTGTCCCCCACGCGGCCAATATTCATGTCACCCACAACACCGCGGTCGTTGCTAAAGCGAACCATCTCACCGTCTGAGCTCAAAAGCATCGAAAATATAGTCAACAGCCTGGAGGTACAACACAGCGGCAGCGCCTGCAGTACAAGTGGCTTTTTGGACGGTTTGCACAGGAAATCGGCGGCGGATCAGTGACAATTATATGACCGGGGCTACAACGATCGCTCCTCCGTCATAGATCTCGACGGCATGTGACAAGTTAGCTGTTCGATGCAATTGGAGCCCGTTGCAACGCCGGGCATCAAATCAATGGAACTGATTCACCATCACCAACGCCATCATCTCTCAGCCGCACGGCAAAGCCACACGCAACATTCTGTTGATTAGGGGGAATGACAAACTCTCCGCAACATGCCGACTCTGGCAAGCACATAGTATGTTGTATGCAGGTATGTCCTTAGGAATACGTCGTCATCGTCTCCAATGTCAGGTATTCGTTTGTGCAACTTTGTCTTAAACCACTTCTACTCCGTCTATGATTAATTTAAACCAAAGACCGACCGTATGTTTCGTTTACGCTTCATGTTTCTCTGCATTGTGTAGCCACAATCCCAGCATCATCCAATCCAGTAGCGTACGTATTTCTCTTTCTCTAGTTATGTAAATTTATGCTTAAGTTCTGTTCTAAATGCAGCACATCCATCTCTCTAGCATTATTTGTTAGCATAGTTCATTCGATTTTATACAGGAATTTTTTTCCATCAGGACAATTCCAGGGCACAGACACCGAAAAGAATTCGCCAGAAGATCTGGGAATTTTGCTGGGAATATCTTATGAATACACCTTACAGTCGGGACCTGGCATCAGATGATTACTGTCTGCCCTTGCCTATGATTGGTGATAAATTCGTACCAAGAGAAATTTGTGAAAATTAGCTGTCTCGGGGTTTTTGCCAATAGAGACGAGGGTTTCTATGAGAGACGCACAACAGAACTATTTTCAAAATGACAGCAAATTGTCTGTGCTTAATCTTTTCGACTTAAATCGGATTATTCTATGGTCTCAACTATCATATAATCATATCTAAGGCAAATAAATCCTTCAAAGTCGAGCCGAAACAATGGATTTCTTTTTACTACACCTTAAATTAATTTAGTTTTTTTTGCGTTACACCTTTTTTCCCCTTCAAACTAAATGTTTTTACTTATAGAATTAATATATTCATATAATTTATTCAATCTATAATGTAGGGGTTGTTTTCTTCAATAACACTTTGTCATCGTTCAGGCACTTTTTGATCACAGATTGGAAGAAAAATATACTGGAACAACCCGATTTTTAGGTATTGGGAGATTTTATTTAGACTTCGGAATAAATGAAAACCCGTAGGTGTCAGTTTAGGCCTAGTAAAAGGATATAATGTCATCTCTCATCCAAGCTTTAATATTTTTTGCCGAATCAGTGAAAACAAAGAGAGGATTTGCGTTATCGGGATAGAAATTAACGCCTCTGCGATTTATTGTTAGCAATAGACCTCAAAGTTTATAGTTCGGTTCTTTGGAAACAGTTCAAGGTTAATCTTCCTCTTGAAATCCCATCAAATTGTTAATATATAATTTTTTTGGGGCAGTTCATCTAGGGCGGACAAGGACCTCTTTCGGTTTTCATTCTCAGTAATAATGCGTTTGAAAAACAATATTATTGTGGTTACGTTCAAAAAATAGATCGCAAGTATTTATCCGCTTTGTTAAGTGGATTTCCTTTTGTTCATGTGGAACTTAAATATTGAATTCTTTGACGAAACTAAACTGTTGGAAACAGTTTTTAATGAGCATGTGAAACACTTTCAGCCTCTTTACAGCTTCCCGATCAGAAAAGCATCTCTATCGTTGCCTCGAAAAAAGCTTTGATTTCGTATTCATCGTATTTGGCCGATGGCTCATCTTTGAGTGTAAAATTTCCGTGGCAGAATTTGGTCAATCAATTTTGATTCGTTACTAAGTGTCATAAATAGCTCGGTGCGCTTCCATGAGTTTATTGACTTTTCTGTAATAAAAGAGCAAAATATGTGTCTCCATATTCATAAGGCGATTTAAAGATAAATTTATTACTAAAAATATTGCTGCATATAATAAATTGGAGCTTGAAACTTCAAAATGTCGCAAATGAACTTTTGCTGCTACATTGTAGCCTATATATATCTCTACTTACACGAAAAAACGACTTGAAATGACTACAAATTTTCCGTTTTGAGATATTAAGCGTTTTTCACAAAATCGCTATTATGAAAATATGTCATAACTTTCAAAATACACGGAATTTTGAAATCATGTTTAGACAAAAGTATCTACGGTAAGGACATAGACCATGACAATAAAAAATGTGTCTCTGCTAAGATTAATTATTAGAGATACTACGTGATTTACCAAAAATCGCTGTTTTGAAAAATTGCTGTAACTTACGAACTACAACGAATTTTGAAATGGGAATTGGACGTAAATATGCATTGATTTAAGTACAATAATAATGACGAAAAAACTTGATTTTGTTCTAAATCCGCTTAAGGAGGTTTAGCTTATGACCACATGTATACATATATTATAAGTATAAATATAAATATAAATTTACTGTTATACGTGTTGTGCTCAATTAAGTAACATTAACCAAATGTTATAATTTAAAACTTCAAATTTACAATCAAGTCAATTTATACAGAAAAAAATTCAACACAACATATACATATATTTGGAATGTTTCTTCAAAATTAATTAATAAAATCATAGAAAAAATTCACAAAATTAAAGCTTTTCGACGAAAAAGAATGCAAATCTACTGGATTCCGGTTGAGGCATCATTCTATTAAAACTGCAGTCAGCTTTCAATATCAATTGTAAAATATCCGTCTTGAACTTGCAAATATGAACTCTTCAAAACATTGTCACACTTGCCCGCCTCCATCATGCGCCTGTGTCCCAAATGATGCCTGTGCAGTAACTCCAGCCTGCCCTGCATTAAGCGATCCTTGCTGTCCGCCAGCTGTTTCCGCAATACTCAAAGAGCCAAATTGTGAGAGACAGATTCGTCCAAAACGGATTATAATGAATAAAATGTTGTGGTGCAACTGCCGACCTCCGTTAGATAAGAGAGAATGTAAAATATGCCAAAAACGTAATCTATTAATGGATAGCAAGAAGGCGAAGAAGGTCGTCAAAGAGGGAGCAAAGGATACACAATAAAAGAATTACCAATTGCAGTAATGGAAAATCAATAAGAATTTCGATTGGGAAGAATACTGAAATTTAAAACCTATACTCAGCCCCTGCCACGGGATGCATGGTTAGTGATGTGCCAGATATTGAGACCGCGGAATTTTGCGAGATTAATAGCTTTGTGTTAGACATTCAAAATACTGTAGAAATGCATGCAAAATTAATAAGTCTCAATCTCCCTCGTGGAATGTTGTGGGGTTGCTGGTGCATCAGATTTTGAGACTGCGGAATTTTGTGACAATAAAGAGCTTTGTATTCCAAATTCTAAATACTTTTCAGCACATTTGGAGATTTTATTATTGTTAAAATTGAAATCAACTGCTAGATAACTCTTCAAAGTACTAACAAACTAACTGATTCGCTAAACAGTTGAAGCAGCAACTGAATGTAACTAATGCAGCTATTTGTGACTCAATATTTTCGCCGTAGTCTCCGAAGTCGGCAGTCATTTCGTTCTGCTACTGTCGGCTTCGGCATATATTTTTGTCATAGTCGATAGTAAAGCGAACGATACAATTTTGTTTTGTTTGTTGATTTATTGGTTCAAGTCCGGGAGTTGATTGTGATCATTTTCATGGCTAAAACAATAGGCGAATTCATCTGCCGAAAATTTACAGTACCATTGCTAGGAATTAGTTAATTTTTGTCTGCTGGATCTAACTTTGCTCCATCAAGTACAACGTTTAGAGGTCTCTCCAACTTTGTCTCTGTTCAAATTTTAGCCCGTCTATTTGTTTTTTGTAGCAGTTTATTAGATTAAATACAGGGTGGCGCAATAAAACGTGCATATTGCATCATCTTTTTTTGCAGGGTAGAAAAGGCGCGGGCGGGGGGCCGCCTACATCGTTGGGTTGGCGGCCTCATGGAGTTTTAGTCGCTATGAATCACTTCGACGGGAAGCGTCGCGCATTTTGCGTGCGCGAATTTTACGAGAACTCTCGTTCATATATTGCAACTAGGCGACTATATTGTGCTGAATATGGACTACGGCGAATTAGTGAAGCTCCGAGTGCTAATTTAATTAAAATATGGGTAAAGCGTTTTGAAGAGACCGGTTCAACATTTAAACCACAAGCAAATGGTCGCCCAAGAACATCCAGGACCGAAGACAATGTTGAGAGAGTACGTCAGTACGAGGAAATCCACAAATGTCGACTCGCAAGAGACCGTCTGTCTTACAATTATCGCGGCGAAGTTTGTAACGAATTTTAACATTGGATCTTAAACTGCATCCATATAAGCTGCAATTAATACAAGAATTGAAAGAGTCTGACTTCATAGCACGGCTCGCATTTGCTAATGAAATGCTTAATCGATTTTCCAATTTTGACAATATCCTTTTCTCTGATGAGGCTCATTTCCTTATGAATGGGTTCGTAAACCGTCAAAATTGTCGTTACTGGAACAGTGAAAATCTCAAAATCAAACACCAGAAACCATTGCATAGTCCTAAAGTGATAGTATGGGCAACAATCTCTGGCAGAGGAATAATAATCCTTTTTTCTTCGAAAATGCGCGGGGCCAAAACGTCACGGTTAATACGGAACTCTATGTTGAGATGTTGGACGGATTTTTGGCTGCAGAAATTCAAAGTTCAAGAATAGTGAATTCCAGAACTTGGTTCCAACAAGATGGAGCTACCTGTCACACATCAAATGACTCCATGGCGGTGGTGAAGCAGATGTTCCCTGGCAGACTGATTTCGAAAAGAGATGATATCCCATGGTCCCCATGTAGTCCAGACTTGACGCCTCTTGACTTTTTTTGTGGGGATACCTCAAACACAAAGTCTACACTAATAATCCAAGAAACATCGTTCAGCTCAAGGAGAATATCTGTGGTGAAATGACAGCCATTACACCAGTATTACTGAAGAAAGTTTTCAATAATTTTCGTTTGCGGTTAGAGGAGTGCCGTCGAAGAGAGGGTCACCATTTAGATGATGTTATTTTTAAAAAATAAACTCCATTTATTACTCTACAATGCCTTAGATTTATTTTAACCATACCTTTTGTATTTATTTTTTAATCTATTTTTTAAATATGCACGTTCTATTGCGCCACCCTGTATTATCACATATTAGATGTTGTTTTCAATTCCTTACTTTTGATAACAGATCACGATATGATTCGATTATGAAAGTGCTTTTGTTGCTAGCTTCTGCGCTACTTCAGCTCGTCGTTGAATTTTGAATAAGTCAACACCGAATACCTCTGAGTACTTCGTATGTCATGGCTGAAGTTGTCATTAGAAAATTTAGTTTCTTCCAAAATGTATTAGCAAAACAAAACAACAGTCGAATGAGACATAGCTTGGAAAAATTTAAGTAAACTCGAAATTTCAATATTATTTGAATGAAGAGGCCGTGGATTATATTTCTTGCTGAAACCAAAAGCAAGAAGGCTAACGATATACAATTTCACTAACAGACTCCGTAGAAAATGGCATCGCATAATAAGCACTCTAGCAGTTACCCGCCGCGTTTAAGTTGTAGGGCCTTACAATGGAAGAGGATGGGCTATCAAATTCCAACGGTAGCTCCAACAATAAAGCGATGTGAACGCGCATACTGCCAGGATATAAGAGAATCACGTACAGCATGTGAAGCTGTACATGAAGATTGCTTTCCTCTTAATTTAAATTTATGGTGTGATGGTCGACTATCGAGGAATAAACAATATGATGAGTTATATTTCAACAACGAAAAGTGTGAAGGAAGCAACATAGGACACGCACAGAATAAACGAGTGGGTAAACAAGAATTAAATGAAGATTTTCAAACTAGAAGCCGTGACACTTGCAGTACAAAAGAAAGCAGTTATTTGGAGATAAAAGATATAGATGAATGTGAGGACGAGGATAGCTATTGCAGTGCCTACGAAGACTTATACGAAGACGAACATGGAAGTCAAGCAAATGAATCGCATTACAACTGCAGGGAAAGGACAACTTATTGTGGTTCAAAGATAATAGAAGATGGAGGTGGAGAATCTGCAAACAGTAAGAATTCCGTTAAGGTGCTATGGAAAGATTGTAAATGTAATCAATCAGAGAGTATGAATTCTAACAACAGAGAAAATGCATCGCTTAAAACATCCTCTAAGTTTGGTTTGAGTTTTCTTCCCTTGAAATGTGGACGCGAAAATGTTTCTATAGAAGGTAGAGAAGAATTCAGACAAATACTAGATAATACTTCGCCTAAAATGTCCTCTAAGCTTGGCTTGGTTTCTACGAAAGATAGAAAAGAACTCAGACAAAATTTTGGCTGCCAGTGTAATATGGAAAAATATCAATTCCTTCAACCATCTGAGCAAGTGCATCAAAAGTGTTTCGATAAAACTTGGTCAAACAATTGTGATTGCGAAAATATAGATGTCAATCAAATACGATTTGTACAGTCGTTATGTACAGACTACAATGGAAGAGGACGTCGTTCATGCAACTTCTCAAACTCCCATACAGAAGGCAGTTTACTCAAATATTCAAACTTAACTTCATCTGATAAATTCCTCAATTCGGGAACAAATTCAAGGTCTACAATTTTAAATGCTTTTCATAGATCATTAGAACAACATCATTCAACAAAATTTCGAAATCAGAAGGATGTCAAGCAATTTTATAATTCGCAATCATTCTTTATCAAAGACAAATCCAAATGCAATGCATTCTTATGTTCTAGTTGTCCTTGCCAAAGGAAGGATAACGTGTGTAATAAATTCCTCAACTCGGGAACAAATTCAAAGTCTACCATCTTAGATGCTTATCATAGATCATTAGAAAATCAAGATTCAGCAAAATTTCAAAATCAGAGGGATGCCAAGCAATTTTATAATTCGCAATCATTTTCTATCAAAGACAAATCCAAATGCAATTCATTCTTATGTTCTAGTTGTCCTTGCCAAGCACAAAAACCCAAACAGATTTGTAAAGTTAATAAACTACAAGGAATATTTCATTTATTGCCTGCCAAACAGGATCATCATCATCATTGCCAGTCAACAGAAACAAATCTGCCTGAATGTTCAATATTTTCACAAGTCCCCACTATGGCTAGCACGTTAAACGAGAGCATCCGTAAACCCAGTTCACAACACAAGGAACATAACATAATTCAAAGTTTTTTGTTAGGCTCCTGTGAAAAAATCAAAAAATATTGCTCTAATATTTTGAATTCCTATGATAAAACTTCTGTGCCCGCTTTTGTAAATAAAGGCAGTGAGGAAAGGAAATCTTTGCCAGTAAGCCATCGCAGTAAAAGAGTGGCTCCTAAAGAAGCCACAGACCATTCAAATCCAAAACATGATCTGAAACGTTCAGACACTAACAGAATGCCTACCGGATCTAAGAATTACGTTTCACACAGATTGGAGGATGTGGGAAATCTTGAGCAATCATTTGCCACAACTGATTCTGCTACCTCCATCTACGATTCTGCTACCACCGCAAACCTGAGCTCTCTCAAAGATTTCTATTCCAGTGAAAAATTAATATGCAGCTGTAATTTGTGCTGTCCTGACAGTGACAATCTGCAATCGAATAAGTTTACAATTGGTGCAAACAATCCAGTAGTATTGTTTAATAATCGAAAATATTCGAATAATTTAAGAACAGCAAATTCTACAGTTTTTAATAAGCTTTTGTACAATCAGCGGTCATCAGGAATTACAAAATCTTTCAATTGTCAATGTCTTCAAAAAGCCGATATCATTTTACCTCAATTTAAAAAGTGTCCTTATCGAGACAGTAAAGAAGTGTTTGCAGAGAATGAACAACAATTCGCTACTACTAAAGTAAATAGTTTGAAAAATGCATTCTATTCAAAAGGAGGAAGAAGTTGTCAAGTCATGAACATCGTAAATGAGAGAGACAGTAAAGATATGGTGCATCCCCAAAAACCACAAACTATTGCAGATGAGAGACATACCGCACATAGCACACGTTCAGGACAATTTAGCAAAAGAGCAAACTTTGCTGTGCCTCAAATCGCGAAGTATCCTTTTCAAGACAATATCGAAAAGCTTGCAGAGAATGAACGATTCTATACCGGTAGAAGTAAAGTAAGAATTGTGAATGGTTCCCACCAATCAAAATCAAAAATTAGTGAAAAATCTGAGAGTTACGCTCATGCTAAATATGACAGTAATATTGCGGATTCTCAATTCTCAGGGCAATACAATGACCCTAAAGGTATCGACTCGTTCGCCAATACGTCATATGGAATGTTAGGTTTCCCCAACTGTAAGTACAGATAATCATTTGTAAGTAAATATTAATATACGAGGTGTGATCAAGAAATAACCGTTATTTTCAAGTTTTTTTAAAAAGTGTTTATTTATTTGTCAATAACTATCTTGTCCCCTTCAAAGTAATCCCCCTCAGATATAATACGCTTATGCCAGCGTTTTTTCCTATTCTCGAAACACTTCTGAAAAGCGCTTTTTGGTATCGCCAACAGCTGTTCTGTTTCAAATTTTCTCTTATCTCCTCAATCGCAGCAAAACGCTTTCCTTTCATCGGTGTCTTCAGTTTTGGCAAGAGGAAAAAGTCAGCGGGGGCCAAGTCCGGTGAATACGGTGGTTGAGGTATGATTAAGTTTAGACAGTAGTATTTACTGGTTTGTTAACGGCCAGACTATATTGACTTAGTTCTAAAAGCTGCGTGATAAAACGCCAGCTGACACTGGTTTTTAAAATCATGTGTTTGATTTTTTAGACTTTTTGTGTGATGGATGCAAAAATTCGCAGGTTTAGTTAAAATGATAACAAAAAGTTTTTCTTTCCCTTCTATGGCAGAGGTATAAAAGTCAAATGCTTTCTACTAACACCCGTTGCATATTTTTAATGCGAATGTACACTTCTTTTTCTAAGAAGGAAAAATAATTGTGGGAATTCGAGAAATCTAGCTAAAATATTAAGCAAAAGAATTTAAATTAAGCTCCTCGCTATTTTGTGGTAACCAGACAATGTCCAAATTAGGCAAGATGAATGTACTCGAATGTCATCAAAGTCTGAATTGCGGTAAAAAAGTTATACTGTCAATTTAATGGGATTTTTAGGTATAACCGGAAATGCTATCAGGAAACCAAATTATAGATTCTGAAGTTTTTATTAACCATTGAAGAAGCTTTATAAAGCATTGAATGGAAAAAAGCCCTAAGTGGATAAATCGCAAAATTATGATATTCCATCACGACAAGGCTAAGATCCACATGCCTTTGCGGAGTTACCAGAAAAACATTGGAGCATCTGATACCTTTAAATATTCATTTATTCCGAAGTCTGCAACATTTTGTGAATTGAAAATCCTACGATGTTGATCCATGCTTGGCCCTATCAGCTACAGACCCTCTTTTTTCGAAATCATTCACTACACGATAAATAGTGCGTCTTGTTGGCCCGTTGTTTCTCCCAACAATTTCACGTAACTTTCTCATCGTCTCAGTAATCGAAGATTGATTTTGATCGAATCTTATCGAATATTTTTCCATAATAAATCTGTCACGTCTCTACTTCAAGACTGCCAAATATGAACTGGCAAGACTAATGTTTATCAAAATGGCGGCAAGACAATATAGCATACCTTTCCGACGGACACCCTGTACTAAACGATAATTTTAGGCTAATATTTGTTCGCACAACCTTATCTAATTGTCTAAGGTGCAGTTTAGTTAGCAACATATTTCTGAGATCTTGTTTCAAGTTCTTATTTCACCTTTCAAATTTTAGTTTGACATTCGTGATTTCATAAAAATCAAAATTTTCTAATATTTTACAAATTTTCCTTTTTATTTTCAAAAAAAAAAAAAAACAAAAAATTGAACGTCTTCAGCAAATTTATCAACTAAAAGCCAAATCCGTTCCGCTGCCGCCACTGCTTCCACATCACGTGAAATTTACACCGAACGCATAGCAAGCAAATGCATCCAAATTGTTGTCGGCCTAGCTCATTCTGCTGTCCTACTGAATGTTGTAAATTTGATAATTGCTGTAATATGGTGAATCATCCGCCTATAGCCCATGGCTCCTGTAATCCCTGCTATCAGCAATCGACGCTATGCAATCGTCTGTATCCATCCTGTACGAATTTCTCTACGAGGCCGCTGCCATTCACCTCACTTACAAGGGCCATGTCGGTACCAAATACGGCGACAGCTCTGGGCTCTAGAAGTAATAGAAAATCGGTGAATAATACAAAGAGTCGTTTAGGAAAGAATGAGAAAATTGAAGGGATGGATATGATCCAGAATGGAACTAAAGATATGGAGGCACGTGATAATCAAATAGCTAAGAAGCCAAAAAATACAAAAACTAATAAGGAAAATGAAGTGCTGCGAAAATCTTTAACGAAAATTGACAATGATTCTAAATCAACATCGTTAGTTTTTGAATATGAAGAAGATCTATTTGCTGACCACTCCAATAAGAAAGAATATAATTCAAGTAAGCTTCACAAAGCAACTCCCACCTCGAACGACGTCAATGGTTTCCCGAAAGGAGACGGCAGTTATTCGTCCAATGAAACTTTTGATTATGGCCAAGATTTTGTTGATGTAATCACGGATGACACTGTGATTGTAGGCAGTCACCAAGACTATACTGATCAATCTCAGGTTGCACATAGCAATAAATCTCGACAAGGCCTTAAGGAAATCCCTGTCAGCAACGATTGGCTACTCAATTCCTCTAAATCTAAATCGAACTTAAATGATTGTAGTCCCAATATCAAATTTATTGGACAATTTCCTTTATACTGTAGCTGTTCGATACCATTATATGATGGCGAATGTTCAGTTACAGAATCTGATTCAGTTATAGCAAATAAGAAACTACATCGTAAAGGAAATGGGCATAAAAAGCAAGTTCTAAGAACTTTCCCAAAGAGCGGGAAATTTCAATACAATGACAAACAAAAGCTATCTTCCCCTTTCCAACAAAATGCAAAAGTGGAAGTGACTGATGAAGAGGGAAACGACAGTGAAGCTTCTGATAGCAAACAGTCTTCTAAGCCAGGTTATGACAATATCAAAGACACCGATATGCCAGATGAAAGCAAAATAATAGAAGAATCTTGTAACGATTTTTTAAATATGATTGGCGATAGTATTTTGGAATCGATACAAAATTCTCTTGATGGAATCTTACAACATTTCCATGGTCAAACTTTGGATAAAATGAAAGAGCTGTATGGAGCGATCGAAAGGAATGAGGAATTGATGAATCAATTGTATTACTCTCTTATGGAAAGTAAGTATCGAAGAGTTTTCTTTTTATGGTTATATGAAAAGTTGCAGCATTTTTCCATCGGGGTAGCTTAAAATTAATTTGTTGTTGTTTAAATTATAAACACAAATTTTCATAGAAATCCGAAGATGTTATGTGATTCCCTGAAGAGCTTTCATTACTGCTGCAAGGTTGCCAGTTAATACGTTGCTAAGAAATTGTAGTTTTAAAAATAGATAGAAAATTAGAAAAATTGGTGGATTTCAGAAACGAAATTTCAAGAAATTTTTTAGGGGAATCAATGAATTTCATTGGAATATAGTACTGAAATATCTTGTTTGATTTTCATGCCTAATTATCTGACTAATGTTTAAAAACTGACTGGGCAATGAATGGTTAAAGGAAGCCGTTTTATAATCGGCAAAAACGTGATACGTGTCGATCTGTTTTTTCTCCAGAATTTGCTGAAATAAGAAGTTGTCGACAAACAAAAAGCCATTTTTAACCCAATCATTTCTGATTTCGATAGCTTTCTCAACGTAAAAGGATATACAAATAAGGATTTTGAAATACCGACATTTGTAAACCTTCCCAATGTTGGATTTAAATTTTGCAGTTTTCATGTAATACGTTATTATATATATTGGTAAAATCAGAAGTTGTTTGGTTGGGTAACGTCTCAAAATTGTTGACATTATCCAGTTACAGCATCAGAGTATGCTGTACGCGTCTTTGATCAGAAGATCCTTGTATAATAACTTTTACTTTCTAAGTTTTTGTAGCATTTTCCCATCCCCTTTTACATTTCTTCTATGTCACGCCGTTTGCCATGTACACCAGTATTAAGGTCGCTTTGTCGTAATAATTGAGAGTTTGTTAGAATAGATTATGGTTACCTAGGGAATATACATACAGCTGTGCGGTGCTAAGACGAAACTGACCAGTCTGATCAATCCATCGACGGAAGCTTTGCTTTATGGACTGCCTTTTGCCGATTGCTAGAATATGTATTAAGACATGACCGGCTGTTGTAAATTTCTTCTCCTATAGCTTTGGTCTTATATTCTCTGTCTCTCATATGGAGGGTATTCAAATACAAAGTATCTATCGTTTCTTCATGGACTTAAACTGTGAGGAAAGATATTTAGACTCCTACCCAGCTACAAATCTATTCCGAGTTTATGATCTTCTGCATGACAGCTGTAGAAGGTGCCACATCCCTGTTCATCGCATCTTTCAGTCGCCGGTCAGGTCAGGTTGGTGGTCGCCAAGCTGTAAGTGGTTCCGTTCCTTCGTTTTCATTACTGTTTTCATAATAATTGTATTTAAGATTCATGATTTAATAAACTTACCAACAGATGTTACTATAGGCTAAGCAAGCGATACAATGTTAAAGCTTATACGTCTTGTAAGATGACGATAACTGATACGAAATCTTCAGTAAAGATTAGCAAAAATCTTAGTGAGCCTTTTTAAACCAAACGAGGATATAGGCAGTATAGGCAATATGTACAATTCATGCATTTTCACATTTGAAATGATGAAATTTTCAATTCAATATGAACGCATATTAAGTGGTACAGTGCATTAAAAACTGTTGAAATGTGGTTGAAGATTTGCCTCGTTCTTGCAACTACAGTTAAAATCGCTGAAGTGGAGAAAATGGTGACTGAAAATCGTCGTTGAAGTTTGAAAGAGTGAGATAGCTTCTGAATTGTCTCCATCTCACGTATCAATTTGCATCATTTCACTTGATTTTATGCACATGAAATGCGTTTTCCGTTCGATTAGTTTCAAAAGATCTAAATTTTCTTAAAAAAAAAAAATCAGTCTAGTAAAACTGGCTTGAGTCAATTCCGACTCCACATTCATCAACATAAATGGTGATAAGGTATGATTTTATGTGTTTGAATCGAATGTAAAGGCAATGTTGAATTTTTTTTTATTATCGCAGTATTGTGCACTCAGAATTCTTGTCAGAAGATCACAGAACAATTAAATAATGTTATCTATGCCTTACGCGACTTTTGAAATAGCAAAATCATCGAAAATGTCAGATTTGTGAAAAGAGATCTCATGGATTTTGCACTTCAATATAGAACCATCTCATAAAGTTATTAGTTGAATGAATGAATTTCTGATCAAAAACGTAACAAATATCGGCGAACAACCGCCGTATTCACTTGATATGGCATGGTATGATTATAAAGGGTGTCCCACCAAGAACGCAAGACAGTCAACGGTGATCGTTATCGTGAAATGATAACCAGTTTTTTCGTGCCTAGAATTGAAGAAATGAATGTGGATGGCATGTGGTTGCAACAAGACGGCACTACATGTCATACAGCCAGAGAAACAATTCAATTGCTGCATCAGTCATTTCCCGATCGTGTTATTTCGCGTTTTGGAGACCAGAATTGACCGCCTATATCGTGCGATTTAACACCATTAGGCTTTTTTCTTTGCAGTTTTTTTAAGTCGATGGCTTACGCGAATAAGCCGACGACGACTCAAGTCGGCTGCGTTAATGAAATACAGCAGCATTTATGCAAAACGATCATTGAAAATTTCATTAAAAGATCGCGTGTGTGCCAGCAAAGCCGCGGCGGCCATCTGCCCGATGTGTTGTTCTATACATAACCTCATTTGGTCTACTTTACGATATAATAAAGTTTCACGGTTTTTTTAATATCTGTGTTTTATTTAAAATTTAAATCTTGCGTTCTTGATTGGACATCCTTTATTATTTCTCTTTTCAGGAGTCAAATTATTATTTCGAGGTATCCATTTTCTGCGATTATCGACGAAAACTGAAGTAGTTTCCGGAAAATGGGCTTAAGGAATGTTTTGGTGCGTGGCATAAGAGAGCTATTTTGAAAGGGTCTTATTTTGAAGACGGTGTAATAAATTTAAATAAATAATAAATGATTTTTGCTTTATTGACCAATTACTGCTACTTTTTTTGACGGAATTTGCAATTCACACGGAGCATAACTTGTAGTTAATCGTAATTGATTGGGTGCTTTTAAGGCTACAAATTTGATTACAGTCTTTTAATTGCTTATAAATGCAGCTTCCTTTCTCGACTCTTCAATTTGCTGTTTGTTCTTTCCAAAATAGCTTTATTGTGTATATTTCTAATTTAATTTGGTAAAGTCTGAAATGGAATTTTGAATCAATATATACAATTCATACATTTTCACATTTGAAATGATGAAATTTTCAATTGAAATTGAGATTGGCATTAAGACTTTAGGATAGAATATAATATTCATAACCCATTAGTATCAATTCGTTTCTTTTTCTCTTCAGAACTGACTGAACAAAATGCAAATA
This sequence comes from Philornis downsi, assembly GCA_019455685.1. Taxonomy (NCBI): domain Eukaryota; kingdom Metazoa; phylum Arthropoda; class Insecta; order Diptera; family Muscidae; genus Philornis; species Philornis downsi. The sequence continues at coordinate 318,041 of JAHXMU010000821.1, forward strand.
ATACACAACAATTTCAAACTATTCTGGAATACCTCAAGACGAATGATGCCATTAAACCACAACAATCGACTAGCTTGTCACCTCTCAATTCGCTCACCTATCAGGACAAAGAGTGTCAATGCTGCCTGTACTTTTCAATACCACCCTACGCTGTGAATGATGTTGGAAATTGCAGACAGTGCTGCTGCTTTGCTTGTGATGAATCTAATTATGCTCGAGTTAATCGGAATACAACACGTCACCAAACAAACAGTTCAAGTCATAGAAATCAAAAACGTAGTCATGCAAATGAGGTAAAATCATTCAAATGTTGCTGCTGTGACGCCAATGGGACGAAATCAAAGGGAAACTCATTTATTTCTCATGCTAAAAATAGAAATTTCGATAGCGGCCGATTTGAGGGAGGTTGTGCAGAGACTTCTAATTACTGCGGGCAAATTAGGAATGTCCGCAGTAATGTAGAATATCTGCGCTACGGTGGCAGGATGAAATGCTGTTGTGGTCAAAGTGAAAGAAACATCATGACTTCAAGCATCTGTGATAAATATCGCAGTAGCCAGGCATCAATGGATCCCTGGCTGGCAACGAATTTCGGTAGCGATAGTTTGTCACACAGCATCAAGTTGTGTTCTACTGATCGTGGTTATAAAATATCAACACAGACTCTAGATATGGGAATGGCTGAAAAAGTTTCGTTGCTTAGGATGGAAGTTGTAGCTGCTGATTCTAGTCGTACGCTGGTGCAGTCCCGCAATTCACATTCGCTCGTTTCCGCCGAGGATAATTGTAATGAAGCTGGCGACAGTGCCACAGAACCGAATAGTACTGTCAGTGTGGTAGATAGTAATACTTGTTCCAAAATCGCTTCCGAGGAAACCAGCTTTTCAAATCAACAACAAAGAAATTAAGGAAATCGTAAAATATTATAACCTTATAAAAAAGAGCGGCAAACTGAACTTTTAACTTGCAATATAAGTTTCTGATAAATTAGCTTATAGTAGGAAGTCAAAAGTAACTCACAGAACAGCGATCGAATTAGGTATACAAATAATAGTAAACATAGTTAGGTATACATAATGGTTAGGCATACATAATAATAGTCATTTCAACAGTTATTTAGAAACATTTCTTTTAAAATAACTTCTAATGGCGAAAATGAAATTGAAAAGAATAAAAATAAATGAATAAATAGTAGATGATTGAATGCAGCTTGGGCAAATGGACCGATGTTGTTATTTCCGTAATCAATTTGCTATGATGATCGACACTGGACCCTGTTGGCAATTTATTGAGTAGTTTGTGGTTTTGGGATTACGATAGTTATCCTGTGCAGCTGTGAAGGCAAGTCGACCTGCTTATGACTGTTATGGTGCCATTAATCAGATAATTTCTCAAGAGTTTTAAACAACTATTTGTTTGTAGTTTTAGAAATAAAGGAAATTAAGAAATTAATTTCAATTTAAGTTAAGTATATTTGGGAAGCTGTGATGCTTAACGCTTGAGCTTTTTGGTTTCATTTTTATGGTAGTTAACAGCATAATTTCTGGTTTTCGCTAAATATTATCTGACATTTTTCTTATTAACAATTCACAATATGGCTAAACAAGCCTAATGTGGGCAGAAAGGGTAAAATAAGGTACAATTTGATTTAATATTACATAAGATGTGTTTATGGAACGTTTTCAAATTCGTTTTAAATTTACTTTTAACAAATTTTGGTAAAAATGATGAGTATAAACATCATGTTTATACAATAAGTTTCTGATGTATGCTTATTCTGATGATGTTTATTGTAGGAAGTTGAAAGCAATTCACAGATCAGCAATCGGATTAGGTATATACAGGGTGGGCCATAAGGGTGTTGGCGGTTAAAATATTCAATTAAAAAAAAAAACTACGAAACATAAAAAAAATATATTTGTATTTTTAAAAAGTAGAAGCATGGGAATTTTTAAGACTTAAAAATAATGTTGTCCAAATGGCTTCCCTCGGCTGCTTGACACTCTTGGAACCGAAGTCGCAAATTTTGGAAAACTCGTTGAAAAGTTGTTCTCGGTATTTTGTTACTTTCCTGAATAATGTTCCTCTTCAACTACCGATTTGAGGTAGCCCCATAGAAAATAATCGCATGGAGAGAGATCGGAGCTACGTGGGGGCCATTCAATATCCCCCCTTTTCGAAATGAGTTTTCCAGGAAAAACATTTTTCAGCAGCTCTATGGATACCCTAGCGGTATGACATGTGGCCCCATCCTATTGAAACCTCATCCTCGAGGTATTGCCTTGAAGTTCTTGTAAAGCTGGCACCAAAAAGTCTGCTAACATGTTGCAATAATTGTTCGCTCTAAACGTCATCGCATGCCCTCTTTCGTCCTCAAAAAAGTATGGTCCAATAATATCGGTTGACGTTATCCCAGCCCACACGACAAGTTTAGGGCTGTGAAGTGGACGTTAATGCAAGCGTCGGGGATTAGTCTCGGACCAGAACCGACAATTTTGCTTGTTCATATGGCCATTAAGGTGAAAATTGGCCTCATCACTAAAAATCACGTTGTTGAAATTGGCATCAAATTGACAAAGTTAAGTCGGTTATTGGCATCATCGGGTTTTAATTCTTGGACTATCTGAATCTTATAAGCCTTCAAATGCTAATCACGTTTCAAAATTCGTCGTAAAGTTGTTCTTTTGACATCCAAAGACTGACTTCTCTTACGTGTTGACTGTTGCGGACTTGGCTGAACTGAAACAAGAACACGATCCACAATGTCGGCTGATCTTGCAGAAACTGGGCGGCCACGAACCGTAATTGGTACTGTTGAGCCGACTATTCGAACATTCTGATCCATTTTCGTATCACATTGGCGCTTGGAACTTCACTTAAATCGTGTAAACCGTGTTCATGCCGATACAAACGTCGTGCAGTAATCACAGATTTATTGTTTTCGTAATACGCTCGGACACAAAATGCACGCTGCACTCCCGTGTACGGCTCCATGGCGACTAAATTTCCAGGAAGCGGCGCAGCGAACAACATATCCCCCCGCCACCCCGCGCCGCGCGTTACCGAGAAATTGAAGAATTAAATCGCCAACACTCATATGGCCCACCCTGTATAATAATAGTAAATATTACATTTCATTTCAATAGTAATTTAGAAACACCGTTTTAAATTAATTTCTAATGGTGAAAACTAAATTGAAGTTGAAATGATATTTTCAATATAGCAAAAGTCGACATTTCAAATATTTGGTCTTGGTTTTTAATTCGGTTCAAAATCGTTTTTCTATTTATTATTGCTAATAGAAAATGGACCATAAAGAGCAAAAACTTGCAATATTAATTGATTTATATTTGACTTGTGCTCTTCGTCGAGAACATTTTCGTAACGGTGGGTAAAAATTCTCAATTATTTTGGGAAATTGTAGATCCTTAGAAATATAACTTTCCATGACATAGTTGTAAAGTTGTAACACAACTATTTTCCCATTGAAAACTTGAAGCTTTTTCCAAAGGAAAAGTATCTTCCATAGCATATATGCGGGAAAGATGTTTTTCGGGACGATTTTCCCAGGGGAAAGTTTCTTACATAACACTTCAATATGACTTTCTTTATACTTCTGCAAGAAATTTTTCCGCTAGAAAAGACATTTTTTCAATAGGAAAAAAAGGACCAGGGATTTTTCCACTTGAAAAACTGGCACTTTTTCACGAGAAATAGTGACTCCCTTCCACAGGAGAAAACCAACACTTTATTACAGAAAAAGATTACACATTTTCCAAAAAGAAAAAATGACACTTTTCTAACAGGAAGTAGCGGAAATTTTCCATAGGAAAAAATTATATCTTTAGACTGGAAAAAAATTTTGCTTTTCCTCGGAAAAAAGTTACATTTTTCCATAGGAAAAATTTATAAATTTTAGTCGGAAAAGGTACAATTTTTCCACAGAAAAAATTAATAATTTTTAGTCGGAAAAGGCTACATTTTTCCGTAGGAAGAAGTATGATTTTTCCATAGAAAAAAGTAACACTTTTCCACACGAAAAAATATCAGTTTTTTTTTTCACGGGAAATAACTTTTTCTCGGGAAAAAATTTAACTTTACTAAAGAAAAAAAGAATACTTTTCTAACAGAAAACAGCGCAAATTTTCCATATGAAAAAATGATACCTTTAGACAGGGAAAAAAATTTTTCCATAGAAAAAATTATTAATTTTAAATCGGAAACGGTTACACTATTCCACAGGAGAAAGTGTGATTTTTTCATAGAAAAAAGCAATACTTTTCCATAGGAAGAAGTGTGCTTTTTTCCATAGGAAAAAGTAACACTTTTCCACACTAAAAAAATAACAGTTGTTTTTTTTTCACAGGAAATATCTTTTGCTCAGGAAAAAATTGGATTTTCTATAGAAGAAGATTACGTATTTCTCACAGGAAAAAGTAATACTTTTCTAACAGAAAACAGCGCAAATTTTCCATAAAGAAAAATTAAATATTTAGACAGGAAAAATTAATAATTTTTAATCGGAAAAGGTTACATTATTCCACAGGAAAAGTGTGATTTTTTCCATAGGAAAAAGTAAGTAAAAAGTGATACTTTCTGTAGGAAATGTTAACAGTTTTTCCCTTTTATATTTTTTGCTTTTTCACATTTTTATGATTATACAATTTATGCTCTCTCTTTTACTATTTTTATAACTTAGGAATTCATAATGTCAACAAATAATGTCAAGCATTCATCTGTATTCTATTCGTTATCCTATCGTATTGCATATAGCCTGCAAAATTCATGAAAGAGGTCATTCATTATTCAAGTGTGCATTACATCATCATTGCATCCCTTCATTTCTACTGTTGTATTTTTCCTACCTCATGGCAAACAGGTTGCTTTGTAATTTTCTCTCATTAAAATCTAAAAATATAAACTGGAAAAGTATTTCTTTCTAACCAGTCAGTCAACCTTTCCATTAAGACCTCTTACCGGTGAGAAGCAATCGGTTAACATTGTCCTGTATCAAGGATACCATAGTGTTGGTTGCGTGACAACAGTTCTACGGTTGAGATCAACAAAGGCACGTAATTTCTAAAGTTTCTGTGACCAAAAATGAAATTTTCTCGAACATCTGTAGTTGATTTGTTATAAGTCTACATAGAAATATGAATTAATTTTATTCAATAGAAATGTTGGATATTTCTATGCAGTCTCCTATTTAATTGTTTGCGAGTTGGAAGTGTAATTTTCTGTGCTTGCAAACGTGAATGACTTGAGTTTGCATTTAGTGGTTTAAATAATTTCCACTTCTTTGGAAGTCGAATTTAAAATAAATTGTGTAGAAAATTACTTAACAGAGAGTTGCGTAGTGACAAAAAGATTTTGGGAATTTCCTCAGAATTAATTGCATTTGGCACTGAGGATCTTTGCTGGATGTGAAACAACTTTTATTTGTATGACTTTCAGTCAATGGAAAACTCTTGAAAGAAATCATAGCATATGTATGCACTTCATTAGTGTAGAATACGGGCAAATTTGTATCGGCCCTCTTAATACTTGTTGTTCTGGTTCACATTCGACTACATTCATTCCTACTGCCATCGACAGCTGTTAGTCTGTAGCTGCTCGTCACTCCTTTAATATCATGGTCACCGCCTCCAACCATGTTTGCTTAATGGAACTTTAATTAAGCCCTTTGACAGCTTCAAATATTTGCCTATTGTTAGTTGGTGGCGATGTTAGTGCTGATATCCTGGCGCTAGCAAAACTATGAAATATTCTTCCTTTTTTTTTGCATTTACATCTTTCGGCTCACTCAAACGGGGTGGCAGTGTTAGTCTGCGGTAATTGAAATGAACACTTGCCTGGATTACCAGAAGTTATAAATTTGTATTGTTAAAGTTTTCATTGGTTTACGAAGAAGGGGATACACTTACCGTGTGCATATGCAGAGAGAAAACGAAGAGTATAATTGCCAGTTTGTTGGTAGCGTAAAGCGGAAGCAGAGAATTTTTAGATTTGTTGAGTGGTTGTGGTTTCCAAACCGTCGGTCTGGCAAGGCTGTCAGCTGTTAAAAAGCTGTTATCTGAAGTGTTATTTATTTAGTGAAAGGTTTGCCATTTATGAATACGGATCGTTTAATAATTAAAGAAAACGTAAAGAAAAATAGTTGAAACTTACTACAAAAGTAGTGATACAAACGTGGGCACTTTTCGTGCGTTATAGGGTGATTATGGTCGTCATATTCGACTTACTGTGCAAGGAGTTGGCGAGATTATAAAGAAATTTAAAGAGACTGAATGCGTTACAGGCCTGTTCATCATTGCAATCTATGCACTGCCGAAAATATCGCTTCTGTTAGTGAAAGTGTGGTGGATAATCCGAAATTTCTATGAAAATGTTATTTCATTATAATGCTTGCACCTTAACACTATATATGAAATGCAATGTCATTTAACTAACCTTTTGCATTGATTGCAGCAGTGGATGTTTTGGAAGTAGTTTTTGATCACTTTTCCACACATTTCGGCCAGTTTCTCAGCGATAACTTGACGAATGTAGGTTTCCAAATGCTCCAACGTTTTGAAATTATCTGCGTAAAGACGATCTTTGACGTGGCCTCACAAAAAAAAGTCTAACGAAGTCAAATCGCATGATCTTGGTGGTCAATTGACGTTGCCAAAGCATGAAATTACGCTTTGTGGAAGATCCTCATGCAATAAAGCCAAAATAAATTATGTTGTGCGGCTCGTGGTATCGTCTTGTTGAAACCACATAATGTCCAGTTCAAAATCTTGAATTGCAAGCCAAAAAAATGTCGGTTGTCATACGGCCATAGTGCTCTGAATTGCCAGTGCCTATTCCTCTAGCGTCATTTTCGAAAAAAATATGGCTTAATGACACCTCCAGGCCATAAAGCGAACCAAACAGGCACTTTTTCTGGATGCAATGGCTTTTCCACAATCACTTCTGTAGTAAACTTTAACTATTTTCACTTGTTATTAGGTTGTTAAACGACCCATATTCGTAAATGGCAAACATTTCATTAAATAAGTAACACTTTAGATGACAAGTACAGGGTTGCCCATATTCGACGGACCCATGTTTAAAAAA
>JAHXMU010000821.1:325541-384662 GCA_019455685.1 Philornis downsi
GCCAGATGGGTCCGTCGAATATGGGCAACCCTGTATTTAACAGCTGATAGCCTTGCCAGACCGGCGGTTTTGAAACCACTAAATAGATAACTCAATACTAATTATCTTTAGACCAAGTATGTTGTAAGACTTTGCTTTATAATCTCAAAACTTGCCCAATACTTGATCAAGTTGTTGCCGAGGATTGTGAATGGGATACGTCGGCCTTCTAGTATACTCATACAAGTTGATCGATTTTCTGCAATTCAATTTTTTCTCTGTAACTCCAAATTCGTAGACGACCAAGCCAAGTGTTAATTATATAGGTCCGTAATACTTGATAGCATTTGAAAAATAAATTACAGCCCTTCTGGTATCTTCCATTCAAATGATCCATTGTTAAATTGGCCATAAACTCTTGCGTCCATATCTTAAACTTAGATGCACTAAATGCAATCAAAATTTAGTACAGGATGTACAGGGTGGCGCACCAATTGCACTGCAATAAGAAATTTAAATAATTCTGTTTTTAATTTATCAATAGGAACTACAGGGTGGCGCGCCAATTGCACTACCACAAAAAATTCAAATAACTTTTTTTTTTATTCAATAAATTTCATTTATTTATTTATTTTTTTGATTGTATAGAAAATTTAATTTTGTTTTATATATCTATTTGGTTTTTATTTTATATAACCAAATTCACGCATATGCAACACCTGATCAGAAAATTATTCGTTGAACGATCGCTTGAATTATTGTTTTTATAAACTGATTCAATTCAGTCAAATTCCTTGGTTTCGTTTTGTACATTTCTTACTTGACTCAATCCCATAAGAAAAAAGTCTGATGCAGTCAGGTTAGGTGAAGTTGGGGGCCGGCGAAAGTGGAATTTTCGGATTTTCGTTTGTTTGGGAATTTTTGTTGGAGTTCCGTTATAATCGGTCTGGCTATGTGCGCAGTTGCTCCATATTGCTGGAGCCAAATGCTGTTGAAACGGATATGTTTTCGGCACAGTTCTGGGTAAAAAAACCTTTTCAACATCTTTAAGTAACGATCCTTTTTTGACACTTGACAGTTGGCAATAGTGCGATTTGTTTCCTATATTTGGCTTCACCAAATTTTAAAAAGTTTCAAAGAGCTTTAAATCAGTTATCATATCTACTAGCCAGACCGATAGATGAATAGACGGACAAAACTGAGTCGACTTAGAAAGTCATATTTGGAATCTTTTGCCAAATTAGTGGAAGCATTGCTACGTTTATTTGGGTTTCTGTTGGAATCTTCTTTCATTCATACTTGTAGTTATAGTTGTTTGAATATCTGCACTCGTGGCGGAAGAAGCGGTTGTGGAAAGAGCGTTAGAGTGAGGAAATAGAAAGGTACAGGGATACAGGTGAAGCCCGAAAATTCTGCCAAAAGATAAGAAGTACAGGGCATGGAACATGGCTTCCCTCCTGTAAGGACAACGAGGGAAATCTGTTCACAGAAACACAGAGTGTGCAGCAACTATGGAGAGAACATTTTTATAAGCTCTTAGTTCCGGACGATGGACGATAGCATAAATTACCCAGCTCCGAGATAAACAAAGATCGGAGCTTGGTTTGTCGAATTGGATGAGAAGCGCAGAAGATCGAAGCGCTTGGAATTTTCTACGGGTGGCGTATAATAGATAAGGATGTCTATTCCCGTCGTCATCTACGAAAAAGAAAAAGACACACTCATTTCCATTCTTAACGTCTGTTGTCAGAATTTCGCCATGCATTTTACCACTTTAGTGACGTCGCGCTTTTACCTACTTCGAAGATTCTTAATTACACTAAATGCAGTGTAATTTATATCGCATCAGGCGCTTAGCAAATTTAGCCAAGCCTCATATATTACCACTCGTACAAATTGGTGAAATTCCAAGTTATTCATTCATTTCCAAGCGTTTTATTTTATTTTCATTTTATTGTGTCTTAAAACATATTATTTTGTTATAAGAACCATCACGTTACTTCTGGCTCTTCTCAAATTTTTTAACCAATGAAAAAGGACATTAGCCAAGGGTTCATCTGGCTGAATTTTCTATACTGGTTTCCATATCAAATGATATTTTGCTTCTCTCTTTCGGGGGAAAGTGTAAAAATGTGAAAAGCTGTTAAGGTTTGTGTAATGAATTTTGTTAATGGCTTTAACTGGCGTTATAATTGTGGGCGCCATGTTTATTTGACACGGCGATTCATTAACATGTCATGACTTGTGTTTTTTGTCTAATTTGTTTTTTGTTTTCCTCGACCATAATTCGCCCTGATATTCCGTTTTTGGCATAAACAATTACTTGCTGTTTATGTGGCTGTAATTAAAATCCTATTCATTTTTGTTGCTAAAATGCCGAAATTAATTTCAGCCATTTCACACTGTCATCAGTTAGCACCAGCAGATAAACCGTTGCCATGATGGCCCCCGCCTAAATAATTTCACAATGTTTACGTTCTCTTTTTTAAATTGTGGGACAATGCGAAGGGATGAGGAATGAAAATGTTCCTCTAATTAAAATAATACTAAAAACACCTCAAAGGGGGTAGAATAGCGATTTAATAGGAAACTTCTCACAGCGCCATTGAAGTGGAAACATTCATGGCGAAGTTTTGACAACAGATGTCGGGAGTGGAAACAAGCGTGTCCAAAGGCAAACATTCTGACAACCATAACAGCAATTGTTTTTTTTTTTTTTTTTTTGGTTTGGCAGGGAGGTTAGCCCCTTCCCACAAAGAAATACACATAAAGATGAGTACGGTTAACTTAATTTGACAGCAGTTTTAAATCGTAAAAAGTGCGTAACGGCGTTAAATGAGCAAGCAGAGGGGCGGACAATAAACTTTGAAGCGTGAAGTACTGCCATTGCCACTACAAATGTTCATAATAGACCACAATATGGTTTAACTTACGGCATAACTTGATAGGGGTAAGGAAACTGCCACTTTTGATGGAAAAGGTAGAAGTTAAAGAATTTTGTAGAATTTTCTTAGGGGAAGGAGAAAACACAGCACACAAACATGGGATACAGATGCTGTACAACGCCGCTGTACACCGCCACTGTACAGCGCCACTGTTACCGGTACCACGAAACAAAAAAAAAAGCATCAGACAGTTTTAGCATCACAAGCACAACTTAAATGGATGAGAAAATTTCAAAAATTTCCCATAGTTCATTACTCGCTTCCATATAGCTTCTTGTGCTCTTTTCCGCCAGTTAAACAGTGTCCGTACTAATGTTTGTATTAAACCAAGACAGTCATAGCTTATGCTGCCATTACAATTTATCAGGCTGCCATAGAAAAGTAGTATTCAGGTCACGGGTCACTGTGAAATAGCATTTGCTACTTTAGCATTTCGTAGACATTAAAATTGCACTCCAGCGTGGGGTTAGCGGATTCATTATTTTTGGCGTCACAACCAACAGCAGAAGTCGCACCAGCTGCAACGCCAATAGCAGCAGCATCCTGGCACCAGATAAAGTTAACGACACTGTTGAACTTGAGTATTAAAAGTGATAAAACTTTGTTGTCCTGCGCATTATTTTACGCTAAAGCAAAGGGAGTCCTTCACTTTGGAGTTTTTAATAAATAAAGTTTTAATGAATAAACCGTTAAGTGAGAAGATTATAAAAGATTATATAATAGTAAGGAACACACAGGTCAAAAAGGTGACATTATGAAATTAATAAAGACTTGAGGAATTGTGTAATCTAGGTCAATATTTTGGGTTAATAAGGCTAAGTGGTTCATATCAGTTATGGTAATGTTTGCCAAAAATCTTTAAAATTGTCGAAAGATGACCATTTTAAACAAGATATGGATGTTGTGAAAAGAAATCCATTATTTTGCAGAGAAATGGCTTTAACTATCTATATATATCTCGCACTGTATAAGTGCAATCTTATTCTACTCGATGACATTAGAAAGATAGGATTTTGTAGTTAAAAAAATACTTAGACAGTTTTGTGATTGCCTGATTTAATATCGTTTGAGAGCGCGTCAAAAGCAGACACTAACAAAAAAAAGGTAAGACATATTATTCGCTTTCTCTTCGATAAAGATGAAAACGCAAGACCAGCAGCTGTAAAGGGGAATGGTATTTACAAGCCTGATACTGTATCAAACAGCAATTTTGCCTCATCAAAGATTCACCACGATCTGGAAGTCCTATTGTTGAAAATGTCGACAGTATAATAGAGATCGTCAATTCTGATCATCAGTTAAACCTTGCTTCGAGCTAAATATGCATTACATAAAGAGGCCTTTGGGATCACTCAAACAAGGCTGAAATCCAAATCAATCTCGATGTTTGGAAAACACTACGGTGCCGTAGCTACGAGGGCCGTCGCAAAACTAGCCGATCTGACATGTACAGGGTGTCCGTCGGGAAGGTATACTACTTTTTTTTGCCGCCATTTTGGTAGACATTAGTCTTGACAGTTCATACTTGGCAGTCTTGAAGTAAAGACGTGGTTAATTTATTATGGATAAATATTCAATAAACCAACGTGTTTTAATCGTTAAAACATTTTATCAAATTCAATCATCGATTACTGTGACCATGAGAAAGTTACGTGAAATTTTTGGGAGAAACAACGTAGTTTGTTTGTTTGAAAAACAGAAATTATTTTGGGGAGAAATGTTAACATAATCAAACATATGTTTTAAGTTCCAAAGTGCCACGTTGTTTAATATTTTCATTTGAGTGAATTTGTAAGCGTGGAAAAAAAATGGTCACCGTTATATAATTCAATATTTCCATTTGAAAGGTTTCAGTCTAACCAATACTAAATCCCAGCTAAATTCAACTCTGAGGATTTCCGCTACTTCGTATACAGCTATAAAATATTGGATAGCAGAGTTTACACGAGGTCGTACGGGCTGCCAAGTTGAACACCGTAGTGGTCGACCAATTGTGTTATCTCCGCCAGACACAGTTAAGAAAATCTACAAAATCATATTAGATGATAGTTGGCTGAAGGTGCGTGAGTTAGCTGAAATGATAGAAATTAAAAAAAGGGCCACACATCGTATATTGATTGATGATTTGAAGACGAGAAAGCTGCGGTCAAGATAGGTGCCGCGTTTGCTTTCAATAAATCAAAACCAGCGTAGTGAAGATATTTTAGTAGAGTGTATGGCGATGTCTCACCGCAATCAAGCAGAATTTTTGCTTTGATTTATAACCATGAATGAGACATGAGTCCATCACTTCACTTCACTACCGCTAAGATAAAGAAACAGTTAAAGCAGTGAAAGATTTTAAGATAAGACAGATGTGCGACAGTTGGGTGCCGCGCTTACTTTCAATAGAGCAAAAATAGCATCGTGAAGATGTTTCAGTAGAGTGTATGGCGATGTCTCACCTCAATCAAGCCGAATTTTTGCATTGATTTATAACCATGAATAAGCGATGAGTCCACCACTTCACACCTGAGACAAAGGAACAGTCAAAGCAGTAGACTGGAATGGGAGAGTGGTGTCCAAAGTAGGCGAAGACGGTTCCATCTGCAGGCAAGGTCATGGCGTTTGTTTTCTGGGATGCGAATGTGAATGATTATTTCTATTGATTATCTTCAGAAAGGGAAAACCATCAATGGGCGAATATTATGTTAATTTATTGCAGCGTTTAGGTGATGAAATTATGGAAAAAAGCCTGCATGTGCCGAAAAAGAATGTGTTGTTTCATCAAGACTTCAGGGTGTTCTCCAGTTCACACATCCACTACTGCGATGGTCAAAATGAATGAATTAATATCTATATATATAGATAAATATATATAGACAGATATAGCTCCCTCGGACCTGTTTTCAATTTCCAAACTCGAAAAAATGGCTCGATGGTAAGATATTTGCCAACAATAAAGATGTGAAGTGTGCGGTTAATGACTGTTTTAAGGAGTTTAACAGTTCTTACATAAACAGGATATAGAAGCTATTAAATATCTCTGAAAAAGGTGTATCGAGCTAAAGGAGAGGTTATATTGAAAACTGAAGAAAATTTTTCCCAACTTTTTTGTGCTACTTTGCTAGGTCGGCTAGTTTTGGAACCGCCCTTGTTGAATATAATTGAATATGGGGCAACGATGGCTGCAGGTAGGACAAAAGGAAAAATTACACCTGTTCTCATGTGGTCCGACGGGTTTTTCTTATTCTTGACTTGTGTGTGTGTGTGTTAGTGAGTAAAGTAGTATTCAATTGTATGGAGGGTGATAGATAAATGGAAGGAAAAATCATTTCATTATTCATTATTTTGCGAAAGGGTTTGTGTTCAATATAATTGGTATAAGAAGTCCTTAAAACACCAGATTTCTTCGATTCGCCACATTTATAAAAATGGGAAGGACCTCTTTCACATTTCTTTCATTTTTGTCCAAAGTCCAGATATACCACGTCTGTTCTAATCTATTGACAGCCTCTGATGCATATCGATTGCAGTAAAATTTAAAATTTGGCTAAGCACGCATTAGTGTTAAATCCTAAGGTAAGAAGATATGTAAAAAGTTCATATGTAGGGCTATCCATTTAGTGCTTTCAAAACCGTCGATATGGCAAGGCCGTCAGCTGTTAAGTACCTGTCATCTGAAGTGTTATTTATTTAGTGAATGGTTTGCCATTTACGACTATTGATCGTTTAACATCTGAATAACACAAAAAATAGTTAAAACTTACTCCAAGAGTGGTGATTCAAACGTGGGCTTTCAATCGAACAACATCTTCTTCAGCGATGAAGCTAATTTCTTACTCGGTGGTTACGTCAATGAAGAAAATTGTCACATACTCGTATAAGGCTCGAAAAAGGCAGAAGTGATTGTGTAAAAGCTATTGTATCCGGAAAAAAACGACTGTTTGGTGCACATTATGGTCTGGAGTTGTCATTGGGACATATTTTTTCCAAAAATTACGCTGCAGTCCGCTGGATAACTGACTCGTTTTTGGCCTACAATTGTAAACAAGACGGTGCCACGATTCACACAATATGAATGATTTTGACTTTATTGCATGAGAAGTTTGCAGAAAACGTAATTTCACGTTTTGGCGACTTTAATTGGCCACCAAGATCATGCGATTTGACGCCATTGGCTTTTTTTTTTGTAAGGCTACATCAAGGACAATGTTTACGCGAATAATCCCCAAACCTTGGAGCATTTTAAAACAAACATTAACACATAAGTCATGTTATCGCCGAGATATCACCCGAAATGTGGGGGAAAAAGTGGTCCAAAACGACCTCAAAAGGATCCATTGCTCTAACCAATCCAGAGGCGGTCATTTAAATTACATTGTATTTCGTACCTAATGGCAAGATCCAGGTACAGGGTGGCGCAATAGAACGTGCATATTTAAAAAATAGATTAAAAAATAAATACAAAAGGTATGGTTAAAATAAATCTAAGGCATTGTAGAGTAATAAATGGAGTTTATTTTTTAAAAATAACATCATCTAAATGGTGACCCTCTCTACGACGGCACTCCTCTAACCGCAAATGAAAATTATTGAAAACTTTCTTCAGTAACACTGGTGTAATGGCTGCCATTTCACCACGGATATTCTCCTTGAGCTGAACGATGTTTCTTGGATTATTACTGTGGACTTTGTGTTTGATGTATCCCCACTAAAAAAAGTCAAGAGGCGTCAAGTCTGGAATACGGGGGGGCCATGGGATATCACCTCTTTTCGAAATCAGTCTGCCAGGGAACATCTGCTTCACCATCGCCATGGAGTCATTTGATGTGTGACAGATAGCTCCATCTTGTTGGAACCAAGTTCTGGAATTCACTATTCTTGAACTTTCAATTTCTGGAGCCAAAAATCCGTCCAACATCTCAACATAGCGTTCCGTATTAACCGTGAAGTTTTGGCCCCGCGCATTTTCGAAGAAAAAAGGACCAATTATTCCTCTGCCAGAGATTGCTGCCCATACTGTCACTTTAGGACTATGCAATGGTTTCTGGTGTTTAATTTTGGGATTTTCACTGTTCCAGTAAGGACAATTTTGACGGTTTACGAACCCATTCATGAGGAAATGGGGATCGTCAGAGAAAAGGATATTGTCAAAATTGGAAAATCGATTAAGCATTTCATTAGCAAATGCGAGCCTTGCTATGAAGTCAGACTCTTTCAATTCTTGTGTTAATTGCAGCTTATATGGATGCAGTTTAAGATCCAATGTTAAAATTCGTTGCAAACTTCATCGCGATAATTGTAAGACAGACGATCTCTTGCGAGTCGACATTTGTGGATTTCCTCGCACTGACTCCATAACTCTCTCAGCATTGTCTTCGGTTCTAGATGTTCTTGGGCGACCATTTGCTTGTGGTTTAAATGTTGAACCGGTCTCTTCAGTACGCTTTACCCATATCTTAATTAAATTAGCACTCGGAGCTTCACTAATTCGCCGTAGTCCATATTCAGCACAATATAGTCACCTAGTAGCAATATATGAACGAGAGTTCTCGTAAAATGCGCGCACACAAAATGCGCGACGCTTCCCGTCGAAGTGATTCATGGCGACTAAAACTCCATGAGCCCGCCAACCCAACGATGTAAGGCCCCCCCCGCGACTTTTCTACCACGCAAAAAAAAAAGATGATGCAATATGCACGTTCTATTGCGCCACACTGTATTATAATGAAATACAATTTTCATCGAAATCATAGTTTTATGTATGTTTTATTTCATTTTACTTTTGAAACCGAAAAATGGATGACCCTTTATAATACTCATACGTTTTTAAAAATATAGTTGTTGCAAAATTTTCGCACAACAAACAATAAAACAACTTCCTAAAATAAAAAGAAAAAAAGAGACATTTCCTAAATCCAAACAGCTATTATTTAAATAAAAACAGTGTGCTGATTAAGAGGTATTTGCTTTACGCTGTGTTTTCTTGTTTTCGAGATAATAAGAAAAACTTTTTATAATTTGAAGGTGTGATTAAGTGTTTTTACCTTCGGACTTCAAGAAGGTACTGAGGGGAACCGCCAAAATAAAAAAACTACGAAAGAAAAACCACAAGTAAATTATTGCTTTGAAGATAACACAGCACGAGAACAGGGAGATAATAATACCGCAACACTCTCTCTACAGAACACATACAGGCTCTTGCCGTTGAACTGGAGCACAAAAGCTATCACACTCACACAGCTAGAAATGCTGTTACAAACTTTTTCGCACACAAAACGAATACATTAAATATTTATGGGCTACGTTAAGTCGGTAAGCAGAAATTACCGTTTAAGAATTATTGCTATCTTTGCCCAATTTGTCATTGACTTTTTGGTTAGTCTTAGAAATGAACTACTTACGTCTCCCATTGAAGGATAATAAAGATTGATGTGATTTACTTTTGATTTGTTCACTTTTCACTTTGACCTGTGTTCCTTCGTCCTCTCCTGTAATTCATTGGGTTAGAAAAATCACTTACTACGAATTCACGTCATTATTATGGTAAGAAAAAATGTATCTTTATTAAATCAAATCATTGTCCTTTCTTGCAAAGCATTGGCCTACGCATTTGTACTTGCAAAAGTCTGTATAGTTATTGATAAGCTTGTGTTTTTTCCTCTTTTGTTGTATTTCATCACGAATCCATAAATCATACTTTTTACGTTATATATATTGAGTCTTCTTGTTGTGTTCGAGATATGTATTAATATAACATCATATGCTTTTTTAGTCGTTTGTGAGTGTCCTTTTTGTGCTGGCGACATTTCTCTCGTCGTGATATTAATTTTGGTTTTTATAACCTTAATGTCACCACATGCCACCATATTGCCGACAAGGTCGTTATACGTTTTTTTTTGCAAAAATCTCATAACAAATAGATTTCGGAAATTATATTGGAGAGATTGTGATTTACTGCCATTACAAAACACAATTCATTAATAAATAAATTCTCTGGGCTGAACACGTAACAAATTACTGTGATTTAGCTTTATTTTGTCTGTCTGTTTGTGAAATGTGAACAGCTAACAAATCAAGCAGTCTCAATTTGCTATAAATGCTTATTTGGGAATTTATATCATAAAAATAACGTATACTCGTATGCACTGAGTTGCGTTCAGTTTAATGTGCTGTAACGTACGTTACTAATACGCTGTGTGAACTACAAAATTGTAGTAACAATCCAGCAAAATAAATACATCCAAAGAAGCAAATATTCATCATATTTTGTAATGGGGAAGTTGTGAAAAATTGCGTAATCACCAAGGAAACTTACACAAGGTTGTTATAGGAGAGAAACACTATTCTATGATACCTCTTCTCTACATATAATTGAGTGCTTTAGAAGTGATGAAAATTCAAATCTTTGGATGTCATTTTTCATTACTCAAAAGATCTGCTTTTGTATAAGAGCTATACGATACACATCAATTGTTTTCAGCCTTCAATATGTTGTGGAAATAACCAGAATATGAATATTGTTAAATTTTCCATTCAGTGGATAAATAAAGGGTGTCCCAACAAGAATGCAAGATTTAAATTTGGCGCCATTCGAAGCGTCATTATTTGACGTTTGAACAATTGTTATTGTTTGTTAGTAGAAGATACGAGGTTAGTAAAAATGGAGCACTACACGAATGAACAACGCATTCTCATTGTGAAATTGTTTTACCAAAATAGCGAAAGTTTTGCGGCTACAGTTCGCAAATTGCGATCAATTTGGGGTCACAATAATGCAAAAGAGTCAACTGTAAAGAGATTAATGGATAAATTTGCCAAAACTGGGTCTATCAGTGATGTAAAGACAACAACGCGCCTTTGACCAGATCGATCGGCCGAAAATGTCGCAGCTGTACGTGATGATGTCACTCAAACTCCATCCACCTCAATTCGACGCCGAGCTCAGCAAATTGGTGTCTCCAAATCCACTATGCAGCGAATTTTGACGAAAGATTTGCATCTTCAAGCATACAAAGTTCAATTGACTCAAGAACTGAAACCAGCTGACCATGGACAGCGAAGGGATTTCGTTAATTGGGTATTGGAAAGACAACATGAAAATGCTGATTTTGCCGATAAAATCATCTTCAGTGACGAGTCCCATTTCCATCTTGATGGTTTCGTCAATAGGCAGAATTGTCGCATTTGGGGTGAGGAAAATCGTCGAGTGATTCACGAGAAGCAAATGCATCCTCAACGTCTCACTGTGTGGTGTGGATTTTCTGCTGGAGGAATCATTGGACCTTTTTTTTTATTAAAATGAGGCATGTCAAGCGCAAACAGTCAATGGTGTTCAGTATCGTGAAATGATAACCAGTTTTTGCGTGCCCAGAATTAAAGAAATGAATGTGGGGGGCATGTGGTTTCAACAAGACGGCGCCACATGTCATACAGTCAAAGAAACAATCCATTGGTGCATCAGAGAATCGTGTCCCAAAAAGCGGACACGTTTCCATCTGCAGGCAAGATCATGGCGGCTGTTTTTTTAGAATGCGCTTGGTATTCTTTTTATTGCTTATCTTCAGAAAGGAAAACCCATCAACGGCAAATATTTTGCTAATCCATTGCAACATTTAGGTAATGAAATTTCCTTCAGTAATTGGTTACGTCAACAAGGAAAATTGTCGCATGTGGGGCTCGAAGGACCGAGAAGTGATTGTGGAAAAGCCAATGCATCTGGAGAAAGTAACTGCTTGGTGCGCATTATAGTTTGGAGGTATCATTGGGACCTGTTTTTTCGAAAATGACGCTGGAAACCTTGATAGGCCAATTCAGAGCGCTACAGCCGTGCTATAGTCGACTTTTTTTTAGACTGCAATCGAAAATTACGAACGGGATGGTATGTGGTTTCAACAAGACGCTGTCACAAGCCGAAAACTCAACAATTTAGAATTAATACATAATAGAAAAGAACTAATAATTATTGGAAGTTTAGTTATATTAGATGCTATAACTAAAGATCACAAATTCCTTTTTCATCTTGATTACCTGCAGCATGACCGATTTTGGCTTTATTGCATGTTAAGTTTCCAGAAAGCGTAATTTCGCGTTTTGGCGACGTCAATTGACTACCAAGATCATGCGATTTGACGCCGTTCGACTTTTGTTTCTGTGGCGCTACGTCAAAGATTGTGTTCACGCGGATAATTCTCGAACGTTGGAGTATTTCAAAACCAACATTCGTCAAGTTATCGCCGAAATGCCGTATGAAATGGTCGAAAAAGTTGTTGAAAATTATCTCAAACCTCCTGCTCCAACCAATCCAGAGGCGGCAATTTAAATTACATTGAATTTCGTACATAATGACAAGATCCAAACATTATAATGAAATAAAAGTTTATTTAACTTTAGTTTCGAAACCGGAAAATGGATAACCCGGTACAAAGAAAGCATAATCTGAACCCAGTCAATATCATTTCCTTGCTTTTTGCCATTAGGCGCAGTTAACTTAGTATGGGATGGTAAAGAGAGCCATTTTCTATTAGAGTATCCAAAGCGATAAAAACATTGCTTAAGGCCAAGGTGTGACTCCTTTTCTAAAGCGTAATTTTTGATTAACTCGTTATTTACCTTGTTTACTATGATTTTTCGAAGAAGAGTGTTCGTCGGCTAAAAAACTCAAAGCAATTTAAGTTAATCCCGGTTATTGAGTTCGTGAAATATAAACAAGTAAAAGCATCATAATGTAGGCGGTTTAATTCCATTTTTTTGGGTTAAGATGAATGTTTTGAAGTCTTCATTAAAAAAAACGCAAATAAAACTTGTAAGGCAGAGCGTTCTAATATCATATTTGACATATCTACAACAGTACTGTCGTTTCTCACCCAACCTGCATTACGATGACTAGGAGGACTACATTTTATTCAACAAATTTCTTAACGTAATAATTTTTTTTTCCAAATTATTTCTTTTTATTTCACACCATCCAGTATGGTGCAGACACTGCCGCCCATAGAGACATTGCAATTCCCAAAATCTCAATCATGTGTAGTCTTTTTCTTGGAAACATTTTCGTCCTTTCATCGCCGTTGTTCATCAGTTCGCACATGTCTGCTCTTTTTGCTTATTGTCATTTTCCACATCATTATTTATTTTATGTTGCGTGAAAATACAGTAAATCAAAAAAGAGGTTGAATAATATGATGACATTTTTTCTATCCTACAGTCTCTGGCAAATGAAAGATGTGCGAGCATCAGTTGTGGTCGTCAGGCTTGCAGTCATTGCTGAGAAGACGTCCTTCAGTGCGAATGTTTGTCTGTATGCGTGTGATTTTGATGGGGGTTTGTAGTAATAAAAATGCAATTTATCATAGTGTGTGTGTGTGTTTTTTTGGCCTCTCACCATAGCTACTGCTTAATAACATCGTGTTTGTCATTTTATTTATTTTCATTTTTTTTCTTCATTTTTCATTCTTATGAAATTTTTCATTGTTATTATTTTTAATATATTCACATTTATGCTGAGATTTGTATAATTAATAAAAGATATGATACTCATATAAGATTGCTAAAAATGGATCGTTGGAGAACTAATTTAAATATAAATTTGAAAATGTAATAGAATTTTTTGAGCTTCAAAGACGAATGTGTAATTGAAAGTATTTAATTTGTGATTTTAATGCAACAATCATCATTCATTTCAAATGGGTATTTTAATGTGAAATGATTTGGTACTTCACTGCTGCATCAAGGATTTGGTGTTGAAAATGTTCATCATTTTTTTTTTTTGGCTGCATAAGTAATATGAAAAAAATAGGTTACCGCTATGTAATTCAATATTTGCATTTGTAGGGTCTTAATCCAACTAATATTAAAAGATGAGCTAGATTCTACTCTAAGAAAATGTGCTTCTTAGTTTACAACTATTAAACAATGGGGTAACAGAGTTTAAACAAGGCCGTACGAGCTGCCAAGACAAACACCGTTGTAGTGGTCGACCAATTGAGGTGCCCCCGCCTGAGACGGTTAAGAAAATCCACAAAATGGTATTGAATTATCGTCGGCTGAAGGTGCGTGATCTAGCTGAAATGATAGGCATTTCAATGAGTGCTATACATCGTACATTGACCGAAGATTTTAAGCTGAGAGAGAAAGAGAGCTGTGAGCAAGATGGGTGCCGCGCTTGCCTTCAGTGGAGCAAAAACATTGTCTTGAAGATGTTTCAGTAGGGTGTTTGGTGATGTTTCACTGCACTAAAGCCGAATTTTTGCCTCGATTTATAACCATGAAGGAGACATACTTCCACTATTTTTCACCACTTCCATTGAGACAAAGGAATAGATAAAACAGTGAACTGGAATGAGAGAATCGCGCCCAAAAAAGGCGACCACGTTTCCATCTGCAGGCAAGATCATGGCGGCTGTTTTTTTTGGAATACGCTTGGTATTATTTTATCTTATCTTATCTTCAGAAAGGAAAACCCATCACTGGCAACTATTTTGCTAATTCATTGCAGCATTTAGGTAATGACATTTTGGAAAAAAGGCCGCATTTGGCATAAAAACGGAAGTGTTGTTTCGTACTCCACTCCAGTGGGTGCTCCAGTTCATACATCCACTATTGCGATCGATGGTCAAAATTAATGAATTTAAGTTCGAGTGGCTTCATCAAAATTAATGAATGAATGAATTAATGAATGAATGAAGTCCGAAATGCTTCACCACGTTCTTTATTCGTCAGATTTAGCTCTCTCCCTGACTATTTTCTATTTCCAAAGGAGTTTATGTTGAGAAATAAAGAAAATGATTCCCTACTTTTTTGTATCTCCTTTATTAGGTGGACTAGTTTTCGGACCGACGTTGTAAACTACCTAACTCATATTAATGTATTGTAATGTATCAGGCATTAAGCATTTAATAAATCTATTTTTGCGAATGAAATTTGTTTTCCATTCATTTTCTTTTTGAAATTTATAATAAATATTCAAATCTTAATCCTATCTTAAATTACAGTATCCTGCCATTGCCGGATCTTATTTTTGGCGAGCCGAACTTTGTCTCACCGAACCAAGTCTGCGCTGTCCTTTCTTTTTAGCCGTATATGACCGGGAAAATGTTGAAGGTTTTGAGCGAGTGGGTTTGAGTGGGAGGAGAGCTTCGATACATATGACCCGCTTAATTTTCTTATTTCCTCGGAAATATAAGGAATGTTTAAATCCTGTTAAATCCTGTTATCATTTCTAATATACCATGGGGCACCACAAATTTGGCGCAGTATTCTTGATTGTCTTCTCTGTAGCTTATTTATGTTAGAAGCCGATGCCGTTCCCCACAACTGGATGCCGTATGTCCATATAGGCTTCAATATGATTTGGTAGATGGTGATTTTATTTTCCTAACTGAGAGTAGACTGGGAGCCAATAAGCCAGTGGAGTTGAGCCATTTTTAATTTCAATTGTATGATTTTTGAGTCAATGTGATTTTTCCAGGTGAGACGTCGGTCAAGGTGAATACCCAAATATTTGACATGGTTATGAACGGGTATAGAACTACCGTGAATAGCGAGGGCCGGGCAATTGTACTGTCTAAAAGAGAATGTAACCTGTACACTCTTAGTGGCGTTTACTTTTATCTTCCATTTTTCGAGCCAAGATTCTAATGTATGTATATGTATAGGTCTATGAGACTGCAGTTGTCTAGAAGCCATTAATGGGCAAGTGCTAATGCTCATGAATGCAATGTCATCAGCGAAAGTTGAGGTTTGAATTAGGAAATAAACAGGCATGTCAGAGGTGTAGATGGTATATAGTATAGGGCCTAGTATACTGCCCTGCGGAACTCCTGCTGAAACTTTTCTTTGAGTTGAAACAGAGGTTTTGCGATTTTACTACAAAAGATCGATCTTTTAGACAGCTCTCCAGGAGCTTGTGTGTATTTGTCGGTTGAAAAGAGACTATTTTGTGAATAAGGCCTTCATGCCACACTTTAGCAAAGGCTTGGGAGATGTCTATAAAAAGAGCTGAGCAATATTTCCGATCTTCGAATGTTTTTCTGATCTGAGTTACTGTCCGGTGTACTTGTTCTATCGTTCCGTGACCCTAACGAAGCCCAAACTGGTGCATGGGTATTACATGGTTTGCTTCAATATGGGGTATAACATTTGGAGAAAGATCTTTTCAAACAGTTTAGATAAAATAGAGAGTAAACTTATGGGTCGATAAGATGTAATTTGCGACAGTTCCTTTCCAGGTTTTGGGATCATTATTATTTCAGACATCTTCCATGATCGAGGAAAGTATCCAATTCGAAGTATAGCATTAAATATAAATAAAACTAATTTTAGGCGGCGGAGTTCTGAAATCATTCTCGCCGTTAGTTTATCGTGTGCAGGAGATTTATTAATTTTCAACGAGAGGACATTTTTCTTTAAGAGAGATAGACTTATTTTCATGGGATTTGTGACCATTGGGCTAATGATTGTTGGATTCACACGAGAGATTTTATAGTTAGGAGTAAATACTTCTTCCAAATGATCAGCAAATTCTTTCACTTTTTCATCACTACTCCCTGCCCATCCTCCATTTTTCATCCGTATTGGAGACTCCTGTGTTATTGGACGCTGTAATTGCCTTATGGCCTTGCACAGGCTATAGTCAATTTTTCGTGTGGCTCCTAGACGAAATAAGTAGCGGGCTGGACTGAATTGTCACTCCCTCGTAAGAACCAAAATCGTAAAAAATTAAATATACTAATTAAAAAAAAAATTCAAATTAGAACAGAATATTAATATTAGATTTATAAGCACTTAAAATCTGTTTTAATTTAGAATGTCTATTTGACCTTACGGCTAAGTTGGTGTATAATCTTATGCTCACTATTACAAAGTTATCGTTAAGGTGGTCACTGTATAAACAAACAAACACTCTGTGAATATCATTGGCTTTAGCACGCATCTAGAACTGTAACCCGGAAAATAAAAAAATGGAGTGTGGTTCATTAGGTCATAAATTATATCGATAAAAGTTTTGATAATTATTTTTATTATTATCATTTCATTTTCATATCGCAATCCAAAGCCGCATACTACCAAATTGATTACGCAGACCAACATTTTGCGACACACGTCTGAAATTTTACAATTCAGTTTGTTAAAAAGTTTTAATAATAATTATTATAATAATAGTATTAACAGTATTAGCAACGAATATGGAGAAAGACAGGACATAAAATGTGTAGCATCAAAAGTTTATAGCGAAGTATAATAATTCTCCAAGCAAGACATTAAAAGCTTCTTAAATCCAAAACATGATAGTGAGAATCTTCTGTGTTCATATGGAATTATTGAATTCCATAATCGTATAGTACGAAATCGAAAAGACCACTGCATTATTAGCATTCTTGCTAGTGGAAGTTGTAAAATATTGGTTCTTGAAGACCTTCCAAATACAAATTTAGAAACTATGTACAGGGTGGGCCAAATACGACCTACTAATGTTAAGCACAAATAACTTTTTTATTTTTTGACATATTTATTTTCTCTTTTTGTAGGTTATAATTGAATTGTTGGAAATTTATTATAGAATCCTACAACGGGTTAAAATTATCGAGTTTTTCTATTCTTGTCAACGATCAATTATTTTAACGCAGCGTAAATATCGGCAACATTTTAATTCCAGATCGACCGTCCTGGACGAGGTGCCCATCGAAATATTCGCACTGAAGACAACGTGGAAACTGTGCGGCAGAGTGTTGCAGATGATCCATCTGTCTCAACTCACCGTCGTTCCAGCCAATTGGGCATTTCCAGAACGACATTGCGTAGAATTTTAAAGTTGAATTTTAAGATGACCCATACAAAATTCAAGTTGTGCAAGCACTGCTACCGCAAGACCACCAGGTCTTATTTGTAGACCACTACTTAAGTCTTATTTGGCCCACCAAATTATTTGGGTGTGCCAAATTGTCATACTTTTGTAGAAAAATAAAATAGTTCTAAGGTCGATAAAGTTTTTGTCTAAACTTTAATATTTTAGCCATAATTTTAAGATTGTATACATATTTGAATTTACCATTGAATTTATATTAAAATTAACCTTTTTTTTTGTACATTAAAATGTACTTGTGTAAGAATATTATTGTGAATTAACTCAAATTTTTGCCCCCTGAAGTGATGTCATAGATAACTTGTATGTGCATTTTTTTTTTTTTTGTAAATTATCAACAAGTTCTTTTTCCTTCTTTGTTAACAAAACAAAACGCAATTAAACACAGCAATTGAAGGCATGAAATTTAGTTTGAAATGTTGTTGATATTTTCGCAGAAATTGTGATATACCCATGAAGGAAATGCAAATATTGAAATAATTATGCATTTTTTTTTGTAGAAGGACATACTTAAAAAACGTCACTTCTCTCACAGAATACTTACCGTATGCTTACAATAAATACTCAATTTGATGTTTACAATATAATCTTCTTCGTTTATTTATTCATTATTTTTTTTTTTCATAATATCTGACAACCTGTTGAAATGATTACGCACAAACATTTCATATATAATATAATAATTTAACATTAAATTTATTTCGCGTTGTTTTTTTTTCTACTTTCTTTTCATAATATTACATACCTATACATAGCATTCTTAATAAAGATTAAGAATTTTTTTTCTTATATAATATTCGTATTTTGTAAAAAGCTCAACTCTTAGAGAGAAAAGGGAGGGGATAAATTATTTCATCGTACATAAAATTCTTTTAATAGCGTTTCAATTATGTTGAACTTCTTCTGAAGAATCGACAGATGGATCAGCCTACACACAACAATTTGCAGGTAAAAATTAGCCAGTAAATACTGGATAGGAAAAAAGAATACAAAAAAAAAAAAAAAACACATTTCAGTCAGTTTGAGAGAAGCCTTCCATTTTTAACAAACTGGAAATGTATATGATAGTTACGAAAAGATGTTAAACTATGGCCGCGGAGCGGATATGGTAGCACTGACATAAATGACGAATTTAATCCATATATTTCTTGCTTCATGTCTACCAAACAGTTGTTCTGAACTCAGTAAAATTTAACAAATTCTGAAAATACAAATGAACGGCACTGCCTAAACCCATATGGTACCTGCCATGCAAATAGGCCGATTTATCAAAAAATAAATGTTTAACTGTAATCCCGAATTCGCAAACTGTAGTAAAGTATTAGGTGCCCAACTATGCTCGCGCTGTTTGTCAATAGATGGCGCCACCTGTAAGTTCTAGTCGATTCTGCCATAACCTAAACGTCACGAGCCAAGCTTAGGCATATGGTAAACATACCGCCTTGACACAATAGTGATTTTCTTTCGACGTCATATTCTTTTGCCTCTGGGAATATGTATGATTTTGTGCCAAATAATCGTGATATGCGGAAAATATTGATTTTCTTCTTTCAATCGAAGAAAACGGCGGCTGAAGCTCATTGAGAGCTTCAAAACGTTTACGCAGATGCTGCTTTAAGTGAAACGACGTATCGAGATTGGTTCCATTGCTTTAAAGACGATGATTTTAATGTTGACGACCGTTCGCGTAAAGGAAGACGAAAAACCTTCGAAGACACTGAATTGACGGCATTGCTTGATGGGGATCCGTGTCAAACCCAGATAGAGTTTGCTTTAGTATTAAGAGTTACCCGCCCAGCTATTTGCAAGCGATTGAATGCATTGGAAATAATTCGAAAGCAAGGAACTTGGGTTCCTTATGAGTTGAAGCCAGGGGACATTGAGCGTTGTTTTTTCGCCTGTGAACAACTGCTTCAGCAACAAAAAAGGAAGGGTATTCTTCACTGTATTGTAACGAGTGATGATTCAATGGATTCATTACAGCAATCCAAAGAAAAGAAAGTTATGGAGTCTGTCCGGCCATATTTCAATGTCGTTGCCTCGGCCGAATATGTACGATGCGAAGGTTATGCTCTGTATTTGGTGGGACCACGTTGGTGTGATTTATTAAGAGCTGTTGAAACTAAGCGAAACCATCTCTGAGGATTGATATCGACTTCAATTAATGCAATTGAGCCGAGCTCTGTGCGAGAAATGCCCACAATATGCGGAGAGGAACGAAAAAGTGATTCTTCAGCATGACAATGCTCGGCCTCACGTGGTCAAGCCCGTTAAAACCTACCTAGAAACGCTGAAATGCGAAGTTTTATCCCATCCACCATATTCTCCAGATATTGCGCCGTCCGATTATCACTTGGTGCGTTCGATGGCACATGGTCGACCAGCAGTTCCACTCATATGATGACATCAAGGAATGGCTAGATTGATGGATAGCCTCAAAAGATGAACAGTTTTACCGTGACGGAATTCGTGTTTTGCCAGAAAGATGGGAAAAACTAATGGCTAGCGATGGGTAATACTTCCAATGAATCAGTTGTAAACATTTTTTCATAATAAAGTTACATTTTGATAAAAAAAAAGCAGTGAAAACTTAGTTGTGCACCTAAAATTTTGCCGCATTAAGCAACCACTACCACATGTTGTTTTTAGTTGATGAATAACTTCAAAAATTGTTAACAAAAAAGATGAAAATATTATCATTATACAATCTTTGTGTGAGCTACTTTTTTTGAACGATAAAATTCAAACGACGTGCCTATCCACAGCAAGGTTGGTGAGAGTGTCATAAACACCCACTGCTAGTAAATTAACCTCCTTTTTTCGCAGTAAATGGATAATTTTTCATATCTTTCAAAGGCCGTGCTCACAAGTGAAAGAAGAAAAACGTGAAAGTTATAATAAATTTTTAAAGTATTATACACATTCTTCTCTCCTACATTAGTTTCCTTTTTTCAAAACAAATGGATAATTCTGCATATCATTCAAAGTCCATGCCCAAAAGTGACAAAAAAAAAAAACAAAAAAAAGGAAAAAATCATGAAAATTAGAAAAAATGTATGAAGTATCACTCATACATACCCTATTCGCCTACATTAGTTACCTTTTTTCAAAACAAATAGATAATTCTGCATATCCTTCAAAGTCCATGCCCAAAAGTGAAAAAAAAATCATGAAAATTAGAATAAATTTTTAAAGTACAACTCATACATACCCTCTTCTCCTAATTAGCTTCCTTTTTTGAGAACAAATGAATAATTCTTCATATCATTCAAAGTCCATGCCCACAAGTGAAAGAAAAAACACATGAGAATTTGGAGAAATTTTTAAAGTATATACATAATAAAGCCATAAATTAAATTTTTGTATCGAAATCGAAATTTTGTAAAAAAATTTCTGACAAATTCCCATTTTTCTACATGATCTATTACGGTCAAGTTTTGTTCTTCTGGCCAACTTCCTCTGCTCAATTTCGAACTAGTCCAGTCTAGTTAATAGATAGAATGGACAGATGGAAAAAATCATCTAAAATTAGTATACGTTTTTTAAGTATCATACACACCATCTTCTTTTACGTTAGCTTCCTTTTTACAAAACAAATGGATAGTTTTTCATATCTTTCAATGGTGCAAAAAACATGAATATGTTACGTGTCAATTCGACATTAATGTCACTCTCTGTTTGGGTGCCATTAATGCGGTATTACGATGACGCTGACCGGCTAACTACCGCCATTTCTCGGGGCAGATTCCTCCTTTTTATGTAACCAACAACAACAACTCTGTGCAACCATTTTATCGACGTGCTCTACAAACGTCAATTTTCATTTGTAAACAAATGATCATGTAGGAGGGAGGACAAGTCATAAAACATACATGCGATAAGTACAATTTTATTTTATTTTCATAATACTCATTCCCTTTTTGTTCTCTTTCCAGGTCCTATAGAACGTTTACATGGGCTGACTGCATCACCTACTTGCTAGTCACCCAATGTGACAACATCTGCAGGTGGAAAGCGCCGCATTTGGACGGTAACTTTGGGCTTTCTGACGCCACTATGGAGCTCCCCAGCCATGAACTTCAATGGACAGGGATCCTGGGAAACCCCTGCTATGTGTGTTCAGTTTTTGTGGTGGCAAATCCACACAACATTGATGCTTAACGCCAGCTATCCTTACGGTGAGCGGTTAGTTATGACGGTCTATCGAGAATGAGGCCAGCGCATCTTGACCCGCAACAAATATTAGAATGAATTTTGAAAGTATTTACATAATAAAGCCATTAATTAATTTTTTATATTTAAATTCAAAATTTTGTAAAACCAAATTGAAAAATGTCCACTTTTCCTACATGATCTATTACAATCAAGTTTTGTTCTTCTAAACGACGAGATTTAAACGACCTCCCTATCCCCAGCAAGATGAGTGAGAGTGTCATACACACCACTCTTCTACTACATTAGCTTCCTTTTTTTAGAGCAAATGGATAATTTTTCATATCATTTAAAAGCCATGCCCACAAGTGAAAAAAACGTGAAAATTAGAATACATTTTTAAAGTATCTATCTAATTTTTCTAAAGGGTGTCCCAACAAGAACGCAAAATTTAAATTTTAAATAAAACACAGAAATTAAAAAAAAAAAATCGTGAAACTTTATTATATCGTAAAGTAGACAGAATGAGGTTATGTATGGAACAACATATCGGGCAGATGGCCGCCGCGGCTTTGCTGGCACACACGCGATCTTTTAATGAAAATTTCAATGACCGTTTTGCATAAATGCTGCGGTATTTCATTAATGCGGCGTCCAATTTCCTCTTTTAAGACTTGAGTCGTCGTCGGCTTATTCGCGTAAACCATCGACTTCAAAAAACCCCAAAGAAAAAGTCTAATGGTAGGCCAATTCTGGTCTCCAAAACGCGAAATAACACGATCGGGAAATGACTGATGCAGCAATTGAATTGTTTCTCTGGTTGTATGACATGTGGCGCCGTCTTGTTGAAACCACATGCCCTCCTCATTAATTTCTTCAATTCTAGGCACGAAAAAACTGGTTATCATTTCACGATACCGAACACCATTGACTGTCTTGCGTTCTTGTTGGGACACCCTATATAAGTTGGTTCAGCTCTTTCACAGTCAAGTTCTGTTCTTCTGCCCAATTTTTTCTGTTCAATTTCGAAATTGTCCTGTCTAATTAAAAAATAGGCAAACAAAAACACATGGACAGACATTTTAATGATCACTACAAATATACACTTTTATGGGAACTCTGATGAATATTTCTCCTGTTTTATTGGTGGATATGAACATTTTCATTTTTCTATGTGATCCCAATTGTGATGTAGCTATTTTTTTTTTTACCGATTTTATTCAATTTTGAAACACATCTGCCCAGGAATATGAATGAATAAATATGAATAATTTACCTTTAAATTTTAGCTTCCCATCTCAAGTGATGTAGGCTCTGTCGCCATTTCAATACCCAGCAAAATAAGAAGGAAGTCATTCTCCAAGAATAGCATTTTCATAGCTTCTCCAAATGCTACAGGGTACGGCAATAGAACGTGCATATTTAAAAAATGGATTAAAAACTACCCCGCAAAAAAAGATGATGCAATATGCACGTTCTATTGCGCCAGCCTGTATATGAGCATATTTTTTACTTCTTCGGATGCTCTTTTTACACAACATACGATTATTGTAATTTAAAGTTATTACAAAATTTATTTCCTGAAATTCTTATACGATCCTGAGATGTCATATTGAAATGATTTTCATACGAAGGTTTTCCTCAATTTCTAGGAAATAATCGAACATTACTTCGCAAGTGTTTGCGAAAACAACTTTTTTTGAACCAATATAAATTTACATAAAAATCATACGTTTTTCATTGATTTTTGAGATCTGATGAAAATGAACTGAAATGGAGCCAAAAAAACATCAGCTTTACTCCTTGCTAATTTTATCAATGATTATGCAAATTTTAACTGTTTCTGGATCAGGAGTTGCGGAGTATTTTGACATCTGTGGATACGGTTTTTCACAGCAGAAGGATTTTTTTTTGTGGCTGGATAGACACGTAGACGGACCTACTTAAATCGATATGAATTCTTACAAAGATTGATAAGAAGTATATTCAGTTTAAAAAATTTTTTGCAATTAGAACGATAAACTTGACTAATCGTCAATATATAGTTGAATGTAGTTTCAGATTCAATTTTTTTTTTTTTTTTGCAAATTGAATGATAAACTTGACTAATCGTCAACGTATAGTCGAATGTATGGAAATGGACGTTTTACCAATACATGTGGATACTTTAATACAAAGTATTCTTCAAATTCCTTTCAAAGTGACTCGAAATTGAAAGCATCTCGATTGCTTGATATATCGTTCGTGGAAAAGTTATATTCTTTTTGTTTGTTTTTTTTTTGGAAATTTGGATATTTGAAAAAGTCGTAGAAAAATCTTGAAGAAAAACCTTCTTATGGAAACCTTGGAAAATAATTTGTATTGTCTCCTTTAATAGAATTTAGTAAAGATATTATATTGTAATTTAAGCCGAATTTTTTTTTTTTTTTTTTTTTTTTTTTAATTTCGTGCACATAATTGAGCAGCTATTAATTGAGTTTCGAAAAATGACACGATTGAAATACTTTTTCTTTTTCACGTTCAAGCGCCATTATAATTTATGTCGTAACTCACCTTATATGGCGTACAAATGACATTTCATAGAATAACTATAATAGTAAGCATAGTTTAGGTTTTCGTTTTCTAATTATAAACTTAGCTTAACATAAGGACATTTAGGAAATTCGTTTAAGTACAGGGAAGGACATTTAAGATGTTGTTCTTATAAAAAAAAGTGTATTGCACGCTGTAGTTGCATTTGGGATGACTAGATTTGAATGAGGTTGATTCAGTTTCGCTGTATTCGCTGTTCACACTTACTTAGGATACTTCGTTCTGTCATAATTGTACACCTGGCGCTTATTGCTAAATTTATCCTGCCATTTAACTCACTCACTTAACTCAAACAAATTCTAATGGCGCAAAACGCGTCGATCGATATAGAATTACACTCGAACAACGCGCACAATGCTGTTGCTATCATACCTCCGACATGGCATTGTGATTATTTGAATTCGATTTTGGTCGCTCGCAGATAACCACCCTGGTGGCGCCCTTGTTCGAACGCCTTGACACGGTCAGCGATGTTGTTAGCGTGCGCATGGAGTCACAGCTATTATGCAGGCGACGGCCAGCGGTGTTGCAGCGATTTTGGGCGGAATTATGGCGATATGATTTACAGCAGCAAGTAAACCATTTGAAGGGAGGAAAACGACTGTAAGAGATAAGAGAAAGTGTTTATTAATTATCTCTCTAATACTGATTTTCCATCATTTTCCACTGTTGGCCGCTTTGCTTTACCTTAAAGTCCGGAATACAGTCGAAGAGAAGAAACAATAAATCAGTGGATTTGCTGCTGAATTCAATGGTGCTAAACTTTGTATAAATGTGGCTACGGCAATGTTGGTTTGCGTTTGTGGTATGTGGCCAAAAACTTGCAACAAATCAAAGATAATATAGGGTGACCAGCATACAATGAACACAATGACTATGACAAAAGTCATTTTCACTGTTTTAACTTTGGCTCGTGGTATAATACCACGACTACTTGCTCTCCTTGCGGCATTATTGCCAAATCCCGCTCTCTCGGCTGGCACAAATATTGAACCTTTGGCCCATATCGTCTTCACAATGATGGCATAGCAGGCGGATATGATGAGGGCGGGAAAAGCAAAGAGAGCGGCCGACACCAGACTCATATAAACTTGCCACGCCCATGGTGTACCCAATTCTATCCAACATTGTGTTTGACCCTGTATAAGTTTTTCCTCGTACAGCACGAGAATGGGTAAAGAGAATAAAACAGAGACTATCCAGGCGCTAGCTACCAAGTGGCGGGCTCTCCTCCCTGTGAAAGAGAAAGAAGGAAGAAACAATTTGAACTGCTAAATTACAGTGTAATGTTTTGTACCTTTCAAGAAAAGGTCATAATTTACAAGTGTTATAATGGCGAAATTAAAAGGAAAACAAATTACAGCAGGCAGGGAAACTATGCTTTGGTCAGTTTAAATCCTACTTCAATTCGCTAAATTGTTTGTTAGATCTTTCAAATAAGACTTATGTTCCTTAATTTAGCTCCAAAATACAGGGTGGCGCAATAGGACGTGCACATTGCATCATCTTTTTTTGCGGGGTAGAAAAGGCGCGGGCGGGGGGGCGCCTACATCGTTGGGTTGGCGGGCTCATGGAGTTTTAGTCGCTATGAATCACTTCGACGGGAAGCGTCGCGCATTTTGCGTGCGCGCATTTTACGAGAACTCTCGTTCATATATTGCTACTGGACGACTATATTGTGCTGAATATGGACTACGGCGAATTAGTGAAGCTCCGAGTGCTAATTTAATTAAAATATGGGTAAAGCGTTTTGAAGAGACCGGTTCAACATTTAAACCACAAGCAAATGGTCGCCCAAGAACATCTAGGACGGAAGACAATGTTGAGAGAGTTATGGAGTCAGTACGAGGAAATCCACAAATGTCGACTCGCAAGAGATCGTCTGTCTTACAATTATCCCGACGAAGTTTGCAACGAATTTTAACATTGGATCTTAAACTGCATCCATATAAGCTGCAATTAACACAAGAATTGAAAGAGTCTGACTTCATAGCAAGGCTCGCATTTGCTAATAAAATGCTTAATCGATTTTCCAATTTTGACAATATCCTTTTCTCTGACGATCCCCATTTCCTTATAAATGGGTTCGTAAACCGTCAAAATTGTCGTTACTGGAACAGTGAAAATACCAAAATCAAACACCAGAAACCATTGCATAGTCCTAAAATGACAGTATGGGCAGCAATCTCTGGCAGAGGAATAATTGGTCCTTTTTTCTTCGAAAATGCGCGGGGCCAAAACGTCACGGTTAATACGGAACGCTATGTTGAGATGTTGGACGGATTTTTGGCTCCAGAAATTGAAAGTTCAAGAATAGTAAATTCCAGAACTTGGTTCCAACAAGATGGAGCTATCTGTCACACATCTAATGACTCCATGGCGGTGGTGAAGCAGATGTTCCCTGGCAGACTGATTTCGAAAAGAGGTGATATCCCATTGCCCCCACGTAGTCCAGACTTGACGCCTCTTGACTTTTTTTTTTTTGTGGGGATACCTCAAACACAAAGTCTACAGTAATAATCCAAGAAACATCGTTCAGCTCAAGGAGAATATCCGTGGTGAAATGGCAGCCATTACACCAGTATTACTGAAGAAAGTTTTTAAAAATTTTCGTTTGCGGTTAGAGGAGTGCCGTCGTAGAGAGGGTCACCATTTAGATGATGTTATTTTTAAAAAATTAAACTCCATTTATTACTCTACAATGCCTTAGATTTATTTTAACCATACCTTTCGTATTTATTTTTTAATCTATTTTTTAAATATGCACGTTCTATTGCTCCACCTTGTATATACAGTAGTGGTCAAAACATTTGCAACCGAGATGGCACGCATGGTTTGCATTTTTGTTTTATATTTTAGCTACTCATTTATAAAAACTTTTGATTTTTTTTTGTTTTTTTTTTTTTTTTTTTGTTTTCTTAACTTCATTCGTTATGTTGGTAATAAAGAAGAAGAAGAAAAAAAAAACAATTCCATTACTTTACAACAATAAGACAGATAGTAGAAATTGAGTGTTCAAAACATTTGGAAATCTTCTTTTTTCTTATTTTTCACTAAGTAGTTAACACTAACTAAATGCTAGGACATAACGGTAATCACATTTCTTTTAATCATTTATAATTTACGTTTTGGAGTTTTATCAAAAAAATGCATGTTTATTGTTTTGTTAAAGTAGTTTTAGTTCGGAGTTAAGAAGGTTTTCTTCTCTTTACAAATTTTTGAGGAAAATGTCTGGAAACAAATACTGTTCGGGGTTAAAAGCAATAGTTTTAAGTGATATTGAAAATGAACTTTCTCAAAAGGAAATTTTCTATAAAATACGGTATTCATAAATCGACAGTTTGTCGCAGTTATTACACGTAGTTATTACACGATGTCTTCCACCTTTTTGAACTGTTTGAATACCATATTTTATAGAAATTTCCTTTTGAGAAAGTTCATTTTCAGTATCGCTTAAAACTATTGCTTTTAACCCCGAACAGTATTTGTTTCCAGCCATTTTCCCTAAAAATTTGTAAAGCGAAGTAAACCTTTTTAACTCCGAACTAAAACTACTTTAACAGAACAATAAACGTGCATTTTTTTGATATGTGTGATGGGAAAATCAGGAATTTTTTTATGAAATTTCCAAAACCTGCTCAGCCAGAAATTGCCGTAGATTTGAGTCTTTCCACTATAAAAAGAATAACCAGAAATTACGTTCTCAGAAGCTACAGGTGCAAAAAAAAAAACCGTTTGTGTTCTGAAAAAATTGTAGTTCTCGCCTCAACTTTGCTGAAACACATTTTAATTGGACTCTACAGCAATGGAAAATTATGTTATGGTCTGATGAGTCAAAATTTAAGCTCCCAGGATCAAATGCAAGAGCCAATGTTCGACGATCTCGGAGAGAAAAGTTTAATCATAGGTATACAACCGCCACAGCAAAGCACGGAGGAGGAAATATCATGGTGTGGAGATGTTTCCCGGGATATGGAATCGATTCAATTCACCGCATGACAGCCACAATCTATAGAGATTTTTTGAGCTCAGTTATACTTCCGTACTCTGAATGGGAAATAAAACTTTCGTGGACATTTCAACACGACAACGATCCCAAACACAAGGCTGGGGTTGTTAAAGACTGGTTACAGGAAAATGAAATCAAGGTTATGTCATGGTCACCCCAATCTCCCGATCTCAACCCAATTGAGAACATATGGATGATTGCCAAACGTAATGTAGTATTCCGAAACGGAAATGTAGTATTCCGAAATGGTGATGAGTTTTTCGTCGAATTGGAAAAGCAGTGGAATGTCATTTCAAGTGATTACATTGAGAAGCATATTTCCTCAATGCCTAAAAGATGTTTGGAAGTAATAAAAAACAACGGATATGACTTAATATTGTTTTTTTTTTTTTAAGATTTTTATGAGGTGAATTTCGACCGATTTTATTAAAACTGTTTTTTTCTTTGTTTTAAAGTAATGAATATTTTTTGAGTTTGCAATATATTAAGAAAACAACTGAATTTAATAAAAAATAAATAAATAAATAAATAAATAAACTAAGAAAATTCTTAAGGTGTTTTGATTGAAAAATTTGTTTTTAGTTAAAGCTTTATTTAAGTTGCACATGTTTTGACCACCACTGTATATTGCTGTTGGTTTAGTCAGGGATTATATTAGTTCTTTTCTTTTTATGTAAAGTTTTGTAAGGCCTCGTACAGAGACCTTGAAAATGCGTAGTCTAACTTCAGCAAAGCAGGCGTTCCCTTTACATTAAAGTTTCAACAAGAACGCAAGATTTGAACGACTGATGCAGCAATTGAAGTGTTTCTCTGGTTGTATGACATGTGGCACCGTCTTGTTGAAACCACATGCCCTCCACATTCATTTCTCCAATTCTAGGCACGAAAAAACTGGTTATCATTTCACGATACCGAACACTGTTGACTGTTTGCGCCTGACATGCCTCATTTTCATAAAAAAAAGGTCCAATGATTCCTCCAGTCCAAAATCCACACTACACAGTGACACGTTGAGAATGCATTTGCTTCTCGTGAATCATTCGAGGATCTTCCTCACCCCAAATGCGATAATTCTGCCTATTGACGAAGCCATCAAGATGGAAATAGGCCTCGTCACTGAAGATTATTTTATCGCCAAAATCAGCATTTTCATGTTGTCTCTCCAATACCCAATTAACGAACTCCCTTCGCTGTCCATGGTCAGCTGGCTTTAGTCACTGAGTCAATAAAACTTTGTATGCATGAAGATGCAAATCTTTCGTCAAAATTCGCTGCATAGTGGATTTGGAGACACCAATTTGCTGAGCTCGGTGTCGAATTGAGGTGGATGTAGTTTGAGCGACATCATCACGTACAGCTGCGACATTTTCGGTCGATCGACCTGGTCGAAGACGCGTTGTCGTCTTTACATCACTAACAGATCCAATTTTGGGAAATTTATCCATTAATCTCTTTACAGTTGACTCTTTTGGAGCATTATTGTGACCACAAATTGATCGCAATTTGCGAACTGTAGCCGCAAAACTTTCACCATTTTGGTGAAACAATTTCGCAATGAGAATGCGTTGTTCATTCGTGTAGCGCTCCATTTTTACTAAACTCGTACCTTCTACTAGCAAACAATAACAATTGTTGAAATGTCAAACAATGACACTTCGAATGGCGCCAAATTTAAATCTTGCGTTCTTATTTGTACACCTTTTATTTTGTACACGTAGAAAAAAGAACTCGAGCGCACAATTCACAAACTGTAACAGCGGCTTTGATTATCAACACCCAAACATCATGATTGTTATATATTATTTTTGCAAACCATCATTTAAAGTTAACAAAGTTTCGAAAGTATTGTTTTCCAATCCATCACTCATAAATGAAATATCGCATTGTAACACCATATGTTACCTTTAGTTTCACCGTTTTGTAATGAAATTTATGTTTTCTTTTTTTTATTAACGGTACTTACATGATTTTGAAAAATTCATGGGATGTGTTATGGCATCATATCTATCGATGCTCATTGCCACCAGGACATACGTGGAGGAGTACGTCACACAGACCTGAGAGAAACGTATAACTTTGCAGGCAATATTGCCAGCTCGCCAAGATATCGTTATGCGCCATATAATGTCGGTGAGTACATTCAGCAAGCCCACGCACAAGTCTGTGAACAAAAGGACATAAGAAATGAAGTGTTATGAAAAAGAAGTAAAAATATGTGGAAAAAAGGTATACAAAATGCCAAATAACATGAGTTCATGATGTCGAGAAACTTATATTTATCAATAAAATTTACACAGACATCCGTTGGGACCAACATCCTTTCAGGGGATCTTCTAATATCCTTAGAGATCCTTGAAACAACATGATTGATATGAAAATAAAATGGAAATTAAATTCAGAATTTGTTTTTTTTTTTTTTTTTGTTAATTTTGTAAATTGTGTGTATTTTCAGCATGTCAGATGATTTCAAATTGAAACTAGAAAAAGGTTTTTTATTGAATGGGAGGAAAACTGACTGCAAAGGAGTTTTACGTAAAACTCTAGGGGTTCTACAGAAAAATGCATAATGCAGCAATTTACTATAGTTAAGTATGCAATAATTAGGAAGAGGAATCTTTACAAATGTACAAAATGTACTTGCTTTAAACCAAACTATTGGGCTGGTTGGAAAATTCGTTCGGTTAATTCGTTAGTTCACCACACGTCACTTCTCATGACGCACAGGGGGATTGCTTCATACATTTTACATAAGGAGTTGTCGTAGAGTAGCAAAAATATAAAGTTTCATCCAAATCGACTACGCCCATCGGCCACCGCCCATACAACTCAAAATGAAATTTTCGTATACATTTTTTTCTGTTAGGTAGAAATTCTTGTAACTTGGCATGGATCATACTACTATCATGGATTGTACTACGAAAACAAAATTTTTGGAAAGTTCTATCTAAATCGGCCACGCCCACCGCCCACCGCCCATACAACTCAAAATGAAATTTTCGTATAAATTTTATTCTGTTAGGTAGAAATATTTGTAACTTGGCATGGATCATCTGTACTACGGAAACAAAAATTTTGGAAAGTTTCATCCAAATCGGCCACGCCCATCGCCTATATTACTCAGAAAAAATAACCATTTCACCCACTACCCGCCTGACTTATTTTCTGTAAAAATATTTAGTAGGATTGCCTAAAATAAAATAATTAGTTACATGTGTAAGGAAACTTATTTACTTATTCATCTATCATTTCTTTTACAATATCATCTAATTCCAAATGTTGTTTACGAGGTTGACGCCTTATTTTACTAAGAAAAGGATCTGATGACACCAAGAGACGGTTGAAAACATTAGAGCTAATTGCCATTCTATTGCATTTTCTTGAAAACATCAGTCTATATTTTCTATAATCCTTGTTGCGCGCTTCTTCTGCCTCTTCGGATAGCATACCAACAGGAAGAGTAGCTGCATCGATAATTTCTTTTCCATGCATTAATATTTTGTGCACAGTTACTGGCATATAATACCAGCTGTATTTTTCGACATAAAGTTTCGCCGTATCCCGCGTGTAATTTTTAAACTTCGAAGAATTAATATTTCGGCCACATGTGATTATTTGTAATATTATTATGTAATATTATTGTTTGTAATATTATCAGAAGTATGCACCATATATATACTTGTTTTGTCTTTATTTCTTTGCTTAATTTGTAGCGTAATTTCTTGTGACTTTTTTCATAAAATTTATAACTTTGTTCAGCAGTATAAAATATTATAAGGATTTTTTTCTATAAATCGCAATAAAATACTCCCTTCCTTCATTTTATTGCAGTCAGAGCATGGAGGTTGCCGGAGCTAACCTTTTTTTCATCCAAGGAAAACTTAGAACACTGAAATTTCTAGGGCTTTTTTTTTAAATTTAAATAGTTTCGAAACTATTTATGCTATCCAGTTGTCTTTTTTTCTTAAAGAATCACAAAATACCATATTTTTAGAACATCATGACATAAAATAGGTTAACGAACAACAAATATGCATATACAGGCCCTCAAGTTGCATTAGAATCTTAGTCGTTTTGCGCTTTACTTCTCCCAAGCATTTTTAAGTAATTATTTTGCGATAAAAAATTACTTTTTTCAAAAAAGCAATGATGAATTTCTCTTAACTAAACAATTCCGTACAAAATTGCATCATTACATTTTTAATATTTTACAGTAGAAAAATAGACTTTTTAGACTTAGAATCTCACTGTGTGACATAGAGTTCCTTCAAATACTAACAAAACTTCCTTCCACCCCTTCTCTAAACTGTTTGCTATTGTTTACTTATGTTATCGTTCTAGTCGTGAGTGGTTACAGCGTTTAAAAAAAAAGTTTTTAAAAGTGGAAAAATAAGCGAGAAAGAGCATTTTAGGCATGTTATGCTGTATTATTTCCGAAAAGGGAAAACGGCTGCTGAGAACAGCCGAAAAATATGAAGAAACCGGAGCAAATGAAAGAACTTGGCAGAAATGTTTTCACAGATTTTCTATGGGCGATTTGTTCGTAATGGACGCACCCAGATAAGGACGACCAAAAGAAATTGTTTTCCAGAAGATGAGAGATTTAATTATTGTTAATCTCCGTGAAACAGTTAGGGAAATAAAGGGTGTCCCAACAAGAATGCAAGATTTAAATTTGGCGCCATTTGAAGTGTCATTGTTTGACATGTGAACAATTATTATTGTTTGCTAGTAGACGGTACGAGTTTAGTAAAAATGGAGCGCTACATGAATGAACAACGCATTCTCATTGCGAAATTGTTTCACCAAAATGGTGAAAGTTTTGCGGCTACAGTTCGCAAATTGCGATCAATTTGGGGTCACAATAATGCTCCCAAGGAGTCAACTGTAAAGAGATTAATAAAAATATTTCCCAAAACTGGGTATGTTAGTGATGTAAAGACAACAACGCGCCTTCGACCAGGTCGATCGACCGAAAATGTCGCAGCTGTACGTGATGATGTCGCTCAAACTCCATCCACCCCAATTCGACACCGAGCTCAGCAAATTGGTGTCTCCAAATCCACTATGCAGCGAATTTTGACGAAAGATTTGCATCTTCATGCATATAAAGTTCCATTGACTCAGGAACTGAAGCCAGCTGACCATGGACAGCGAAGGGAGTTCCTTAATTGGGTATTGGAGAGACAACATGAAAATGCTGATTTTGCCGATAAAATCATCTTCAGTGACGAGTCCATTTCCCATTTAAAACTTGATTTATTCATCAATAGGCAGAATTGTCGCATTTGGGCTGAGGAAAATCCTCGAGTGATTCACGAGAGGCAAATGCATCCTCAACGTGTCATTGTGTGGTGTGGATTTTGGGCTGGAGGAATCATTGGACCTTTTTTTTATGAAAATGAGGCATGTCAAGCGCAAACAGTCAATGGTGTTCGATATTGTGAAATGATAACCAGTTTTTTCGTGCTTAGAATTGAAGAAATAAATGTGGAGGGCATGTGGTTTCACACAGCCAGAGAAACAATTCAATTGCTGCATCAGTCATTTGAATGTTGCGTTCTTGTTGGGATACCCTTTATATAGCGCAAAAATTTGCTTGTTTTTTACTTTTTATAAAATTAGTATTGAAATTAATATTTCAATACGTTGACAATACAGATTTCCGTAAACCATTTTGGATTTGTTTCATTTAGAACATTCCGAACTTTAAGCAATAGTGTTCTGAATAAATAGGATTCAATATCAATTTCGGGTTTTACGTGTACAATTTTGTTAGTAACTGTAACGATTCAAAATGAAAGGTATAACTAGTGCTGTACTCTCTGTTATTATGGTGTACATATATTTCTGAGAACTTAAAACTCATATACGTTATTGGGCTTTTCAAATCGCTATCACTCATTCGCTCTTGATGACATTACTATTAAAATCATTCATACGTATTTGCATGAAGGTGAATTCTGGGTGTTGTGCAGTATGCGTGAAATTAGATTTCCGAAAATTTCCCATTAAAATGTTCAAGTGCATCCAATGCGCTCATCACGCACTAATTCATTTGAAAGGAGAAAAAAAAAATACTTTAGGATCTGCCAGAAAAAAGGACATCACATAGAAAGGTAAAACTTGATTGTATTCGTGTTTAGAAAATTTTATTTTTATTCGGAATTTTTCTCAACGTTCTTTTTAAACACTGTCAAAACTGGGAGTGATAAAATAAAGACGGAGTGCAAATAACCGAAATGCTTTTACATATTTTCTGCTTGTTGGGCATTGTAGATGAAAAAATGTAGGGAAGTCGCTGGTAATGCTAGTTAGTACTGACTGCGGGAATAATACTAGGAGCTGCATGTCTTTGGACATATGTGTTATTACACAGCGTTGTTATATCTTTTGCCAGTGTCATCCCAGTGCTCTCTGTATTCGTAACATTCAGTTCAAGTTAGACTAGTGCAGCATATATCTCTGTATATGGTGCTTTCAGTACATTCAGTATGACTAATAATAACTAACAACTACTTCCCTTGTTACCACATAAATAAATATAATTTATTAATAAATATATATTATTAATGTTGTAACAGGAGAAGTAGTTACCAGAATTTGAAACACGCATTGAACTTTTCAAATTAATAATGCTCATTCGCCACTGATGACTTCGCGATTAAAATCACGCATACGTCGCTGCATGAAGATAAAAGCTTGGTGTAGGTCAATACGTGTGAAATCTGAGTTCCTTTTGAAATGTTTAAGTACACTGGACCTAATTCATTTCAAAGAAG
Organism: Philornis downsi; assembly: GCA_019455685.1. Taxonomy (NCBI): domain Eukaryota; kingdom Metazoa; phylum Arthropoda; class Insecta; order Diptera; family Muscidae; genus Philornis; species Philornis downsi. The sequence goes on from JAHXMU010000821.1 coordinate 360,843, forward strand.
AAAAAGGGCACTTAGGCGCTGCAAAGAAAGGGCGAAACATATTTGTATTTACATTAATTGATACGGTCATATTGTAGAGAAAGCTTAAACTCAGATATGTACCATAATTGAATACTTGTAAATTTCGAGTAAAATCATTATTTGTTTTGGTGTTGTAAACTTCCGATAAAATAAGTCCTTTTCTATTGTGATGTAATAAATGTACACAGCGTTAAAACATTTTGTTTAGTTTATAATCGTATGCTTATAACCCTTTCTAAATGAAACGGAAGTGTTGACGCCACCAATCTGCTGTTGTGAATGCTGCAAATTTTAGTTTCTTATCTGTATTTAGCACCTTAATATTTATCGCACTGATAATGATGACATTTTATCCAGTGCTATTTTTCCACGAGGGTTAATCTGGGAATTGCATACAGTTGGCAGCGGGAGCCATTTTTGTAGGCAATTGGAATCCCGACTTGCTTTCGTAAAGAAGTTAACTTAAAAAAGGTTGTCATTAATTTTCAAAAAATCCAATTTATTGTATTTAAAGATCCTATTTGTATTACAGGAATTTTAATATCAGGTGTAATACTTGGTGTTTACAATCTTTACGTGGAAACAGGGAGCCAGGACATTTTCCTCCTAACAGAAAGTTTGAAATAAAAACAAAATGTTTTATATTCAGTATCAGGATTGTAGCAGCCATTTGGGGAAAGAAATATCAAAATAATTACCAGGGTCCATTTATTTCAAGGTATTCGTTCAATTAAGTAGGCAACTAAACGGAAAATTATTCTGGAGAAGATGATTTTGAACAAATCGTTCCATTATATGCCAATAAAGAGAATAATTAAAACTCATATTTTTGTAGACGTTGACTAAAACTAAAATCATTTCAGTTACTAGAAAAATGTGAATTGTTATTTCATGTTCAAATAGCACTTTAGAAGAGACAAATTCTATAAAAAACGTATTTCGACATTAATTTAATAGCGTTTTTAAGAATGCGCTTTTTTAATTTAACCAATTTTGTCGTTACAGTTCGTTCTTTGAATGCGATAATTTTGTTGAAAATGTATTACGTATTAGATAATTTTGTTGAAAACGCAAAATTTTGACACATCTATTACAAAATTTATTAAAATAAATTCCGAAATATATAAAAAAAAACATTGTATAGTAAGACAAACGATTGTACGTGCCTCAGTATAATCGTTTGCCTTACTATACAATGTTTTTTATGTATATATTTTGGGATTTCTATTAAAATATTTTGAGAATTGGCGACACGTACACGCTATTCGACTTTTCATATCACTTTCACTCATTCGCCCTGGATGACATTAATATTAAAATTATTCATACGTCATTGCATGCAGGTTGAAGCCTTCGTGTTGCCCCTCCCCCCAGCACGTTTGAAAACAGATTAGTAAAAATTTTAAATGTTGTAATACTTTTGACTCATTTTATTTGAAAGGAGAAACAAAAACTACCTAAGGAAGTGAAAAAATGGTCACAAATTGTGTTGCAGAGGTTTTGGCAAATACCTTTCTTGTTCATTCGAGTGTTTCCAGTCGTTAATGCTTCATTTTATTAATTTTACTTTTCCAAATGCAAGGACAACGTTTGCTTCCTTTTGTCCTCTACTTATCAAAGAGAGTGTAGAGAGGAACGAGTTATATCGTTCATTACAGATAACACTTGAATACACCTAACTGCACTTAAACGTTTTAAAGAAAAATTATATCAAAAAAATATAGCATATAATCATGAAAACGATTTTATTTTTGAAGTTTCCAAGAGGGCAGCATTGTGCACTGGTTTGAATGTGCTACCAAAACTCGAAACGAAATCAAAGTCCATCTGGGTATTCCGAACGGTTAGATGTCAACTGTTATGCAAGTTCTCGGCCCAGAACAAATTTTTTCTGTATATTTGACTTACGTGATGATAGCAGTGACAACTTTACATTTGTCAAGGAAAACCGCCTGTTGAATGAAATAATTTCTTTTTTGATTGTTTGCACATTTTATGCCCTGTTTCAGGCGGTACCACAAATAGCAATATAATGTTTAGCATCCAAACGGTCAGGACGTCATAAGGTCATAAAAAAATGTTTATGTCCAAGAACGTGAAAACAACCTGTTTCTTTTACTACTCTAATCTAATTCCAAAGAATATGAAGGAACCATCCAATATCAGGATCTACAATACATATCATTTTGTTACCTATAAAGTACTGTAAAATCCCATCTTTGTCATGCATAAAACGTATGCCACTAAGCGTATTTTGATTTATGTTACTCATACCTCACAAGGTCCCCACTTAAATTCACATCACTCATACGCTTTGAGGTGTAATATAAATTACAACTTTTCATACGCACGAGTGTCCACTCAAATAAATTCTAAAGTAGCATCAAAAACATCAAAAAAAAACCGAAAAGGGAATAAAGGAAAAAAGAAAACAAAAACGGTCAAGTTGGAAATCACAGACTCATACAGCACTTTCTACAAAATGTTTAACATACATTCCATCAACTTTCTATAACAACAATTTGCCAGAAAACTTTCGTTTGAGGCTATATAAAAAAGTGTGTGCGTGTGTGTTTGTGTGTGGAAACCTCAGTAAATTGTTGGTTCATATACAAGTTCAGAATATTTGCTGCTATTTTTCATTCTTTCCTGGCTAGTTTAAGCCAAGTAATATATGCAAGACCATAAAATAACCTGCATCAACTGAAATTCAGGTGTTGACGAAGTACAAATAGGGGTGAGGATATATAAAAGGTACAAGTGAGCCTATTTTTGTAGACTTATGCCATATGGAGGAATGGTAGACCAAAAAGAGAAATAGAACTAATGGAGCCTTTTGGCTTGCTCTGTCAGGAATTTGCTAAAAAGAACCCCAAACACGTGTATAAAATTTAAAACAAATTGATACTAATTTAACACATCTCCTAAGTGGTCGAAGGGACTAAACCTGATCATTGCTGTGGGAGGGTCTTTGGTTTCGGGCAATTTCAAATGTAACAGCAAAAATAAATTTTTTCGTAGGTGAATGCAAACGACCTTAGGCTGAAAGAAAATTGTTGAAAGAAAATTGTCTGAAATGTTTTTTTTTTTTTTTTTTTTTTTGCAATACTACCAGAAGGAGCCACTTTTGAGCTATTTATAACAAGCGAAGGAAGATAAACTACGTTTATGCCGGCAATCTGCGTCATACTCTTCTAAAACGGTGTGGGAGTTAGAGTAAACATTTATGGCAGTCAATAATACTGAATGTTGTATGAAATACACTTGATTAAATGAAACTGTACTTGATTGATAACTCTCGATTAAACCTAAAAAAAACATATTTAACTAGCCGACCCGGCAAACGTTGCTTTGCCTTCAAATTTTATTTTTATTGGAAATGTTTCAATGTTAAACAAAATTCTGTTTAAATACCGTTAGCAGGATCAGAAAAAATTGCTTTTTAATTTGTGGTTTGTATAGGAGGTACCATTCCCCATTGTCCAATCCCGCCCATATTTGCAGCAGCACTTAAGATATGTACACCAAACCGATGTACCAAATTTTGTTCAAATACCGTAAACAGGAGCAGAAATATTGGATATTTAATTTATGGTTTGTATGGGAGGTACCACGCCCCATTGTCCAATCCCGCCCATATTTGCAGTAGCACTTAAGATATGTACACCAAACCTACGCACCAAATTTTGTTCAAATACCGTAAGCAGGAGCAAAAATAATTGATTTTTAATTTTTTGTTCGTATGGGAGGTACCACGCCCCTTTGTCCAATTGGACCGAATTGTAAATCTAAACCATCCCGGGCACCACCCAGACGCATATACAAAAATTTATGCAAAGCGGGCCAGCCGTTTAGGAGGAGTTCACTGACAACGCCCGTACAGTAGAATCTATATATACAAAAATGAATATCTGTCTGTCTTTATCATGTCACTCGCCTCGATTTCAACCTTCGAACATAGTTAAAAACCTTCTCCTGGCCTGCACGAATAAGCCCTGAAAGTTTCATGAAGATCGGGTACGCTGTGTGAGAGGAGTTCTCTTACAAACTATTTTTGTACAGAGACAGACAGATATTCATTTTTATATATATAGAAGATTCCAAACAGTTTGATATATTTTCATAAGCTTATATTAAATTCTATAAAGAAGGGTTGAAACTTCAAAGATCCATAATCGACTTCAAGATGAAATAACTTTTAATTTGCAAGTAATTCCAAATAGTTTTATGTACTTTTATAAGCTTTTGTCAAATTGTATAAAGAAGGGTTTAAACTTAAAAGATCCGTAATAGACTTCAATTTGAAATGGCTTTTTCTTACGAAATGGAGGCGATAGGAATGAGATTAAATTTCGACAATTCTGTCTATTTTTTCAGAACTTACTCGTATATCACCAAATGCATGATGTAAATGCTAAGTTTGCAGAATTTGCTACAATTGCTTGGAAAATGTTAAACTAAGAATATATGAGATAAATCGGCCATTTCTGTGGAAGATATCAGATAAAGCGTGTTAATTTCTAATATTTTTCTCCAAATTTCCCAAGCTTTACAAGTCAATGAAATTAACAATAATGTTGGCTATATAATGACGGCTAATTTAAAAGCACAGGAAAACGATTGAATTTTGGAAAATCGGACAGAAGTCCAAGAGGGTTTCACGTGAGTCTCGCCTACGGTGTGCAACACTCCGGGCATATTACAATGCGATTACTAACGCCCCCTTTGGTTAGCTAAGTAAAACTTGGGCTATCTAGGAAAAGGAGCTGACAATTTTATTGCTTTGACAATTGTCAGCCTTTTCTTCCAGTCTGGAGATACCAAATTGATTATGCTATTATGAAACATAATCCTGCAACTCTGTGGGCCCAATGGCACCTATTTTCATTCTCAAACTTCACTATAAGAAATGCTTAACATGTGCCAAACTAAATTAAATTTATTGTAAGGGATTAAAATAAAAAAATAATTCTCCATTCTCATAATACGTAGAAAAATTTGATTGATTTCAGTAAAACTGTTTGAAAGATACAAAGCTAACAATACGCAGATTAAATTGCTCAAATAAATCAAAGAAATAATAATAATAAATTGCTTTGTATGTGAAGGCGTGGTTTATTGGACGATTTTCTCAAATTTTGTCAAGCAATATAAACATGATGGACGAAAACTTACATTGGTGCAATACAGAAGTTTGTAATTACGGAGAAAAATTGCAATTTGGGAAAATCAGTCAATTTTTATGGGAGATACCAGAAACGGTGGACCGAGCTATTGAGCTATTTACAAAACACCGGCTACGATTTGGCAAATTAGAAAGCTGTGAAAAGTTCTAAAAAGTTTTGCAGTTATTGTGTTCATCAGCCTGCCACCAACCCAGGCAGACTGGCAACATTAGCTCAATCGCCGCTCTATATTTCGGTTTCAAAACTAAAGATAAATAAAACACACGTAAAGCAATGATTTCTATGAAATTTCTAATTCATTATAATGCTTGGACCATTTGCACGAAATGCAATGTCTTTTAAGTAACCGTCCCAGGATTGGTTGCAGCGGTAGACCATTTTGAGGTAATTTTCGACCACTTTTTTGCTTATTTCGGGTGGTATCTGAGCGCTAACTTGACGATTGTTGACTTTCAAATGCTCCAACGTTTGGAGTTTATATGCGAAAATACGGTTTTTGGTCTGGCCTCACAAAAGAATGTTTAAGGGCATCAAAGCGCATGATCTTGGTGGGCAATTGACGTCGCCAAAACGTGAAATTACGATTTTTGAATGCAGCCAAAATTGATCGTGGTGTGTAGCGCGTAGCTCGTAGCATCGTCCTGTTGAAACCACATATCGTCCAGTTCATAACCTCTAATTGCGGGCCAAAAAAAGTCAGTTATGGTACAGCCATAGTGCTCTGAATTGAAATGCGGGTTATCCGCCACATTTTCACTAACAGAAGCAATATTATCGGCAGTGCGAAAAGTGTAATGATGCACAGGCCTAACCACATCTGTAACGCTTTCAGTCTCTTCAAATTTCTTTATAATCTTGCCAATTCCTTGCACAGTGGGTCGATTATGACGACCATAATCACTCCGCAACGCACAAAATGTGCCCGTGTTTCTAAATCTCCACATTTGTAGTAAGTTTTAACTATTTTTAGGCGTTCTTTGATTATTAAACGATCCATGTTCGTAAATGGCAAAACATTCGCTAAATAAATAACACTTGAAATGACAGGTATTTAATATTTGATAGCCTTGCCAGACCGGCAGTTTTAAAACCACTAAATGGATAACTCTGTACAGTGGATAGAATTGTAGGTCGCTGGAACATACTATATGTAGTTGCGAGTTACACAGAAATATTTTAATTCATGAAAATCGACCATAATGTGTGAAGGGGTGAGCCGACGTTGTTGATTTATAACCAAAAGCAAAATCTCTCATTTACAATCTGGCAAAATCTCAGACTGTGCAAAATTGGAAAAAGTTTCATAAAGATTTACGGCAATTATCTTGTCTACCAACCAGTCAGCCAGCCAGCCAGTTAGACAGACATCGTTTAATTAACTTAAAAAGTCCTTTAACACATGCTTGATACCATAAACACTTCCTTCTGGATGTTAAATTTTCGGCTGTATTCTCCGGGTGAAGGTGTGAAAGTAAGGTTTGAGTCGTGTTAGCTGGATTAACAAGTTTCTAACTATGTACGCAAACTTCAAGTCAAATACAGTCGCTTATTAGGCATATAAATTAAATATTGTACAAATGATCATCCTTAACCTCCATCATATAATCGAAAATATTTGGTTAGCAAATCTTGATTATCACAAAATTATGCACGCGTTTCACTGCTGCATCCCTAATGAAATCCATCAATTGTAGTTAAAATTAAGTTAAATTAAGCTTAACGCAAAAATTATCTCATCAACCAGAAATTATAATTTGTAATAATTCCATCAACACATAGCATGATTGCTAGACGTGAGTTTTCTCACCAATGAAATAAGTGAATAAATTTGTACTTCTCTGAGGCAGCCGAGAACGCGAATATCATTTGGTGGTAATTTTGATTCAAATTTTAAAATCATTTACGTTCAGACATGCCATTAATATAAACACCGATGACAACTGATGCCTTGTTTAACAATGAAAATATCTAAAGCAGTATGACTGGTTGCCGGAGGAAGTCATTGTTGGGGCTAAGGCATATTTTAGTCGTGGCATATTTTATATACGTTATATAATATTTACAAATTTCAGTTTGAAAATTTGCATTCTGAGACTCTAAAGTTGTTTTATTCAGTTTCGATTTATTAGCATGCTTTTTTCAACTTTAAAATGTAAACTTAAATACTTTAAAATATATTTCAAGATTGCACTCCTTTATTAAGTGCAAAGTAAAATTCTTTAAATTTTGAAATTACGAGTATTGCTAAAAGATTGCAAATGTATATCATTTGATATGATAAAAGTATAACATCCAGAAGTAGGCGTCTAAAGTATTAAGTAGCTTTTGGCCAAATGTGTTTCATGTCGATTGAACAATCTCCGTCTCTCTACTGAGCTGGCTAGCTGGCTGACCAAATGGGTGGGAAAAACGTTACGCATTATGTCATTTCTTAATAATTAGTACAGCCAATTCTTGCCCAGATCATATCCGGGGATTATAAATGGACTATATTCGTCCACCCTTCCTGGAACCTGCCATACGAATTGACCGATTTTTCTTAAATTAAATTTTTCTTTAAAAGAAGTAAGAAAAACAAATTTTCTTGCATCCTATGAATAAAATATAAGAGAGCTTCTCATATCTGTGGTCACAACCCGTAACAGCCTAACTCGAGTTAGGACACAATTGAGTTATTAGCAACATCGTATTCAGCGTATCTAAATTTATTTGCTCTACATTTTTCATGTTTGTATCTTTTCTAGGAAGGCAATTAATCCTAAAAAACCTAATAGCTTAAGTTAATTTTCTAAATGACTGTTTTGGCATAACTGCCTAAGTTAATTTAGGATTACAAAAAATATAAACAATTTTTTTTCATCATTGCCTAAATCAACTTAAGTCGTTAATTCAAAAAAATAAAGAAACAATTTTATTTTCCTAACTTGAGTTAAGCACTTATTCCGAATTACAATTTCGTTTTTTGATAAATATAAATTGAGTTAAGGTCTTTCTCCAAACTTAAAGTTTTTTATTTAATTTGGAATAATAGCCTAACTCAACTTGAACTTCTTGACTTTCTTTCGTTCAACAATTCATAAGAGCCTAAGTGTCTTTTTCGATAATATCTTTTGACTGCGAGAATAAACAACTATTTTTTGTTAACAACTAAGTAAAGAAATTCGTTTCCTTGGAATCTGTAGCAAAGTTTTTCAAAAAACACCTTCTCCTGATTTTCAGTGAAGATTCAAAACTTTAAACTCCTGTACTGAAAATATTGAAAAACAGACTTAGGCTGTTATGGGTTGTGACCACAGATATGTATATCCACATTAAATTTCTGTCCCATGATTTAGCTCAAACCCATAAATATTTTCACAATTGTTGGATATTTAATATTTATAATTTGATTGCCTGTCTAACAGACCGAAGCGACTCCCCAAATTAGAACCAATTTAAAACACATCCACGCACACGCATACACACACACACACACGCACAAACTCAAGCATTTATAGACTCCATAAAAAATCAACAAAAATTCTTATTCTCATTGTTTTCAATGTAGCCCAATTCACAACAGTTATGTTTCATTTTTAACGGTGTCGTTTTGTTTACATTTCCAAGAACCTGCCCAAAGACAACAAATAAAACAAACATTCTTACGATCCCACACAGTGTCGCACAAATACAAACACACACGCACAGATGTGAGAGCAAATTATATCCTCCTACTGTGACGACGATAACCTCATCTTTGATGCTGTTGAGAGATTTAGTATTAAACACGCCTGTACTCACCTGCCAGCGCCAATTGTTTTATGAAATAATTCATGCGTGATTTGCGATTTTTATTCATATACATCACAAATAAGACGGCCGAATTTCCCAGGACAATGATGGTGAATAGAATCCATAGGACCGCAAATTGCTCTGTCTGTAAATATAATAATAGAGAGCAGAGGATAATAGATTTGTAAATGCAAGGATTAGGAATGGCAACACAAATTCTTGGAAATGGAAATAGAAATTCGTATTGAGGTTGATTATTTAATATAATTCAATTGACAATCACATGTGTGGCACTAATTCATTTATATTTTATTTGATTTCATTACCGATACCTGATTGTACTTAATTAAAACGCAATTATACAAATTGCAATTCAACATGTTATACAAATTAAATATGTTGGTTTTTGGTATGATGAATGTTATTAGTAAAATATAAATTTTGCAACGTAAATTTAATAATGTCCATATCTTCTATAAAGAGGTATAATAGTAGTTACGCAACTAAGTTCTCGCTGTTTTCTTTTTTAAAAATGCAAATTTATTATGAAACGGATGTTTACAGATCGTTCATTGAAAGTATCTCTGGCAAAGTTTTACCCTCACGGTAAAACTGTTTATATTTTGAGTCTATTCAAGAATATAGCTATTCCTTGATGTCGTCATATGAGTGACTTGGTTTTTTTTTTTTGGATTGCTGTAATAAATCCATTTCTCATCACCCGTTACAATACGATGAAGAATACTATTATAATAACCGTCAAATGGTTATTGTCGGGAACTAACAATCAGTTAGTTCGAACGTTGCATAATTGAAACATCTGTCTCTTCCAAATAATCACCCTTTATTATTTTGCAAAAGTATTTTGCCCAAAGCCAATTAGGATTAATTTAACTAATTCATGCACAACAAATATGTGTATATTTAGTTACTAATTACGTTGCAAACTATCAGTATAGTATTTAAATTAATTTCAAAATCTTATTATGATATCATTTCACAACAAATATGTGATTTATTAGTGAGAATCATAACTTACAAATTACAAACACAAATACATAAATATTAAATAAAATTAGAAATGCAATAAGTTAAAGGATAGTTGTGTATCAGCAACATTCTCAGGATATGTAATTTCTATTTGTAATAGAATTACATGCAAATCTAGGAAGTCACTCGGTTAATGAATGGATAGCAATGATAAGACATGTCATAATTATCAATTTACTTATGTACACTCAGAAAAATTAAATTAGAGGTAGTTGCAGTTATGTTTTGAAACTCTATTTGCCGAAAATCTACACCTTATTATTAGAAATATTTGTATGGGTTTTTGCTTCGCATTCTGTTTTTATATATGGATAACAAAAACTGTCCGAACAATAAGTTACGTTTATTTTATAAATGGGCGATGAAACGATTGCTAATAAGAACAAAACAAAATGAATAAATATTTCATAAATAGCAATGCTGCCAAGTTAATTTTGCTAAACGCTGATGCGTTTGTGTATCTATTGATACGTTTGTACTCCTTTCGTCTGGCAATTCAAGCAGTGGCTTCCCGACCAAAAAATGACCTGGCGTTAAAACACCGATGTCTTCTACGTCAGATCATTTTTTGGTCGGGAAGCCGCTGCTTGAATTGCCAGACGAACCATCATTTAAAAATTGGTTGAAAAAGTTGCGTACAATCGGTGTGCAATATAGGATACAAAAAAAAACCGCAACCAATATTACAATATTTCGTTAGTAACGAACATTTTTCGCCTGGCAACGAAATTTTAATTTCATTTCATTTCTCAAAACTACTAAGCAAGACAATGTAAACATGTTAGTTTCGGTGAATTTTCTCTTCCCGTTGTTAAAAATAAAATGACTGCTTTAATATTTTCTTGTTAATTTTCCAAAATATTTACTGCTTTGTGCAATTCTATAATTTGAAGACAAATATACTTTTTCAACTTTATAAACTCTTCACAATCTATCATCAATATTAACTTTCTTTATTGTCTCTGACAAGAAGCGAAACTCTACACCGATTGTTCGTTTAATTTGTGGTTATTACCTTTGACAGAGGACTTGAAATTTTCTCTCAGATATTTAAGTTGTAACTATACGACTATATCCCTTAACACTAAATACGGTATTGTCGTACACCATGGCATGGTGGAAAGATATTTTCTTTACTGAAACTTTGAAGAAAGTTTTATAGCAAAACAAAACAACCGACAAAAAACAGCAACATCACGAAAACAATGAAGCGTAATGGCAAACCACACGTGCAGTAGCAACATTTCCTATCATTTATAGCTTTCTTAATGGAGTTTTCTTTCCAGCCAAAACTTTCATTAGTTCGTTAGTTGATATTGTAATAAATTAGTTTCATGGTGGCTTTATTTAAGCCACTTTTCTGTGAAAAGTCATTTAATTGACGGTTCTGCATAAAGTGTATTTAGCATAAATCAATTTTGGTTTCGGTGCGTGAATTTTTCGTCCCACTCTTTGATTGAAGTTGTAATTAAATATACAGGGTGGCACAATAGAACGCGCATATTGCATCATCTTTTTTTTGCGTGGTAAAAAAGGCGCAGGCGGGGGGGCGCCTACATCGTTGGGTTGGCGGGCTCATTGAGTTTTAGTCACTTCAACGGGAAGCGTCGCGCATTTTGCGTGCGCGCATTTTACGAGAACTTTCGTTCATATAGTGCTACTAGGCGACTATATTGTGCTTAATATGGACTACGGCGAATTAGTGAAGCTCCGAGTGCTAAATTAATTAAAATATGGGTAAAGCGTTTTGAAGAGACCAGTTCAACGTTTAAACCACAAGCAAATGGTCGCCCAAGAACATCTAGGACCGAAGACAATGTTGAGAGAGTTATGGAGTCAGTACGAGGAAATCCACAAATGTCGACTCGCAAGAGATCGTCTGTCTTACAATTATCGCGACGAAGTTTGCAACGAATTTTAACATTGGATCTTAAACTGCATCCATATAAGCTGCAATTAACACAAGAATTGAAAGAGTCTGACTTCATAGCAAGGCTCGCATTTGCTAATGAAATGCTTAATCGATTTTCCAATTTTGACAATATCCTTTTCTCTGACGAGGCTCATTTCCTTATGAATGGGTTCGTAAACCGTCAAAAATGTCGTTACTGGAACAGTGAAAATCCCAAAATCAAACACCAGAAACCATTACATAGTCCTAAAGTGACAGTGTGGGCAGCAATCTCTGGCAGAGGAATAATTGGTCCTTTTTTCTTCGAAAATGCGCGGGGCCAAAACGTCACGGTTAATACGGAACGCTATGTTGAGATGTTGGACGGATTTTTGGCTCCAGAAATTGAAAGTTCAAGAATAGTGAATTCCAGAACTTGGTTCCAACAAGATGGAGCTACCTGTCATACATCAAATGACTCCATAGCGGTGGTGAAGCAGATGTTCCCTGGCAGACTGATTTCGAAAAGAGGTGATATCCCATGGCCCCCACGTAGTCCAGACTTGACTTTGTGGGGATACCTCAAACACAAAGTCTACAGTAATAATCCAAGAAACATCGTTCAGCTCAAGGAGAATATCCGTTGTGAAATGTCAGTCATTACACCAGTATTACTGAAGGAAGTTTTCAATAATTTTCGTTTGCGGTTAGAGGAGTGCCGTCGTAGAGAGGGTCACCATTTAGATGATGTTATTTTTAAAAAATAAACTCCATTTATTACTCTACAATGCCTTAGTTTTATTTTTACCATAAATTTTGTATTTATTTTTTAATCTATTTTTTAAATATGCACGTTCTATTGCGCAACCCTGTACTTAGTTTGATAGTGCTTCTAGTCTACGAGTACTTAATGTTGGGGTCATATTAAGAAATTATGAAATTGTTGGATGAATCACCAGTGTCATTACTGGCAAAGTTTCATCGAATTGATAAAAAGGTATCGACAATAATGTTTCATTATAGACTAAGAAATCCAAAATATCTTCGAATTGGTGATATTTTGTACATCAAATATCATGTTACGGTCTTATGACAAAAACTAAGTGATTATAATAACCATTATATAAATTTCAGCCAGGTAAACTTACCGATCATCATTTTGTGTTGACCAGAAAGTGTGAGGAGTGCAAGAACGTGGACGTGCTGAAACGCTAGAACAAAGTTTGCTAAATGCCTGATACGTGGTAAATTGTACTGAATTTAATTTAATAAAATTCAATCAAAGATATGAATCTAATAATACGTGGTTTCAATTCTGTAATTTGTATGGGAGTTAACAGAGAGCGAGAGAGAGAGAGAGCGTGGATATCCGGACGATTTCTTTTTAATTTTACGATGTAAGGTGTAAATATACGAGGTGTGTTGAAAAAAATAAAGTGAACTTTCAAATTTCGCGGGCGGCTTACATTCGACTTTCGATTATTATTTTTTTTATATTGGTACACTCGTCTCGAAGATATGTTGTCGGTTTTATCCATATAGCATGTTTAGTTTGTTTGTGAGAGGCATAAATAAGACAATTGTTTTGCGTGATATTTTAATATATATCAAGAACTGTCAACCTAAATAATACTAAATTTTTAGATTGGTTCTAATTTGTTACAGTTTTTGGAATCTAAATTGGAAATATATAAAAGTTTTACTCTGATTCTAACAACCAAATCAAAATTATATTGAATTTTGCTTCTATGCCATACATTCGTAATGAAATTATGAGCAATTTTAATTTTGGTTCGCTCTCGGTACGAAATTAGAAACAAATTTGATTTGTTTTGAGTTTATGAAACGTTTTGTAGCCATCAATTGTAACAAAAATAAAACATTTTTGAGTGGCTTTACAAATTTCTGAAAGCCTGGTATCACAAATTCTGAAAATAAGTTATTTGAAAATGTTTTCCCCCTTTCAGTTTTCTTTTTCCCAGTATTGTGCTTTGCCAAGAAACGAAACTATAGGTACATTAAATTTCCTCTATTCTGATTTAGATAAAGAAACGAAACTGCATAAAACTGTAATAATAATGACTATCTTGTTATTTTTCTATAAAGAAATAAAATCAATGTAGGTTTCTAATTCCGTTTCAGGTACAAAAAACGAATCAGAAATAAATTTCTAATATACTTTAAATACGTTTACAATGTCAAAAACGAAAGGAAACTGAACTTTTGCAAAAGGTCTCTGATATATAGACTTCTATTTAATATGATAACAATTCAATTTCTATTCTATTAATTTTTTTTTTATAAAGGTTGGCGTATAAGTAGCGTTAACGGCGACTTTATTGAATGCGTTTATGTTTATCATTTGCTTTTAACTCGTGAACCAATTGCATCTTATATGGAAAAAGGTGTAACATATGTAAAATTCTTGGCAAAGACCGCTTAGACATCTCTAACTGCTAAGAACGTCGCCTGGTGGAAGTTTCGAGGTTTTCCTCAATACTTGCTTGCACCCGAGCAATGGTTACTTCATTTCGAACTGCACGATGTCTTCCATTACGCGGAAGATCACAGACAGCTCCTTGTTGCCCACGCTGAACGCTGAACTAATCGGTAAATTGGTGGAGCACTAGGATCATTTCGAATATGAAAGAAATTTCGATATGATCTGAATAAACGAATGCCGACTTTCAAAGTAAAATTGAACAACTTTGGTTCTTTGTTCTGTGCTGAGCCTTTCAATCATAAATTTCTCAAGTATTATTTAGTTAATTCTGTAAAGAGACGAAAAAAAGGACTTAAACAAAAAATGTATTCACTGATCAAATCTTAGCGTTACTTATGCGCAACCCTATACAATTTTAACTGGTTTTTGGAATACGAGACAATGTGATTATAGATTTCGATAATGAACACACAATATTTAGCTATTTATGGAGAAACTCAAATGACTCTGTGGACTTTAAAACTGACAACTGATGTGAAGGTTTTACATAAGTCTTGCTGAAAAGCTTTACTCATGGTGCGCCACCACACACAGATGCCGTTTCTAATGACATGCTTTTTCTTGGTTATGTGTTCTTTCTTTCTCAGGTGACGGTCGGCACCCCTTTGGTGTACTCACACTAATCCCGGAGGATTAGTTAGACTACCAGAGATTAGAAGTAGGTCCCTTGGAAAACTTCCTCAGGTCCCGCCCCCGCACTCAGCCAAAGTACCTTTGTAGCCCACTTGGTATGAAGTGAGCTACCTCCCGGGTAGGAGTTGAGGTATCTAGGAGAACCTCGGATAGATATGAACAGTGTTTTCCAAGCTGGTGCCTTCCTTCACCAACGCTTGAGCAACGTACCAACACTGAAAACACTTGTTCGGGCAACCACAGCCAGCACGATGCTCCCACTAGGGGTCCTACACCATTGACCAGGAAGGAACAATGTTCCTTGGGCTCCTGGTCACCCGTGCTACCAGAAGAGAAGAACCCTCTGGTCTGGGTTTCGTAGACAAGCTACTCCAGTTTTGCTTTACCATACCTCGCATGGAACTGGTAATCCATAATAATACGGCATAGATTTTCAATGTCCGAGGAGAGAATATCAACACAGTAAACAGCAAGTATACCATGCTCCTATCATAGTTCATTAACCAGATCTCTCTGGTCATACAACTATATTTACGGAAAAGATAAATCTTCTGATACCTCCCGACGGCTTCTCTATGTCGCACCTGTTGCCAGGATGTGTCTTGTTTTTATATGAATCTCCCCTTTACTTGGTTTTCGAAAAACGAGGTCCAAGATCAGTTTGAAACATATTATAGGTGAATCCCAAAACATAATCCACCTATTCCTAGGGCGCCTGGCACAAGGCCACACTACTTTGTTTTTCTTCGCAAGCATCATACCCTTTGCCTGCTTAATTACAGGATCAGGTAGAGAGGCCTGCGTTCTATGGGTAGCCGGTACAAAGCATCCTAGGAAACACCCACCTACCCAATTTAAAACTGACAGTAGTTCTGTGAATGATGCTTTGCCCCACAAAACGATATTATAGTTTTAGTAGTGGCGGTTCCAATTCTATTTTATGACAGGCAGCTGTCGGACAACCCCTTTGTTATCCCAAATTAGCATAGTTGATAGATTTCAAATGACATTTTTTTTTATTTGAAACATAATACGGTATTGATTGGTATTCTCTCAAAAGTTGCCCAGAGTGACTAGGGAGGAAATTTGTGACGGTTCTCAGCTGTATTTCACAGGCTTCTTTATGAAATGCATAATTTGAAAATATTTTTGAGCCCATTGTTGGCAGACATAAAACAAACATATGTGTACCTCTTGTGTGACATATGCGCACCTATGATAAAATTATCCAAATTGTGTAGAGTTCGTTATTTGCTTTCATCTACTTCTCTCGTTTTTCTTCTTTGTTATCACTGAAAATGTGAGAAATTAATACGAAAAGTTAGCATTCCGCCAAATGATTTTACAAATGCAAATGTGGCAGACGACATTAGTAGAATTAAATTAGCATTCTTGTTCTCTGGCCGGAGACAAAGTCACGTAAAATGATAACAAGCTGCTATAAAAGAACAACGAAAAGCATGAATATTACATTAGGCTAAAGGTTTAAAACAGGACAAAAATGCCTGCATTTACACAGGATAACGATGCATACAACTTGTCGAAGATTGTGGGCAGACGACAGCAGATATAACAAAATAATGCAAATGTAAAATAATAAAAGCAGACATCATGATATTAAACTAAACATTTACAATATGTTTTCTATTTATGAATGCAAAATTTATACAAATTCTTTCAGTTATGATGGAAAAATTACCAATTGTAGGCAGTTGGAGAATTTTTTTTTCTTTTAGATTCTACTGCAATTTGTTTTATTAAGGGACCACCACGGGAACAGAATAAACATGCTGTTTGTATAAAATTTTCCATACAGTACACGAATTAATGGCCAATGAACGAAGTATTGGAAACAAGATTTTTATAAAAGTTTTCGTCTAGTATAAAAGTTTTCCAAAAGAAATAATTTCTTTCTATTGATTCATATCAAAAGTATTGGTTTTATGGTACCCTATACAACAACAATGAAAACTCTTGAAAAAAAGTCTTCGTATTACAATAATTAACACAAATAGTTGTTCGCCTGTTTGACGAACGAATTTAGTGATTCGTTTTATTGACGACAACAAAAAACAAAATTGTTATAGTTAAAAACAGAAATTGTTTTATCTTCTACTATCCGAATCAAAATTATAAGCAATATTGATTTTGATTCCCACAAGCAAATTAAAATTGTTTCAAATTTTTTGTTTCTGTTTCATACATCTATTACGAAACCATAAACAATTTTAATTATGATTTATGTACGCAAAGTGGAATCGGAAACAATTTTTATATTGATTCAATTTGTAAAACGTTTTGTATATATTTCGTATACAATTTTTTATTTCAAAAAACGGACAAAAGTTCTAAATCGCTTTAAAAATTCCTGAGAGCCTGGTGTCGTAAATTTAGAAAATAAATTATTTGCAAAATTTTTAGTATCTGAGATTTTATTCGTACACTCAAAGTGAAATTAGAACCAATTTTGGATTCTAATTCAATTTGTGAAAAGTTTTGCGTGTATTTCATTTGAAAAACACATAAATGTTTTAAATCGCTCAGAAAATTTCTGAGAGCCTGGTATTATAGATTTAGAAAATAAATTATTTGAAGCATATTTGACTTTCGAAATATGACAAAAGGCCTCTTTCTTCGTTGAAAACGAAATTATATCAGCTTTCAGTTCTGTTTCAAATGAGAAAACGAAGCTGCATAAAAATATATTTTCGTGTTAGGCGCTCGAATCAAAACTTCTATTTCATCATGTCTTCATGGAGACACTGAATCAATCTAAACGAGTTGATCAATCTAAATCAATTGTTTTCAAATAAATTTACAAAGGAAACCGAAATGATTTTAAGAGTTAATAGAGGCTGTATTTTGCGCTAAAGAATTCTAGAGTTTTGAGCTGATGATACTTACTTCAAGACAATCCTGCTTTTAACTAATAAATATTTTGGTTGATCCAATAGGCGATCGCCGATTCCCCGATTTCAATAGCTCATATTTAAAACACAATTCGGCACAACGAGAATTTTTTTAAAACTAAATTTTCATTGTCGGCTATTACGCAATCAACTCAAATCACATCCAGCACAAAATGTATCAATACAGGGTGGTGTAGAAATCGTGCTACAAACATAAAACGGGGGCCAATATTGACGGAGTTTTTTTACCCAGAAGTGCGCTGAAAATGTATTCGTTTTAATAACACCTGATTCCAATAAGATGGAGCAATTGCACACATAGCCAGACCGCTAATGATGGAGTTCCAACAAAAATTCCCAGACAAATTAACCCACTTTCCGCTGCCCTCCAAGGTTACCTGTCCTAACTTCACTAGACTTTTCCATATGGGGTATGTCAAGCAAGTGGTGTAGAAAACGAATCCAATGAATTCAACTGAATTGAAGCAGTTTATTAACAACAATAATTAAGGGGATCCCGACTTCAGTCCTTCAGGCTAAAAGGAATAAATTTATGATCAGGTGACGCATATACGTGAATGAACCTGGATGTCATTTATGATCTATCATCTTCACAACCAATTAGTTATATGAAATAAAATGGAAATAATTTAATGCAATAAATAAATTGATTAAAAAAATTATTTGAATTTCTTGTTGTAGCACAATTGAGGCGCCACCACATAGATTTGTTAATGTATTCGTCACTTCCTATTTGCATAAGCAAATTAAATTAATAAATCACGAATGTCAGAAAATAAATGAAATATTTCAACAATTTTAATATTTCATAATAGTTCATGTGAATGAACCATAATTTCACTTCCATAATTATTGGAAATTGATATGACTGAATATGGAAAATGAGTATAAATAAGTAATTTGTTTTTGTATTATCTATATACAGGGTGGGCCATAAGGGTGTTGACGGTTTAAATATTCAATTAAAAAAAAAAACTACGAAACAAAAAAAAAATATATTTGTATTTTTAAAAAGTAGAAGCATGGGAATTTTTAAGACTTAAAAATAATGTTGTCCAAATGGCTTCCCTCGGCTGCTTGACACTCTTGGAACCTAAGTCGTAAATTTTGGAAAACACGTTGAAAAGTTGTTCTCGGTATTTTGTTACTTTCCTGAATAATGTTCCTCTTCAACTGCTCTAAATTGGTCGGATTATTCTCGTAGACTACCGATTTGATAGAAAATTATCGCATGGAGAGAGATCGGGGCAACGTGGGGGCCATTCATTATCCCCCCTTTTCGAAATGAGTTTTCCAGGAAAAACATTTTTCAGCAGTTCTATGGATACTCTAGCCGTATGACATGTGGCCCCATCCTGTTGAAACCACATCCTCGAGGTATTGCCTTGAAGTTCTTGCAAAACTGGCACCAAAAAGTCTGCTGGCATGTTGCAATAATAACACGGTTATTGGCATCATCGAGTTTTAATTCTTGGACTATCTGAATCTTATAAGCCTTCAAATGCAAATCACGTTTCAAAATTCGTCGTAAAGTTGTTCTTTTGGCATCCAAAGACTGACTTCTCTTACGGGTTGACTGTTGCGGATTTCGCTGAACTGAAAGACGAACACGCTCCGCAATGTCGGCTGATCTTGCAGAAACTGGGCGACCACGAACCGTAATTGGTACTGTTGAGCCGGTTGTTTCGAACATTCTGATCCATTTTCATATGACATTGGCGCTTGGAACTTCACTTAAATCGTGTAAACCGTGTTCATGCCGATACAAACGTCGTACAGTAATCACTGATTTATTGTTTTCGTAATACGCCCGGACACAAAATGCACGCTGCACTCCCGTGTACGGCTCCATGACGACTAAATTTAGGAAGCGGCGCAGCGAACAACATATCCCCCCGCCACCCCGTGCCGGGCGTTACCGAGAAATTGAAGAATTAAATCGCCAACACTCATATGGCCAACCCTGTATAAGTGCAGCGAGCCACCAAAAAAAAAAAAAAAAAAAGAAAACAAAAATGGATAAAAACAGACATTAGGCTATGATTTCATTAAGCCTTTATTTCATTATAACGCTTCGATCTTGCCATTATGTATAAAATACAATATCATTTAAATGATTGCCTTTAAATTGGTTGCAGCAGTGGATCCTCTTGATGTAGTTTTCCGTCTAAACGAATTCGGAGATGAATTCGTTCGATATTTGTAAGAAATCAACCACTTTATTTGGCAAAAACACTTTGAAGTTTGTATGCCAATAAACACGAATAAGGATGACCAAGACTTACACTCCATTGCAAAAATTAATTACCAGGAAACATTTTCATTTTAGGTGCTTTTGACAAAACGGCGTGAGTGAAATAAAGACCACCAGAGTATGACGAAGTTTGTTTCCAACCTCATGGATGCAAAAGGTGTTTGTTTTTTGTCGATAAAAACGTAAAATTAATTAAAACAAAATTAAAATAAATATATATAAAACATATTTGCATATACATAACATAAAAAAAAAAAATCATGCTGTGACATACATCAGGGTTCACGGAATCGTACTGGTTGCGTATGATTTTTTTTTTTTTCAACTTTTCACATAATAATGCTCATACGTCATAAGTGGTATCTTTCAACCGACAAGGATTGCATTTGCGCAGGAAAATTAATGTTTCATTCACGAATACTTAATAGTTATATACATAAATTAAAATTAAGTATTTTTCCCCAACCTCTACAGGGTGGCGCATAAGGAGCATTAAGATTTGATCAGTGAATACATTTTTTGTTTAAGTCGTTTTTTTGTCTCTTTACAGAATTAATTAAATAACACTTGGGAAATTTATGATGGAAAGGATCAGGACAGAACAAACAACTAAAGTTGTTCAATTTTACTTTGGAAGTCAGCATTCGATTATTCACACCATATCGACATTTCTTTCATGTTCCGCTAAGTGGATACCGTTGTAGATCACAATTTCAGTCTCGCTATGAAAAAATATACATATAAGTTTAAATATTCCTTGCATTTGGACTACAAATCCACTTCTGGCAAATTCAATTTGTCGGCAATGGAAAACCCTCTCGCCAACCATCGTATACACAAAACATTCAAAGCCAAATTGTACTGAATATCAAATGTCGCAATTTGGTTCACAAATATGAAAGATGTGTCCCAGTAAAAGTAATCACCAATCGGTTACAACAAATAGAGGAAATAACAGGCAATAGATTTCAACGGAAATTGCAGTGGTTCACATATTGAAATGATTTTTATACGAACAGGAAATTGGTGCAATGTCAGAGGATGTCAATAATGCCATAAGATGTATCAAATATTGAAATGCATTTGCTAAAATACGTCTATTACTGTTTTCGCATATTTTGGCAAAGATTAGGAGAACATAAATATGTCCAAATGATTGGAAATTAGTACAAGTATAATTAAAATCGATTAGCCGAAATTCGATTTATAGAACTTTAGTCTGAATATCGTTTCAACTAGCTAAACAAATATTGTACATAAGATTTATATTTTTGTAGTTCACCCTCGATTGCACACCCTTTCACAAGAACTAAAGTGCTACATAATGATGAAGTCCACACCTCATCTTGTTACTGTAAAAGTTTTATGAACTTTTGGCACTTAATTTATATAATTTTCATCATTATGCTTAGTGAAATATTGTGCGAATTAGAACATTTCAACTGACACTTTCTACACTATTCCTCAGGCATAAGGTTTCTGTAATCACTAAAGGAATGAGACTGTAATGTTTTCTCCTTTTGCAACCATAAAACTGTAATATGCCTGAGGTTATGCGTTCTCTGAAGTAAAGACGCAAATGGATGCGTCCACAATTCTTTGTGTACTTTACTGCTAATACTTATCTGTCTGGATAATTGCATTTGAAATGCTAAATTAAAAAAGAAAAAAAAAATATATGAAAACGAAATGTAAGTGAAAAATGTCATCTGCAGTTGGCGATAGCAGTGATGATAAGGACGATGATGTTGATGATCATGGTTACGATGACGATGATGATGACGATGATGACAATATTGATGGTGCTACAGAAATTGTTGGCAGACATTGAAATGTAGTTGACGTACCAAAGATTGTTGATGATATTGATAGTTAAACATAATGATGTTTATTCAGTGAAATTGTAAAATCCATTTCAACATTTCAAAACATTCCGCTCTGATAGTCATTTGTCATAAGAGGATTCTCTTTTGCCAAGACAGGATGCCAAGATTTGATTTTACTTAAAATAAGACGTAAAAAGTTGTATGCCCGAATTAATTGTGAAAGTAATGATCTTGGAAAGCATTGAGAGCTTGTTTTAGAAGTGATGGCAAAATGCAATATTAGACGAAGATTTGTTTTTTGTAAAACAAACACTAATTTCGGTATTTTAGTTTTAGTTTGAAATAAAATGGCCAAGTTATTGGCACAATATAGCAAGCGGTATACAAAAGTATTATAGAAAAATGTTTCCCAAACTTTGCTTTCTGAAGAAAGAGTAATCACAGATTTTTTGTTTCATATGTAGAATATTTTGAAAGCCCTTCATTAGCAACTCGATCCCCTCTAAGTGCTAGAAAAATGTTAAGTTCTTATCACTGCCATAATATATGTACACAACTCGCTCGTTTCTAACATGATCTATGATTTCTTATATGTCCACTATAGCTAAAGGTCCAGAACAGCAGAGCAGAAATTTCAATCGAATGAACCTCTATCTAATGTTTCCTTGTGTTGTTGCACAGAAAACAAAAAAGTAGGAGCGTGGTAAACCATTATGTTCTTATCAAAAAAAAACTTAGAATTAAATTAAAATTAAAGGAATAAAATAGTAACTTTCTGAAAATCGAATAATATATACAGGGTGGGCCATATGAGTGTTGGCGATATAATTCTTCAATTTCTCGGTAACGCGCGGCGCGGGGTGGCGGGGGGATATGTTGTTCGCTGCGCCGCTTCCTGGAAATTTAGTCACCATGGAGCCGTACACGGGAGTGCAGCGTGCATTTTGTGTCCGAGCGTATTACGAAAACAATAAATCAGTGATTACTGCACGATGTTTGTATTGGCATGAACACGGTTTACACGATTTAAGTGAAGTTCCAAGCGCCAATGTGATACGAAAATGGATCAGAATGTTCGAAACAACCGGCTCAACAGTACCAATTACGGTTCGTGGTCGCCCAGTTTCTGCAAGATCAGCCGACATTGTGGAGCGTGTTCGTGTTTCAGTTCAGCGAAATCCGCAACAGTCAACACGTAAGAGAAGTCAGTCTTTGAATGTCAAAAGAACAACTTTACGACGAATTTTGAAACATGATTTGCATTTGAAGGCTTATAAGATTCAGATAGTCCAAGAATTAAAACCCGATGATGCCAATAACCGACTTAACTTTGTCAATTTGATGCTAGAGCGGTTCAACAATTTCAACAACGTGATTTTTAGTGATGAGGCCAATTTTCACCTTAATGGCCATGTGAACAAGCAAAATTGTCGGTTCTGGTCCGAGACTAATCCTCGACGCTTGCATGAATGTCCACTTCACAGCCCTAAGCTTGTCGTGTGGGCTGGGGTAACGTCAACCGGTATTATTGGACCATACTTTTTTGAGGACGAAAGAGGGCATGCGATGACGGTTAGAGCGAACAATTATTGCAACATGCTAGCAGACTTTTTGGTGCCAGCTTTGCAAGAACTTCAAGGCAATACCTCGAGGAAGTGGTTTCAACAGGATGGGGCCACATGTCATACGGCTAGGGTATCCATAGAGCTGTTTTTCCTGGAAAACTCATTTCGAAAAGGGGGGATATTGAATGGC
>JAHXMU010000821.1:389662-407189 GCA_019455685.1 Philornis downsi
GCCATTCAATATCCCCCCTTTTCGAAATGAGTTTTCCAGGAAAAACATTTTTCAGCAGCTCTATGGATACCCTAGCCGTATGGCATGTGGCCCCATCCTGTTGAAACCACATCCTCGAGGTATTGCCTTGAAGTTCTTGCAAAGCTGGCACCAAAAAGTCTGCTAGCATGTTGCAGTAATTGTTCGCTCTAACCGTCGTGAACTGAAACACGAACACGCTCCACAATGTCGGCTGATCTTGCAGAAATTGGGCGATCACGAACCGTAATTGGTACTGTTGAGCCGGTTGTTTCGAACATTCTGATCCATTTTCGTATCACATTGGCGTTTGGAACTTCACTTAAATCGTGTAAACCGTGTTCATGCCGATACACACGTGGAGCAGTAATCACTGATTTATTGTTTTCGTAATACGCTCGGGCAAAAAAATGAACGCTGCACTCCCATGTACGGCTCCATGGCGACTAAATTTCCAGGAAGCGGCGCAGCGAACAACATATACCCCCGCCACCCCGCGCCGCGCGTTCCCGAAAAATTGAACAATTAAATCGCCAACACTCATATGGCCCGCCCTGTAGGACGAAATTTATCAACGGAAGTGAATATTTTCTCCTTAGGTATTCGTACAATTTTATGAATTATTTAGTATTTCGGGATGTACAGAACTATAAATTGTAACATTAAAGATGTTAACCAAATGTGGGGTCACACTATCAGCACATATCTTAAGAATTTTTGCCGAAATGTTATCATGACCAGGCCTTTTTCCTGATATTAAACTGGATATGACATTTCTCATTTCATTAAGCGTAATTATTCTAGCTTGAAATCTGCTATTGCAGTTTTATTATACATTAGGATAATTAACGTCAATATATTTTTTTGGGAATTAATTCTTATTAAGCAATTGATGAGCCTTAAAGTATCATAATTGATGCTCAGCTATAATGAATGATAAATAATTTATTTTCATCATCCACTTGTATCTGATGTCATATTTCCCACTCAAAACTTTATTAATTATAATAAATTGAAGTTATATCAAAACAATGTGTTTTCAATTTTTTTATAATGCCAATATTTGTACAATATTAAAACATCATTTGTCAATTAGTTCAAATTTTCTTCAATTTGTTTACTTTAATAAATCCAAAAAAACTTTTATATTAAATGCCAATTAAGGCTGGTGGTTCCATGTCAATGAATTTTGTCTGTCAAATCCCACAGCCTTGAATCGTTTCCAAGTCTTCAATTGAAATAATGAGCAATTAGCGTTTTGTTACGCCTCCTAACTCCAGTCACGCCAGTCAGGCCAGTGACCGCAAACGACATCAGCGCTTTGACACACAAAAAAAAAAAAAGAACAAATTAAAACTTGATCAAAAACGAAACAAAAGAAAAAAAAATGATGATGATTAACAAAAGCGGAACGATAGAAAGAAAAGAAAATAAATTAATTAAATTTATTACTGAGACTGTGAGAGTTGCCAGCATAGATTTCTTATACAGCATAGATTTCTCATCCCAAAAGCAGCCTAACAAAGAGTTGGTATCGAAACTTGTAATGTTGAATGTTAGAAAGAGGAGTTAAAGCGTAAAAGAAAACTCGTAAAAAAGGGAACAAAACAGTAAAGAGAAGGAGTTTTAACAGTTTGGGAAACGATTTTAAGGCAATATAAGTTTACGGCATTTTGTCCTCTTCAAAACTAATGTTTTGAGAGGTTTTTGTGTTTTCTTTTCTTTTTGAAACAACTTAAATCTTTTTAATTTCAAATGATTGTTTTCATTTTCAATTACCAGATGGGTAAGGTAGTCAGTTAGAGGATGAAAGGCCAAAATGAATTTTATTTTACTATTTCTTTTTTTACTATTATCTCCCGGCATCTCAGTCCGTTTATACACAAGAAACCGGCCATCACATAACTGAAAAGTATTTGGGACCCTCCTCAATCCCATTTAGGCCTGAAGGGTAAGAAACATTTCTTTTTTTATTATCTTTTACAACAAGTTCTTATTGAAAGTGTGAAATTTGTTGAAAGTTTATTTCCTAAGACGAAGAAAATGAAACTTTGACACTCACAGCAATGCAGCTGAGTTTGTATTTTTTTTTTTTTTCTTTAGAAATTTGTTTTCCAGAAAAGCGTTAATTAAATGTTGTCTATACGTGAGAACACAACAATACCGAGTTATATGATTTAGATACACTACTATTGAGAACATACACAGAAAGTCATCAAACCGGTTCATTGGCATGCAAATAAATACAGGATTTTCCAAAAATTTAAATTTCGAATAATTGGTTAGTCGGCTGTTTTACTACGGTGAATCCTATTTTTTTAATAACAAAAAATTGTTAAGAACTACCAGTCTGAAATCATTAAAATAAACAAAAATGTAATCTAATCTGATCGGAAAAGTAAATTTGATAATTCAACAGAATAGTTAGTTACGAGCGTTAGCGCCATCTATAAATATCTAAAAAACCAATACGGAAATTGCAATCAAGTGAACTGACTTACATATACCTTCAACTGATGTTCCGTCAAGACGTGAGGGCTCCCTTTACATTCGCACAACCAAGCTTGCTAAAAGCCTGATGCTTGAATTTAGTTCGATTGGAAGAAAGGCATCGGAGTATATGGATTAAATTAGGGCAAACCAGAAAAGGCGTGGTCGACTGTTTTCAAATTTTACCATTGCTATATATTTTACATATGCTATACACTTGATAAAAATTTAAGTAGCTGCATCCTACGAATGTGGGATTATATTGAATAAATTATGTTTCCCTAAAGCTACCAATTTGTATGGGAAAAAGTGTAACGCTGTTCTCTATTTCCGCCAGCGTTCTTTATTCTCTCTGTTCTCTATTTCTCAAAACTTCGAAACAAGTGTTCGAAATATATAAAGCTAAGAATGTAAATGTGAATTTGGAAATTTATACGGGTGGTATTAGAAAGGGCGTGGTCATTTGTCCCTTTTTTTGAATACAATTTCTGTTGCTAAATACTGAAATATAGAGCCAACTTAGAAATCTACTTTAACACGGTTTGTGAGGTGAACGGTGATAATTTTCAATACTCTAATCTACTTTACTTTAATAATTTTTCAATACTTTATTCTACAGTGTCTCTATAGCAGAACTGATTCATCTCCTATTCAAATAGTCATTTAAACGAGTCCCCTAATGGCTAGAAATGCACACAAAAAACCCATTCTAACCACTTTCAATTTTGCAGCATGAAGATTTGATGTGGCTTCAATTATTATATTCTGCATCGTCCTTAGAGTTCATTGTCGAAAGGTCCTTAGACTAAAGCATTTTATTCCATCTGCGCAATGTAACTTAAACAAAGTAGTCATTATTTTTCGATTTGCCTGACCAACTTTGGTGTCGGCGATCAATCAAATTACTTTACATTACTCGGGATATTGTGCCATATAGAAACGCGGATGTTATAAATGGAAGACTTTCTCTATTTTTATCCGCCGACAGCAAACTCTATCAATAAATCAGAAATTACACCATAAGCAAAAACGTTTTTGAAATTTTTAGACTACCACCTACCACTTGGGTAGGTGGTAGTCCACCTCCACCTCCACTCCACATTCAGTGGAGTTAAGAATTCAGAGGAGTCAGCACTGCCAACTAGTAGAGTTTTTGTCTGGCACAACAAATATAGGGTTATCCGTTTTTTGTTCACAACTAAAATTAAATAAAACACACATAAAGCTATGATTTCGATGAAACTTTTATTTCGTTATAACAATTGGACGTTGCCATTATGTATACCAATTATAATGCCATTTAAATGACAGCCTCTGGATTGGTTGCAGCAGTGGATCCTTTTGAGGCGGTTTTCGACCGCTTTTCGCGCACCACCCAAAAGGTATCTCGGCGATAACTTGACGAATGTTGATTTTCAATGCTCTAACGTTTGGGGATTATCCGCAAAAACACGGCCTTTGACGTCGGCTCTACAAAAAAGTCTAATGGCGTCAAATCGCATGATCTTGGTGGGCAACTGAAGTCGGCAAAATGTGAATTTTCGCTTTCTGGAAACAAATCCAAAGTCGGTTGTGTTATGTAGCTCGTGGCACCGTCTTGTTGAAACTACATACCGTCCAGTCAATAATCTTCGATTGCAGGTAAAAAAAAGTCGGTTAACCTACGGCCATAGCGCTTTGAATTGACGGTAACAGTTTCTATAGTGTCATTTTTGAAGAAATACGTCCCAATGACACCTCCAGACCATAATGCGCAACAAACAGCTAGTTTTTCCAGATGCAATGACTTTTCCACAATCACTTCTGGGTTGAGCGAGCCAAATATACGACAATTTCGCATGTTGACGGAAAAAGTGAGTGAGAAATGAGCATCATCGCTGAAGAAAATTTTGTTTGAAAAATGAGGATAGATAGTCTATGGCGGTAGCACCCAATCATCATATCTGCCGCATTGTGAATGGTCAGCCGGCTTTAATGGTTGCGTGATTTGGACCCTATGTGGATGAAAGTGCAAATAGAAATACAAAATACGCCATAATGAGCCGTAAGATAGGGCCAATCGCTTAGAATGCCATGGAATCGATAAATTCGGTTTATTCGCCACACTTTCACTAACAGAAGCGATTCGCGATTCAGCAGTGCGTACCATCGCAATGTACGCACAGGCCTGACCACATCTGTAACGCTTTCGGCCTCTTCAAATTTGTTTATAATCTTGCCAATTCCTTGCACAATAGATCGATTATAATGACCATAATTAGCCCGTAATACACGAAAAGTGCCCACGTTTCAATCACCACATTTGTAATAAGTTTTAACTATTTTTGCGCGTTTTTCGGTTGTTTAATGATCCACATTCGTAAATGGCAAACATTTCACTAAATAAATAACACTTCAGATGACAGGTATTTAACAGCTGACAGCCTTGCCAGATCGGCGGTTTTGAAATCACTAAATGGATAACTCTTTGCAACAACTCGTGTTTCTAAAAGTTCGCTATAGCTTACGATTTGTTTTGTTTGTTTTTTTTTTTTTTTGCAAATAGTTTTTATCTTATTCAAGATTTTCCAATTCGTCCTAGGAGGCGTATTTGATAGAGTAAAATCGCATTGCAATGGAATACTCCTCAAATTGATCATACCCTACTAACTGATATTACTAACTTCACTGTTGTAGTGTGGAAGTCTTCCATTGATGTTTTATTGCTCATAGCGGTTTTGATAACTAAATCACTGCATTTCTTTGGATGAATACGGAGGCAACGAAACTTTAAATAACTATCTTTAGTTCTGAAGTCAACTTTTTAATTACCAAAAAGAGATGATAACAATTCAACTAATATTTAACTAATCATTTAATTCCCGCTTTTAATTATAACAAAAGTTGAATTAGCTTTACTAATTCTTCTTATCAAGATTGTACTATTTAAATTTCAAAAGCACCAATAGCACCAAAAAAAGCACCAAAATCACTCACACTCTTCGTAGGAATAACAAGTATCGAATTAATTAGAAGAAATGAAAGCGTTACAAACCTAACATATGTTAGAGTCAAAACTTTTGGCAGGAATATCAATGAAATGCTTTTGATTATTTGTCTTTAAGATTGATTCTATTATTATTCGTACTTTCTACTAGAATCTGCTATAACTTTGGTAAACAAAACTTTTGTTTGCCAAAATATTTTCCAGACGACTTGTGCGCTTGTTTGTTTATATTAACTATAATAGATGTCTTTGAATGTTCTACGTCTAATTTATTTGACTGTTAACTGTAATTAATACTATCCTTGTACAGCAGAGAATAAAGTTATTGCCAGCCAACGGAAATATATAAAAGAGAACTGCTTGCAGACAGTTCCACGATAAATTATTTGATTTCGTAAGGATAAAAATTCAACGACTATGTCGAATACAATGATTAGTGCTTTTGAAGGGAAGGGCATAGTTTTGGTTGAAAACAACTTAGGGTGCCCACAATAATACCCAAAAGCATAGTGTGAAAGATTAAACAATTTGGAGATAAAATTATTTATTAACGGACATTAATTAAATAAATGAGATCCAAAAGGTCGTGGAATATTTTTCAATTAAAAAAAAAAAAAAAATGTAATCGTTTCTAGTGATCCACAAGATTTAAATGAATTTTGTATGTGTGGATGAATGGGTACGACAATAAGCAAAATTGCCGGATTTGGGATGCATCTACAAAAAGTAATTGTTAGGTGCAGACAGTATCATTGGTCCGTACTCATTAAAAAACTTCTCTGGTGAGTCCACCGCCATCAAGGATGAGGGCTACACTTTAATGACAACCAATTTTTTGGTTCCAAATTAGAGGATGGCGCTAGGTGTCGCGCAGAAAAGGTCGCAATGTTTTAGAATGTTCAACATTCTGCATGAATGATTTGAGAATAGAAACACATCACACACAATAGGAACACATCCTTTGTTATGACTCTAATCATATTCATATTCGCAATGGATATTTCCGAATATAAGGTGTTTTAAAAAGAAATATATTAGGTAAGCAACTAAGTTTCCGCTATTTGCCAATAGATGGCACCAGCTGTATGTTCTAGTCAATTCTGCCATAGCCTAAACGTCATGACCCAATCTTAAGCATATGGTAAACATACCGCCTCGGCACAGTAGTGATTTTCTTTTGACGTCATATAATTTTGGTTGTGTGAATGAGTATGATTTTGTGCCAAATAATCGTCATATGAGGGATGTATTGATTTTCTTCTTTCAATCGAAGAAAACAGCGACTGAAGCTCATCGGCAGCTTCAAAACGTTTACGGAGATGCTGCTTTAAGTGAAGCAACGTGTCGTGATTGGTTCCGCTTTAGACACGCTTTAAAGACAGTGATTTTGATGTTGACAAAGACGAAAAACCTTCGAAAACATTAAATTGACGGCAGTGCTTGATGGGGATCCGTATCAAACGCAGGTAAGGTTGCTTCAGTAGTAGGAGTTACCCGCCAAGCCATTTCCAAGCGATTGTATGGATTTGCTTATGAGTTGAAGCCACGGGACGTTGAGTATCAGAAAAACTGATTCAGCAACAAAAAAGGAAGAGTTGTCTTCATCATATTGTAACGAGTGATGACAACTGGGTATCGATAGAATTATTCATTAGCAAAATTGCACTATTTCTAAAGGGATATCACATGAAGGCGATAAGTTTGGGTGAATCACACAGACTTTGTGTTTTGTTGACCAATCTTCGACACTTTTTTGACTGAAAGTTAAACGTGAATGTTGATAAAATATGTCTTTTTGCCTACGATAGCATATCCAATTCTCATATCTTAGTTGCATATAGAGCAAAACCTGTTTATGTTTCATATTTAGATTTTGTCAAAACTAATTGCAGAATCCTTTCACTGTGCCGTATTTGGCCTATTATTACTCCATAAATATTTAACGTAAACATAGACTTAGCTTTCATTTGTTTACTCCGATGTTTACAAAAGATGTTGACTAAAAGAGTATAGCTTAATATTATTACAAATATTTGCCTAAGGGAAAGAAAATATTTATGTGGTGGATGAAGAGCGGTTTTCAATTTGTGGTGCTAACTGATGTTGCCTGGCACCGGTGCGTTTTAGTCATTTCGTGGCAACAGCATCTTGATAATATTTAATGAAATTCGTTTAGGTTCTTGCTTAAGGCACAAGTCGTTATGAGCAATTAAGTTATTGCTTGTCCTTATTTAGATTTTATATAAAACATGTGGAAATTTACTGTGTAATCTTTTAATAAATTTGAGAAAAAATTAGTTAGTAATCATAAATTTAAATCAAATTTAACATTTTGCTATGTGTGTGAAGAAAATGTTTAAAATTTGTTCAAAGTTTTTCAAATTTAATCAAACGTTATCAATCAATGAAATGGATACAAAATAAAATCTGTGTTGCTGCATCTAACTAGATAAAAATAGCAGAGGAAAGACTGAATTTCGGAGATAGGTATAGTATGGGAAGTGGCTGAAAAGGTGTGGCAATGCTAAGTTTACCAAATAGCGTTTACTCAATTTGACTAAATGTAGTGCAATTAAACAAAAGCTAAGAACATAAGAACATGTGGATTAAATCGGTCACTTGTACAGAAGATGCCAGAAGGGGCATTGTTAATATTTATATACCTGCAACATAAAAAAAAATCAAGTTTTCGCCAATAATTTAGATTCTGAACGGCCGATTCAGACAAAAATTTTACCAATCTTAAAATTTTCTATCACTTTATATAATTAGTAATAAACTAACAGCTAAAAAGTTTCAAAAAAGAATATGCGCCAATAATTTCGAATTTGTACGCCCGTTTCAGCTAAGAATTTGACCATATTAAAAATTGTGTATCACTTAATATAATCAGCACTAGGCTAACAATTTTTCCTGCGCCACCAATAATCTTAATGACCACCATAGAGTGGAGAGATATTCTCGTATGTACTACTACTACTGTAGGAGAGAATTGTGAGAAAGACTTCAATTAACACGACTACAGGTAGTGAAAGGCCATATGTCACTTGGGGTTGCGATGATGTAGACATAATTGGCAGAAAACTGCAAGATGTTACTGCAGTAATCTCAAGCATTGGGAAAAAATCGGAAAAATAGGTTTAATGGTAAACGAGGACAAAATAATGCTGTGGATGTTGACGACCATAACTTCTCAGTGGTGGATGATTTCATCTATCTCAGCTCCGTTGCGAATACAACTAATGATATCGATAATGAGATTAAGATAAGAGTATTAATTGTAAATAAATTTTACTACAAACGAAACAAGCGATCTAATAACACAGCCTTCTCTCGACAATCAAACAATCCAACTACAGCAAATACTGGTTTTAACTATCCTGCTTTATTTCGAGAATCCTAGTTTATGATACAAATGGATGAACCGGGGCAGGGAGCCTTTGAGAACAAAATCTTTGAAAAAGATGTGAATTCATCATCGTTAACGGAGAGTATTGACATCACAAGAGCCATATAATATATTAGTTTCATATTGACATCGACGTAGTAAATCCCAATACAGCAATTGTGATTGGCTTGAATATGTTGTGTTGCTGGACCCAAACACCGAAGCATGAAATGTTTTCGACAGTGAACAAGATGGACAGCGCAGGTGATGGCGACGAAAACTCCATTGGAAGGACCCAGTTTTTGAAATAATGTCAAAACTTTATATGATGAATTTGGAGAAGATGCACAAAAGAGCGAAACGGGATTGTATTCTTTACGCGGCATGTAATAGATAAGACTGTATATTCTAGTCGGTACATAAGTCTATAAGCGTGCAGTAAGTTAAGTATACGAAGGCGGTCCAAAAACTAGCCGACCTAACAAAGAAGAAAAAAAAACTTGGCAAGAATTTTCTTTATTTTTCAACATAATCTCCTCTCAGCTCGATACACTTTTTCCAGCGATATTCAACAGCTTCTATATCCTGTTTCTAGTAAGAAATGTTAAACTCCCTAAAGTAGCCATCAATCGCAGTCTCGCAGACCTCTTTATTGTTGGCATTTTTCAAGTTTGGAAAAAAAAGGTAGTCCGAGGAAGCTAAATCTAGCAAATAAGGTACGTGATGAAGTAATTCGAACTTTAATTCATTAATTTTGACCATCGCAATGGTGGACATTTGAAATGGAGCACACACTGGAGTCTTGGAGAAACAACACTTTCTTCTTCGCCAAATGAGGTCTTTTTTGCATAATCTCATCACCCAAACGCTGCAATAAATTAGCATAATATGCGCCGCTGATAATCTTTTCATTCTGAAGATAATCAATAAAAATAATCCCATACGCATCCCTGAAAACAGACGCCATGAACTTGCTAGCAGATGTCTTTTTGTCTTCTTTTGACACGATTTTCCCATTCCAGGCCACTGCTTTGACTGTTCCTTTGTCTCCGGTGTAAAGTGGTGGACCCATGTCTCTTACATGGTTAAAAATCGACGCAAAAATTCGACTTTTTTATGGTGAAACATCGCTAAACACTCTACTGAAACATCTTCATGACTCTGTTTTTGTTTCATTACAAGCAAACGCGGCACCCATCTTGCGCACAGATTTCTCATCTTTAAGTCTTCAGTCAACATACAATATATAACACTTTCTGAAATGCCTATTATCAGCCGACGATCGTCCAATACGATTTTATGGATTTTCTTAACCGTTTCTGGCGTGGACACCTCAATTGGTCAACCACCACGGTGTTCGTCGTGGCAACTCGTACGGCCTCGCTTAAACTCTGCTACCCAACATTTTGCAGTCGTAAACGAAGGAGCAGACTCCCCCAGAGTAGAATGTAGCTCGGCTTTAAGATTGGTTAGACTAAAACCTTTCAAATGGAAATATTGAATTACTTGACGGTGACCAATTTTTTCCATGTTTACAAATTCACTGAGATCGTAAACTTTTGATGGCTCAAATGAAAATACTAAGCAACGTGGCGCTTTGTAACTTAAAACATATGTTTTATAACGTTGCCACTTTTCACTAAAATTGTTTTTGTCGAACTACTGGCGCCATCTATACGTCTATACGCCATCGTAATTCAGCAAAAATCATATAGTTAGTAAATTGAGTTGTTCGAATGAAATTGAACTGCGTTGCTTCGCGAAAAAAGTCAGTAGTTGCTCAGTAATATCAAAACGAGGGAATTTATGTAGTTATGTTTTGCGTTTTTGATTGTTATTTATAATACTTCAGAGTATTTTTTGATAACCACATAGCGCCCCTTCTACCACACCTCATATTCTTAAAGGACTTTGGACTAATGTACGAGTATACGCAAGTTAGTTTTGCTAACTGAAGCCAATAGGCTTGACGTTATCTTTTTGATCTAAAACGATGAAAGTTATTCTGCTGCTTAATCCTTATCATATTTTGATTATATTCGTAGGGCTGCATTGGTTTCCGGAGTTTTGCTTTTTTCGCTTTTGCTTTAGAATATCCTGCTCCTATTCAAATCATAGAAATCAATAAAAATTGAATGAAATTGAATTGAATTGTTTTTGTAACCCGACATATAACTGCAATTGAAAAATGTTGAATGCAATATGCATTTATGACGACATGTAAATGTCTTTAGTTGCTTAATATTTTGCATTTCTTTCATAATCATAACCAACAAAAGTTTGACAAGTTTTATAATATCATCGTTTATTGACACATGTTTTACACTGACACAAACCATGAGGAGGTGGCAAAAGTGATGAAAGTAGTAGTTTGTTACTTAATTTCTTTTGTCTACTTGTGCATATTTCAATTCCAACTGTCCTACGTGCGTTCATAACCATTTACGATTTATTAATAGAAGTACGAAAAAGTTGTCTTCACACTTTGTCACATTCTCTGAATGCCATAAAAGATGTACGTGATAATGTAGAAAA
Organism: Philornis downsi; assembly: GCA_019455685.1. Classification (NCBI taxonomy): domain Eukaryota; kingdom Metazoa; phylum Arthropoda; class Insecta; order Diptera; family Muscidae; genus Philornis; species Philornis downsi. Next base: position 401,080 of record JAHXMU010000821.1, read on the forward strand.
TTATTAAATGAATACAAAAGTTTTGTAATGAGTTTGTAAATAGCACAATTTCGTGTAGACGATATTCAAGCGTGCTTGAGTCTAAACTGTGACGCACAATTCTCACAGCGACACATTTCCAAAATTTAGTTAATTTTTTATTATTTTTTTAATTGTTAAAAGTATTACCATGCTGCTTATCGGAATTCTATGAAATATGTTTATCAAAGTTATTTGATTCATCATTTCCGCTATAAAACATGAGTTTTATTTAAAGCAGAGATCTTTAGGAAAATTCTGTTCGATTTCCATATTGTGGTGGCAACTGGATTAGACATTCTTATCTATTTTACGCCTCTCCACAGTGTGGTAGATCAAAAATCTAACTGGACAAAATTAATAAATTGCGTAGGGTTCACTTCTTACTTATGTATTGAACAAAAAATGAGTTCAAATTTATAAATGATTGTAAAAATCCAACTTTTTTTTAGAAAAAAGTTTTTTTTTTAGTAAAATGACGCAAAAAGTAAATAGTTCACACTGTCAACAAAAAATATATTTTTAAGATAAAAGATTGGTTTCTTAAATACATGCTCTGAGATTATTTGTAGTTATGTACATAATATACTAATATTTACGTTGAATACAACTAATTAATCATATAATAAAATTATTAGGTGAGTTTTTATGTAAAGACTCGGATGTAGTCATTTTTAGTATTAACATATTTTTAATATTTTTAATAAATATTTAAAAGTAATTGTTTTATTCCCTTGTTTTTGCTTTATTACATTAATAGTACAGATAAAGCACATAAATAGACATAGAGATTTTAATTTAGTCAATTTCATATGCATCGTTAAAAGATTCTTCTTCCTTGAAAGCATCAACAGATAATAATGAAAGAACTTGTTTTGTTATCAAACATCGAACTCGAAAGGGAGTGTGACGCAAACTTGCGATAAAAGGATCTGAAGAAATTAATAGCCGATTGAAAAGATCTCTATTTGTGTCTATTCTCGATGTTTTTCTCGTAAATAACTCTCTAAATTTCCTCGTATCCTTATTTTTGTTTCCTGAGCTTCTTCTGACAGCTGTCCTATAGGAAGAATGCAAGACTTTATAATATCTTTTCCATGAAAAAGGATTTTATGGACGCTAACTGCCATAATATACCATGCGTATTCGTTTAAGTATAAATTTCGTGTGACAATAATAAAACTTTCAAAAGCATATTCATCAATAGGGTAACCACCACCTTAAATTTCCAAAATAATATGAAACCGCTAAATTAATTCTTTATTGACACCAGTGAACTCTTTTCTGCTGTTCTAAAGAACCGTCTTGCAGTATTACCGCCTTTCGTGTTACCTCCTTGTTGTGTTGGCATGTCTACAAGCAACCCCATCTCATTTCGAAATCTCTGTCGAATCTTTTTTTTTTCTTCAGCCACTTTTGCTTTATTTTCCGGTCCTCGAGCTTGCCAGTTTATTATAGGAAGCTTATATGCTATGTGTAATACACACTCCTTAAAACGGATCCATGAATCCTTAAAACAAATAATATTTATGTTTGCCTTAAGATTTCTTTTCACGTCTTCTGGCATATTTCGAAGACCATATCTAACCATTATTAATGTCAATAAGGCGTCTTTGCGATGTATTTTGGGAGTTTTTATCCATTCTTCAAAAATGTCCTTTCTCGAAAGAGTCATACAGGAAAAGTGAAAAAATGTACGGCAGTCGCAAAAATGCGCAAGATGTTTTTGATTTACCTTAAAGCAAATACTTGAAAGATTAACCAAAATATATATTTACACCAGAAATATACGGAATAAATAGCTTTAACTCTACTTGAAAAAAGGAAATATTTTATTTTTTGCACTTTCTGAACTTTCACAAAAAAAAAATTTTAATACTTACAATGGAAATATTTAAATGAAAATTGTAATATATTTTCTTTAAATAAAGCTTAATAAAAATAAAAAAAATTATGACAATAAAATCACCGTAGACTTGTTAATCATAGAACAAAAGTCATACAAATAATACGCTTCTCTTTGAAATCTGAATGCACCTGTTGACAACAACTGACTATAAAGCTCAATTTTTCCTAATCAGAGCTAAAAACAAGCAAACAAAAACTGAATTACAGTTACCTATTGTATTGAGACGGTCATTAAACGATCAGAAGAAATGTTGCCAAACATTTTTTTTAATTTTTTCTAGCAAGATTTGTGGATTACCACAGTGTGCGCCCGTAGAAAATAATTCCAAGCACTTTGATCTTCTGCGTTTCTCCTCCAATTATTTTACACCAAGCTTCGATAGTTTTTCAATAGTAGAAAAAGAAATAAGAAAATATTTTATTTAAACTACATTAGAAATTAGTTTCTGATTCATATTCTTATTAGTCACTTCATACAGGGTTATCCATTCAGTGGTTTTAAAACCGCCGATCTGGCGCGACTGTCAGCTGTTATATACCTGTTATCTGAAGTGTTACTTAGCGATAAATTTGCTATTTACGAATATGGATCGTTTAATAATCGAAGAACGCGTAAACATAGTTAAAACTTACTATGAATGCGGTGATTTAAACATGGGCACTTTTCGTGCATTACGAAGTGATTATGGTCGTCATAATCGACCTACTGTGCAAGGAATTGACAAGACTATAAACAAATTTAAAGAGACTGGAAGTGTTACAGATGTGGTCAGGCCTGTGCACTGCCTGTGTGCAAAATATCGCTTCTCTTAGTGAAAGCGTGGCAGATAGTCCGAATTTCAATTCAGAGCGCTATCGCTATCGTGAGAATTATGAACTGGATGATATGTGGTATCAACAAAACGGCACCACAAGTCACACAACATGACCGATTTTGGTCATGTGCTATTGACGCCGTTGGATTTTTTTTTGTGCGGCTATGTCAAAGGCCGTGTTTACGCAGATAATCCCCAAACGTTAGAGTATTAGAAAACAAACATTCCTCAAGTTATCACCGAGATATCGCACGAAATGTGCGAAAAAAGTGGTCAGAAACTTTAACTTTACTTTTGAAACCGAAAAATGGATAACTCGATACATTGATTCGATTTTTGCCTGAAACGAAATTAGAAACTTAAATTGATTCTGTGTCTGTCTCTATCAAATTGATTGGGGAATCTGAAACAAAAGTATAATTTTGTACAGTTTCGTTTCTTAAACTGAAACCGAACTGAAACCAAATGTAGTTTGCTTTCTTGGTAGCGAAAAAGAACTGTCGCCGAACTGTAAAAAGTAAAAATGGTTTAAAAAAATACAATTTCAGAATTTACTGTACAGTTACAGTTTGGCCCCAGTTCTTTTCCGCTACCAAGAAAGCAAACTACGTTTGATTTCAATTCGGATACAGTACTGTACAAAATTATACTTTTGTTTCAGATTCCCCAATCAATTCGACAGAGAAACAGAATCAATTTAAGCTTCTATTAGGCTCTCAGAAATTTTCACAGCTACTAAAAAATTTTGTATGGTTTTTAAATGTGAAAAATTTCAAAAGCAACACAAACAAAACGTTTCATATACTGAGTTCAATGAAACAGAATAAAAATTTGATCTTATTTTGTTTCAGTTATACGAATCAAAGCCAACATTGTTTCTAATTTCGTTTCAGGTATATGAATCAAAACCAAAATTGCTTCTAATTTCGTTTCGGATATATGAAACAACAAGAAAATTCAGTACAGTCTTGATTCGGTTTTTGGAATTAGTACGAACATTTTGTGTGCTACAATAATAAATTCAAATATTTTTGATTGAAAACTAAATGTATTTCATTTAATTTTTTTATTGTATAAAAAATTCAATTTTATTTTATATAACTAATTGGTGTTGAAGATGATAGATCATAAAGGACCTCCATGCTCATTCACTCATATGCGACGACTGATTAGAAAATTATTTATTGCGACCTGAAGGGTTGAATTCGGGATCGTCTAAATTATCATTTCAATGGACTGCTTCAATTCAGTTGAATTCCTTGGTTTCGTTTTGTACACGTCTTGTTTGACATGGCCCCATTAAAAAAAACTCTGACGCAGTCAGGTCAGGTAACCTTGATGGCCAGCGGATAGTAGAGTTTGTGAATATTAATTTGTTTGAGAATTTTCGTTAAAGCTACGCCATAACCGGTCTGGCTATGTGTGCAGTTGCTCCACCTTATTGAAACCAAATGCCATTGAAACGGATACGTCTCCGGCGCAGTTCTGGATGAAAAAAAAACTCCTTAAACATCTTTAAATGACGGTCCCCATTGACATTGTGTTTGTAGCACGATTCGTGCGCCATCCGGTACTACAATTCTTTTATGCAGCCACACAAAAAATGTGTGATTTTTTATCTTTCGCCATACTAGCCTTAAAGCTAGACATCAAAATGTTGCAAAAAAAAGTAATAAACGAAGTTAATGCTTAGCAATTGCTAGGCTTCTTGAACACCCACCATCCTTGTGCTACCTCCCTAGCGCATTCTATCTCTTCTCTAGTTATCCTTGAAACAATTTTTATTGCGTTCTCCTTTTTTTTACAAAGTGTTTATAATAATACGAAGAACATTGTTGGAATTAAGAAAATAATCCACTAACTTATGCAAATAACCATCTTGTAGCAGACACTCGCTGTAGCCAAAGAACGAACGAATGTCCTTTCCCGACGTACAGAGAATGCATAAAGTAATGAATCAAGTGAATTCCGACGCTATACGTTGATGCTGAATTTATTCACGGAAAATGTTATAAAATGTGGCAAGGGCACAAAGAAGCTAAAGTAGGTTGAAATGAAAACAAGAGTGCCCAACAACTGCTATTGAGGTACTAAAAATAACTTAGACGAGGTTAATGAGGAAATAATGAAAGAATAAAAAACACACACACACAAAAATGAACGTCTATCCAATTAGAGATTGCGTACAGGGAATATGAAGGAAATGGGATAATTAAAAAATATTTTGCCGGGTAAGCCCTGTGGTATGGAGTGGGAAATTACCTAGAAATGGCTTGTTCAAATCGTAAGTGGTAGATTAAATACGGATATTGGCATCAAACAGTTTCAAAAGAGATGTTGGGGGATGCTTTTACAAGTGTAATTTCCACAGTGGAAAACTAGCTATTCAGCATTGTTAAGAAATGTTGATTCTTTTAAAGCCACAGGGTACGAAAAAGTTAAATCTTCTTTTCATTATGGATAAAAGATAGAAAATTTTTACAGCATCCAACTTTTTTCAGAGAATCTAAGCCAAAATAAACCCAAATTATAAGTGTTTACTTTATTTCATACATTTTGTTAAGAAGATGCTGGGAATTGTTTAAAAAAACACAAAATATTTATCAAATATTCAATGATTTAATGCCTTTGAAAATATGCCTCTTTTGAAATAATGCACTTATCAAAACACTTTTCAAACGCATTTTCCGAAAAATTCTCTTCTTTATTTTCTATAGACCGGAGAAAAACCTGCAGTTAAGTTTTGAAAAGTTAAATAAGACAAAGTTGAAACCGTATTGGGTGAATAGGGCGGCTGTTGCATGACATTTTGTTGAGTTTTTGCCCAGAAATTCGTTCACAAAGATAATCTTGTGAGATAGTGCGTTATCGTGACCCAAAATTCTTGACTTTTCTTTCGTCTTTCGGGCGAGTTTTTACCCTAATTTAAAATAAAATAAAGCCGACACATCGTAAACCTTCTGTCACATTTTCAGCGATTCAGCATATGAAATTTGCAAGGCCCAATGATAACAATTATAGTGGATTTTTGATCTAAAAATCCAATGTAAAGGAAATACGTAAAAATGTAAATGCCAGAAATCTATATATATAAAAAGGAATCGTGGTTTGTTCCGATGCTTAAAACTCCAGAACGGCTCGACCGCTTTGCATAAATTTTAGTATATGCGTCTGAGTGGTGCTCGGAATGGTTTAGATTTACAATTCGGTCCAATTGGACAAAGGAGCGTGGTACCTCCGTCGTACAAACAAAAAATTAAAAATCAATTATTTCTGCTCCTGCTTACGGTATTTGAACAAAATTTGGTGCGTAGGTTTGATGTACAGGGTTGCCCATATTCGACGGACCCATGTTTTAAAAAAAAAAAA
>JAHXMU010000821.1:422189-475116 GCA_019455685.1 Philornis downsi
TGGCGTTGCCAGATGGGTCCGTCGAATATGGGCAACCCTGTATCTTCTTACAATTCATTATTCAATTCACAATAGGCAACAAGTAAATTTTATAGCATAGTTAAACAAAAGCAATTCACGATTGCATACGTCCTGTACATTGATTTGCAATTCAAATTAAGTAAATTTTTTAAGTTCAAATTGAGTATTAAGTAGTTTATTTTCAAAGTATTATAACTAAGTATAAACGCTATAAGTTTATACAAGTCCATTGCATTTATTTACTTCAATTTAAGTACTTCCAGAAATCCTACTCCGCAGATATTTCAGAATCTACCAACCGTAACAATCGAATTCTAGTTGCTTTTACTAAAGCAAAAGTAATCTATGGGATTTTTGATAATTTATTTAATACAAAAATTCGACATTCCTCCCATGCCAGCAAATGTTGCAATGCATCATGCCCAGCAGTATCCGATGTAATCTTTGAGACTGTTGCATATAAATTCATAGGTTTCATAGCAATTTTTCTTGAATTGAATTTAACTTGCAGTTAACTAAAATTTTACATTCATTCCGGTGGAATAACTTTTCAAATTCAATTATGATTTACCATTAATAAAATTGTGTGTTCGTTACTTAACATTTGAAATCAATCAAAAATCCAGCCAGGGGCTTCTTAGATTCCAACGTTTAATACACAACACACAAATCAACTGTTGTTAAATGGATTACAGGGAATATTTGAAATTACTTCGTTTTGGCAAATGTCATTCATATAAATATAATAAATAAATAAATAAATTTATTTTTCTTGAAATGTCTCAGAATATTATTTATTCAGAAAAAAAAATTTAGATATTTTGTATTGCAAATACACAAGATTTGAGCAATACAATAAATGTAATTAATCAACCATTAAATCTAATAAAAATATTATTTCTGCGTAATTCTTAATAATGATTTGTAATAACTTCAAAAAAGTTAACTCAATCTACTATATCAGTTTAAGACGGCTGGCAAATATTATTTGTGATTGACAGCCATTGAAAGCGTAAATCTTTTGGTATTTGGAAAATGCCAAGATTAAAGTGTTTGAGAACAGTAATACGAGGTGTGATCAAAAAATAACCGTTATTTTAAATTTTTTCAAAAAGTATTTTTTTTATTCATCAATATCTATCTTGTTCCCTTGAAAGTAATCCCCCTCAGATATAATAAACTTATGCCAGCGTTTTTTCAATCCTCGAAACACTTCTAAAACGCGCTTTTTGTTATCGCCAACAGTTCCTGCTTCGATTTTTCTTTTATCTCCTCAATCGTAGCAAAACGCTTTCCTTTCATGGGTGTCTTCAGTTTTAGGAAGAGGAAAAAAATCAGTGGGGGTCAAGTCCGGTGAATACAGTGGTTGAGGCATGATTGCGGCTTTGTTTTTGAGCAAAAACTCGCCCACAACCATCGATGTGTGAGCTGGTGCATTATCATGGTGCAAAATCCATGATTGGTTTTTCCACAATTCTATGCGTTTCTGACGAATTGCTTCGCGCAAACGGCGCATAACTTCATTGTAGTATTCCTTATTAACCGTACGACCTTGTGGCAAGAATTCATGATGGACCACGAACAGTTAGCAAGACCTTCACATTTGACGGAACTTGACGTGCTTTTTCGGTCTTGAATCTTCTGGATGCTTCCATAGGGATGATTGGGCTTTGGTTTCAATGTCATAGCCATACCTTGGTGATGATTGGGCTTTGTTTTCAATGTCACAGCCATACACCCATGATTCGTCATGGGTGAGGAAATTTACGTCGTCGTTGACGACGTATAACAACTCCTGAGCGATGTCCATGCGACGTTGTTTTTGCTCAAAATTTAGCAATTTTGGAACAATCTTCGCTGCCGCACGTTTCATACCTAAAACATCCGTAACAATTGCTTGGCATGAGCCGATCGATATACCAACAATATCAGCAACCTCTCTCGTAGAGATTCGACGATTATCCAAAATCATTTTCTTTATTGCTTCAATGTTTTCATCGGTTGTTGACGTGCTTGGGCGACCAGGACGAGCATCGTCATTGACATCTTATCGGACTTCCTTAAGCCGATTATATCACAATTGAACCTGTGTTCTGCTTATAGTAGACTCGCCAAATGCCAGAGTCAACATTTCAAATGTCCTTGGACATTTAATTTAATTTTTTTACAGAAAACTTAATACAGTTTCTTTGACCCATTTTTTCGAATAGAAAAAAATCGAAGAGCACACCAAAACACGACTAACCTTTTTATCTGTCAGAAACAAAATGACCATCCAAAATGACTGATATTTTCAACATATATAACAGACATGTGTACCAACATAACAGACAGAAAAAAATGCAAAAATCGAACGTACGTAACTCACGAAATTCGAAAATAACGGTTATTTTTTTAATCACACATCGTATATTATTCTCGATACTGGAAAATTGTGTGATTTTTCATAGTAGCACTAATGAAACATGTCTCATGGGGTATCCAGTTATTTTAAGTACTAAAATCGCTCACCTTCTGTTTTGATTTTTCTTTTTAAATAAGTCTAATTTATGTGTTCATTTATACTGTATATAAAAAAAGAAACACTTTATTTAATTTAGAAGATTAGCAAACAACGTTTTTCATTAGTCAGCTGCTCTGATCGTTGATGTTATCTATTCCGTGGTCCAAAAAGCAAGAATTTTAAAATAGCAAAAGTTATGTGCAAGTTGAAGAGTACATTGTCACAAATATGTTGTAAAAATCCATATTTGGGCAGATCATAAAAGTAATCCTCTACTTTGCAAATCATACAACTCTGCGACCTCTATTCAACGTATGCGAAAATAGAACGTTAATGCTCTCATTAGTCAAAAACAATAACTTAGTGAGTCGAGGCGTAACTGTACTATATTCAACGCACAACTTCTTTCAGTGACAACAACAACAGCAATTTAGCGTTGATACGGATGGTCTGATTTGTATCAGGTGTTAAAATACTGGGAGCTAAGAAGACACTTTAACAGTGCTGAATTTAATTATAGAATCATATTAAACTAGCCGACCTGGCAAACGTTGCTTTGCCTTCAAATTTTAGCAGGAGCAGAAAAAATTGCTTTTTAATTTATGGTTTGTATGGGAGGTACCACGGCCCATTGTCCAATCCCGCCCATATTTGCAGTAACACTTAAGATATATACACGAAACCTATGCACCAAACTTTGTTCAAATACCGTAAGCAGGAGCAGAAATAATTGATTTTTAATTTTTTGTTTGTATGGGAGGTACCACGCCCCTTTGTCCAATTGGACCGAATTGTAAATCTAAACCATCCCGAGCACCACCCAGACGCATATACAAAAATTTATGCAAAGCGGTCCAGCCGTTTAGGAGGAGTTCACTGACAACGCCCGTACAGTAGAGTTATATACATATATATAAAAGAAGATGAAATATTCACTTGAAGGAAAATAAATTACATGACAATAAACAGAGGTTATGAAAAAGAAGGCTAATTACAATGTTAATTTTTGACGCTCTCTCAAATAATACCAAGTAAAGCAATTACAAAACTGTGATAAGTAGTTTTTGTAGGTAGAAAATCGTCTTTCTAACGCCATCTAGCATAACTCGGTTGTCTTTAACGACAGACACTGCTTGCTAAGGCCATCTATAGTAAAAATACTTTATTAAACTTTGTAATAGTTAACAATAATTCCAAACTGTTTCTGTTGAAATTAAGGTCATTTTTAAGTTTTGATATTATTATTTGCAGAATGAGTAAGAGGCATGTTTTATTTCTAAGATTCTATAATTCGTACAAAATATCTTTTATCCCCATATAGATAAAATCTAGAGCATTCCCAACCAAAAACGTCCAAAATCGTAATTCTCCATGAACAAACTCTAATCTTTCATCGTTTATTACTATAAATAATTATAATTTCTAAATAACTCTATAATTTTTTATAATTATAATTTCTAAATTTGATATTTCTGTGGTCACAACCCATAACAGCCTAAGTCTGTTTTTCAATATTTTCAGTACAGGAGTTTAAAGTTTTGAATCTTCACTGAAAATCAGGAGAACATGTTTTTTGGAAAACTTTGCTTCAGATTCCAAGGAAACGAATTTCTTTACTTAGTTCTTAACAAAAAATAGTTGTTTATTCTCGCAGTCAAAAGATATTATCGAAAATGACATTTAGGCTCTTATGAATTGTTGAACGAAAGAAAGTCAAAAAGTTCAAGTTGAATTAGGCTATTATTCCAGATTAAATAAAAAACTTTAAGTGCGTCTAAATTGACATAAATTATTATTCTATGTCAAAATATCTCAGATTCGATCTCTCATGTTGAGTTAGGTTGTTATTCCTATATAAGAATTCATAAAGTTTAAACTTAAGTTGATTTAGGCAATGATGAAAAAATAATGTTTATATTTGTTGTAATCCTAAATTAACTTAGGCAGTTATGCCAAAACAGTCATTTAGAAAAATAACTTAAGCTATTAGGTTTTTTAGGATTAATTGCCTTCCTAGAAGAGATACAAACATGAAAAATTTAGAGCAAATAAATTTAGATACGCTGAATACGATGGTGCTAATAACTCCATTGTGTCCTAACTCGAGTTAGGCTGTTACGGGTTGTGACCACAGATTTAAGTTGCTGCCAAGTATTTATTAATAATTTAAACGAAGAAAAAAAGACTCCAAATTGTTCTCTGATTTATTGTTTATTCCGTCACACATTTCGTTTACCAGAAGAAATATCTAATCACTACATGATGTCACGACGTTCAGATTTAATTCCTTAAACGTTTTCTTTTTTTTTTTCATAAAATTCAAAATTTGTTCAATTTCATATGTCTAAATTGGTATACAAAATTATCACGGCCGGGAATGAAATCGACAAGAATATCCACAATTTAGCGAAGCGTAAAAATATTGGGTAAACGTGTGCGAGTGTTCATATGTAAGTGTTTGTGACACTTACATATCTTTAAACCCGAAATCTAGCAGCTCGCTCCCCTGTACAAATTCCTGCCACAGCACAAACAAAATGCAAATAATGTCACAAAATCGTAATTAGAATTTGTCACAGAATATAAAGCGTGAGATGAAAGTACAAAGTAAATATTGCAACAGGACATAGGATTTTATGACAATGTAATGTCGTTACAGGCTGTTTCTCCAATTATATGCACAGACAGGGTGAATGTGTCTTCATGTCGGTTGGCAAGGATGTTGGCAGGCGACTGAACTCGCTGGCAACCATCAAGACTAACTGCTGACAAAATTGTCTGTTGTCAGACCGCAAAGGCAGAAGTTAATAACAGTCAACGTTTCAGCATCCCCTCATTATATTGTATACTTTGTGATTTTTCTTTCCCGAAATTTTCATTCGCCTAACATCCCATATGGCTTAAACTGATTTAGCGATTTCCATTTTACACTTTCTTCCTGCGAAACAGAAAAGCAAAATAACAAAACTCTGAAATAACGGAAATTCTACATGTCAATAATTTAAATGGTTTATTTAAGATGGTTTTCTTGTTTTCCCTCTTTCTTCCCTGGAGTGTCTTTGTTGCCATATCAATAACTTTGAAATGGGTCTACCAGAATTACCATTTCTTGTCACATTTTGTAAATGATGGCATTTAAGAGAATCTTGGAAAAATACATGAGGCAATTGTGGTCCTACAATGTTGGAAAATTTATAACGTATATACACTGTATTGATGTGTTGTTGCTGTTATTTTTTGTTTCTACATACTATTTCGTTTAATTTGCATAAAAGATGAGATTCCTGTTTCGCAATGAACCAGCAATTATGTTTGGCTTTTTCAGCAACAATGAGGGAATCAACTGTCAAACGAAGAGATTCAAAAAACTTGCTTAGGGATTTAATATATTAAATACAATCACGTCAGTCATGATGCAGGACATTTGAGAAGAAAACTGAATGGAAAGAAAACTAAGTTTCAATCAAGGAATCACTATTTAAAAACATATGGGCGGGCGCAATATTATATATTAGGAGCACAACTAAGTTCATTTTTTTCTTAAAAAAAATGCAACTTTATTACGAAAACATGTTTACAAATGATTCTTTGAAAGTATTGACCATCGCTGGCAACTACTTTTTCTCATCTTTCTGGCAAAGCTCGAATTTCGTCATGGTTCAACTGTTCATCTTTTGAGGCTACCCACGAATTTAGCCATTTCTTGATGCCGTCATATGAGTGAAACTGGTGGTCCGCCAGACCGTCTGCCATCGAACGGAACAAGTGATAATCGGACGCGCACCATATGGAGAATAAAACATGATGAAGAAAATCTTTCCTTCTTTGTCGCTGGAGCAGTTGTTTACAGACGAAAACAAGACGCTCAACGTTCCTTGGCTTCAACTCTTAAGGAATCCTAGTTCATTGTATTTGAATCATTCCCAACGCATACCATCACCTGGAAATGGCTTAACGAGTAACTCCTAATAATGAAGAAAGCTCTATCTGAGTTTGACACGGGTCTCCATCAAGCAATGCCGTCAACCCAGTGTCTTGCAAGGTTTCTCGTCTCCCTGCATGTGAACGGTCGTCAACATCAAAATCACCGTCTTTCAAGCAACGGAATTAATCTCGACACATTGTTTCACTTAAAGCAGCATTTCCGTAAACGTTTTGAAGCTCTCGATGAGCTTCGGCTGGCGATTTCTTCGATTGAAAGAAGAAAATGAAGCAAATGACGATTATTTAACACAAAATCATACTCATTCATACTCATACTCAAGAATATGACGTCAAAAGAACACCACTATTGTGTCGAGGTGGTATGTTTACCATATGCTTAAGCCTGGCTCGTGACGTTTACGTTATGGCATAATCGACCACGTACAGCTGGCGCCATCTACTGACAAACAGCGGGAACTTAGTTTGGCAGGTTTTGAGGATGATAGACCACGTTTTCTTCGATTGAAAGAAGAAAATCAGTACTTTCCGCATAAGACAATTATTTGGCATAAAATCACACATATTCACATATATATAACAAATTCACAAAATCACTATTGTGTCGAGGCAGTATATTTATCACATATATAAGCTTGGCTCATGACGACGTTTAGGTTATGACAGGACTAGCACTTACAGCTGGTGCCATCTATTGGCAAACAGCGGTAAATTAGGTGCGCACCTAATATATATAGGGTGATTTTTTAAGATTTAAGTTTTTCATGTTGGGAGCACTGGTTGGTAATGGCGTCCAAACGTCATCTGTCAAAGAGAAAAGTGTGTATAGAATACTCTGCCATTTCATCATGGAAAGACTAAAAAAACAAGCAACGGTTGCAAATCGTTGAAATTTATTATCAAACTTTATTATCAAAGTCGAGAAATGTAGACCTTGCCGAAAAATATATGGTAATTTTTTTAAGATTTAAGTTTTTCAGATTGGCAGCACTGGCTAATAATGGCGTCCAAACGTCATCCGTCAAAGTGAAAAGTGTACAGTATACCCTGCCATTTCATCATGGAATGACGAATAACCTACCACAACGTATGGCCTTATACAAGCCCAAAGAAAATCCGCTGTTTTATCGAAAAATTATGTTCAGGGATGAGGCTCATTTTTTGGCTGAACGGATACGTACACAAGCAAAACTGGAGTGATGAACAGCCACATGCCATATATGAATTACTAATACATCCCGAAAAAACGACAGTCTGGTGCGGTTTATGGGCTGGTGGCATCATCGGTCCATTTTTCTGCAAAGACGGCCTTGGAAGAAACGTTTCCGTGAACGGCGAACGATATCGAGTCATGATACGCGATTTTTTTTTTGTCCCAATTGGCTGAGTTGAACTTGGTTGGCATGTGGTTTCATCAGGGCGATGCAATATGCCACACTGCTCGTGAAACAATGGCTATGTTGAGGGATGAATTTAGTAAGCAGCTAATCTCTCGATTTGGCCCTGTAGGTTGGCCCCCAAGATCTTCCGATTTAACGCCTCTTGTTTATTTCTTGTAAGGTTATGTCAAGTCGTTAAGTCGAACACTATTGAAACCTTACAGGATAAAATAAGACGCGTTATTCGTTGAATACAGGCCGAAATGCTCGAAAAAGTGACGAAAAATTGGACTTTCAAACTGGACATTTTGAGACGGAGCAGCGGACAACATTTACATGAAATTATCTTTAAAAATTAAATGGCAAAGATCAATTTATCGATTCCAATAAAAATTGTAATATATGATGAAAATTTGAGTGTTTTATTCGATTTTTGAAAAAACTAAAAAGTCACCTACATATATTTATATTTAAACCTCCTGATCATTGAAGCTTGTAACGGCAACCCTCCGTTTTAACTAAAGTGACACCCCTCTATTTCCAACTCAAAACAGCCTCTATATAAACGTCTCATTAAAGGTCTATTTGTACCAGCACGACATGACAAAACGCAGCTAAATACCAATAAATTTGTATACATATTTGTAGATTCCTATGAAAGCATTTAGATTAAAGTGATACCAATCGCAAGCGACAACTAATCTGCAGCAATATAGGTAAAAAAACGTGGTTTTTAGCGTCATTACAGCGGTTTTGTGGCGTTTTTTTTTTCTCTTAAAAAGCATTATACGAGTATTTTGTTCGTATTGTGTAAAGAGGGGAAATATCATACTTAATAAAAATATATAATAAACAAACAAGCAAAATACATTATAAATGAAATAAAAGAAAGAAAGAAGAAGAAAAAGAAATAAATTTTTCGGTTTTGAAAATAAAGTGAAATAAAACATACATAGTCCTGCCATATGTTCTGTTACAAATATAAAACGCGATAAAAAAAACCAATATTCATATTGTATTCAAAATTATTTCATTTATTAGAAGACAATATTGGTTATTAAAAAAAATTGTATTCACTCGAAATGGCCGCCTTTTGCTTTAACACAAGCCATATTCTCCAATTCTGACCACAAAGCATAATCCAGTGGATTGAGATCTGGACTCCCTGATGGCCAATCTTCTGCTGCTATAAAGCCAGGAATATTGGCTCTGAGCCACTCCTGCGTGGTTTTAGCTTTGTGCGCAGGAGCAGAGTCCTGTTGGAAGATCCATCTACGTCCATTGAAAAGGGTATTGGTCAAACCCTTCACAACACCCTCTAACACTTCTTTTTGGTAAACCTTTGCACCAGTTTTTACGCCCTTTTCACAGAAATGGAGGGATGTGACACCGTGGTGGGAGACCCCCCACCAAACCATTACGGAAGAGGGATGATGGCCACGTTGAACCCTTGGAACAACTTTTTTCGCTTCCTTAGGTGAGTGGCATAAATATTGTCATTTTGTTTGTTGAAAACTTCTTCCACGGTAAAAATTTTCTCATCCGTAAACAGAATGTTTTCATGGCCATTGTCCGCGTGCCACGCGTGTCGCTTGCATCTTTCCAGCCTAATTTTTTTTTAGCTGAGGAGTTAGAAGGTGCCCCGTAAACCGACGATAGGCTTTCATATGCAGATCATCCCGAATCAGCCTAGACATGGATCTCGTTGATATATCCAATTCCTTGGACATGATTTTCTGCTTTCTAAGGGGATTTCTCCGAATTCTTTCACGCACTGCCTTTACTACCGCACTCGTGCGGACAACGTGCGGGCGACAACTTTTTGGCCTGTCTTCTACTCCAGACAATTCGCCGAAGCAAGCAATAGCACGATAAACGAACATTCTTGATATTCCGAGTGGTTTTAGCAACTCGAAAATTTGGCCAGCACTCTTTCCGCACTTATGCAACGCTATTACGCCGACTCGATTCTCTTTAACGCCCTACCCCATGTTAATAGATTGCAAACTGAAACCAAACTGACTAGTATTCTTCACTAATCAGTGCATGTGTTCTGAAAAAAAAGTTAACGGTTCTATTCCCGCAAGAAGTTTTGAACGATAAGCGCTGGAAATTGTGTAACAGAATATATGGCAGGACTAGGTAGATAAAGCTATGATTTCGGTAAAACTTTTATTTCATTGTAATGCTTGGACCTGGTCATTATATACGAAATGGAAAGTCATTTAAATGACCGCCTCTGGATTGGTTGCAGTAGTATATCTTGTAGAGGTAGTTTTCGACCACTTTTTCGCATATTTCGGTTGACGTAAACATGGTCTTTGACGTAGCCCTACAAAAAAGTCTTACGGCATCAAATCGCATGATTTTGGTGGCCAATTAACATCGCCATAACGTGAAATTACTCTTTCTAGAAACTTTTCAAGTAATAAAACTAAAATCGGCCTTGGCACCGTCTTGTTGAATCGTCCAGTTCATAATCTTCAACTGCAGGCCAAAAAAGTCGGTTATTATACAGCCATAGCGCTCTGAATTGGTGCTTACGATTCCTTCAGCGTAATTTTCAAAAAAATACTCCCCAATGACACCTCCAGATCATAATTCACCCAAAACAGTCACTTTTCCGAACGCAACGATTTTTTCACAATCACTTCTGGCTTCTCTGTATCCCATATGAAATGAGAACGTTTTGTTCGGTAAAGCCTGCTGCTTCCCAAATCCAATCAGCATATCTACGACATTGTGAATGGTCAGGCGGCTTTAATTGATACGTTAGTAGAACTCTATGTGGATGGAGATGCAAATCCAAATAAAAAATACGTCACAAAGAGCCGTAAGATTCGCCCAATTACTGAAAACGCCGATAAACCGGTTAACCGATAAATTCGGATTATCCGCCACACTTTCTTTAACAGATGCAGTATTTTCGGCAGTGTGTACATTACGCTTCCATTCTTTTCAAATTTATCTATAATCTTGCCGATTCCTTGCACAATAGATCGATTATAATGACCAAGCATGACGTAATGCACGAAAAGTGCCCATGTTTGAATCACCACTTTTGCGTTAATTTTTAACTATTTTTACGCATTCTTTAGTTACTAAATGATCCATATTCGTAAATAGCAAAACTTTCGCTAAATAAATAACAGTTTAGATGACAGGTATTTAACAACTGACAATTTTGCCAGACTGTTGGTTTTGAATCCACTAGTGGTTGAAACGTTCAATTGTGGTTATTTTTGCCTTTCAATTTTGTTGTTTAAAGACAAGCGATGGCGACACAAAAAAAAACGCTTTATTGCAAATATGCTAACATTTTTTGCTCGTATGGGGCAGTTCTTGAAGCCGAAGCGTTTTGTCATATCCCAAACCTTAACCTTAGATTTTTTGTCAGAATTGTTTAAAAACCACACAAAAACTCCATTTGAATAATACTCATGTATATTTGCGACTATATTTCGAATAGGACCATCACAAACAAATAAATCAAACTATGCTAAGATAATTCTACATACAAACAAAATTTCATTAAATCCAAAGGACATCTTGGCGAATCTATAGAGGATATGCTAACCATGTTTTATTTGTTTTTGTATATCCAGGAAAGAAAGACAAAACATCGAAAATGAAATCCTAAATACCAATTTTTTATATTGTTTATTACAAGACAATTTTCTTTTTCAGCCTCTACCCATGAATAGTCTTCCTCGTCACTTCAATATAATTGAATTGTGTTTGCCAAAGCTGTAATCCTATGGCAATCTTACAAACAATGATGTAAACGATCTTGGGATGAATTACTCAATGTGTTTGAAAATGTTCATAGTATTGATAGCATAGTGTACTCGTATACTATTTGGTTTAATTTACATAAATAAAGTATACAAATTCCGCTTCAATTTCGCGATGAGTTTCCAAATATACTAAGGTTTATTACAAGAATAAGGAAGAAAGGAAGGAAGGACAAACGAAAAATGTCATAAAAGCTTTTTGACGGCCAAAAAAAAAAAAAATTTAACATAATGTTGGATACGTTTAAACAGCTACATCATCCTCATTATCGGGGCAATATTTTTGAGTACACAAATTGCACAAATTGACAAGAAACATTCAATGAAATCTAAAGTATAATGCAAAAGAAATTCATTATTTTCCAGTAAACGGCATTATGGCAAGCGGTATCTTTAAAAGTTGTTTAAATGCCAAGATTTCGTGCTAACAAAACACTATTCAAAAATTTCTGTGATTGCTTTACTCAGTGTTGTTTGAGAGAGCGTCAAAAAATACGCCATATTTCACAATTTTTCCTCGATAAAGGCGAAAACGCAAGCCAGGCGGCTTAAAGTGCGAGTGATGTCTATCCCCCTACTATGGAACTTCGTCGTAAACAGCATTCTGTTTTCTTTGGAGGAGGCTTATGTCAAGGTTGTCGCATATGCGGACGAAGTGGCACTAGCAGTTAGGGGCAAGTTTCTGAGAACACTCAGAGATGTCCTTCAAGGGTCCTTCTCACTGTAACGAAAGATCTCGGAGTAAATCCGAACAAGATCGAAATGGCTCTGTTCACTGGGTGGTACCAGATTCCAACTGTGACGCTATCTTCCTGGGAGGTACTGAAATCCCTTTCGCGGACTGTACAAAATACATTGGTGTAATATTGGACACCAAACTCACTCACATTCTTGACAGGGCGATGAAGGCCATAGAGGTGCTGTATGCGTACAAGAGGGCAATAGGGAAACAATGGGAATGAAAGCCTCGCATTGTTCCCTGGTCGTATACTGCAGTAGTAAGACCGATAATGTTGTATGGAGTTATCGCCTGGTGGAAGGCTCTCAAGAAGTCCACATACTGTAAGATGCTGGACAAGGTCCAAAGGATGGCTGCTAGTCTGTTCAACACATGTGCGCTTTGCACTACTTCATCCAATGCACTAAATGTAATTTTGCAATACTTCTACTCCTGAACATAATCAATATGCAGATTGCCAAACAGTGGTAACGTTCACAGTGTAATCCTTAACATGGTGCCTGATATAACAGGCACCATATACTACACTCTGGTTGATCCACTGTCCCACAAGAAGTACCATATACTTATACCAGATAGAGGCACGTGGAAATGTAGAACTCCTGGTACAAGTCTGTGTGTCGACTTCTACACTGACGGCTCAAAATTAAATGATCAGGTAGGCTTCGGGGTCAACTCCAAAGACCTAGGGCTAAGTATAGCAAGAGGGCTACCTGATCACTGTAGTGTTAATCAGGTCAAAATTTTGGCCATTAGGGCCATTAGTAACAGAATGTCTGAGATATAACTTTCTCAGCGTGATGCGGATTAACACATTCTCTGACAGTCAAGCTGCGAAAAAGTCACTGGATTCTGCCTTCCTGGACTTAACATCAGCCCTGAAATGCCGCAGATCTCATAGCGAGAAAGTTCTGCATTTCAACATTCACCTTATGTGGGTGCCGGGCCACAGGGACATACCAGGGAACTGCCAGAGCAGACGAGCTGGCAAGACTGTGAACAACGTTATAAACTCCAGACGAGTTGGAGTCATGCCTCTAGCTTGTAAGCTTCTACTGCGAGCTGGGGCATACTAAGCAGCAAATGGTAGGTGGGTGTCTATCCGAGGCTGTAATCAATCCAGAGAGGTATGGCCTCGCCTATATCTGAAGCGTTCACACACAAACTGCTGTCGCTACCAAAACCCAACATCTTATTACTTGTATCCTACATGACGAGACACTGTTTGATTGGAAGAAATACAGTGAGACTGAAAGTTGAGACGTGTGAATTCTGCAGGAGCTGTGGGGATGAAGAGGAGGAGGAGTCCATAGAACACCTTCCCTTCAATTGCCCCACCCTGGCGAATAGGCGGGGATCAACACTGGTCTCTTATTTCTTCAGGGATCTAGGAGATCTAAACGATATAGTTATTCTCCGACTTAAGAGTTTCTTGAGGCGCTCAGGATGGTTCAACGGGGGAAACTTGAGACATCCGCCTCCAGTAAGATTAGCACGAATTTAAAATTTACTATCAAGTCATTTCAAATGTTTTAAATTATGTCCAGATTCTTACAGAAGGCATCTCTCAGCAACACTTTCAGATTATCTAGTAAAATTTTATTTATAGCCGTTATTGCATACCGATCGTTATTGCATATCGATCAATTAACATATAATTGGCCGGAAGGCTTTAAATTACAAGCCAAATAAATAAATAAAACCACAACAAGCTCTGGAAGGTCAGTTGTTAAAAAAGAAGCTCACTGTATGGGCGCCACAGGAGTGGATACAAAAAAACTTGTAAAATTGATTTCCATCATCTGCAAATCGCTGATGAATTGCAGCAAAATCGGCTTAAATTTCTAAAATAAATAGTGAACGCTAATGAAAATTTGGTCCCTTGCGAAAACCTCAAGCGAAAACGGTTGTGGTCAGGTCGTGGTTAGCGTCTGCGTATTTAGTGGGATTGACAGAGAAACATCTACCTATACTATGAGCTGTTGCCTTACGACTATTAACTATTAATGCGGACCTATACTATCAACAATTGGGCAGTGTGAGGGATGTAATTGCACAGATATGTCCAGTTTTTGGCCAATAGAAGAGAATTTGTGTATCATCAGGAAAACGTTAGACCACACATATCGTTAGTGACTTACCAGAAGCACCGGCAGCCTAGTAGGGAGGTTCTTATGCATCCACCTTGTAGTCCGAACTTGGCATGAAGTGATTATTACCTAGTCTTGCCTATAGCAAATTATTTGACTGATGCAATAGTGGAAGCATCAGGCGGGTTGTTAGTTGTAACCAAAGTTACTAGTAGGGTCTGTGCTCGAGTATGGGCTTGCATTATACAACCGGGTGCTACAGACCCATAAAGTAGCAGAGGTGGTAAGATAGACCTCACTTTTGCCAATGGGGATTATGTTCCATACTAGCATAATCAATTTTGTACCTTCAGGTTGGAAGAAAGGGCTGACAATTGCGATAGTTTACACCCAAAATGGTCAGCTCTTATTCCTAGATAGTCCAAATCAACTTGGCTACGCCAGGGGGCGCTGGCACTCGCATTGTAATATGCTCAGTGTGATTAGCACATCTTGGGTAAGGTCTTGACGGCGAGACTCACGTTAAACCCCCGTGGACTCTGGCCTGGTCTTTGGCCAATAGGAACCAAAGTTTCTGTGAGAGGGACATAATGTAATTACCTTGAAAATGGCAACAAATTAACAAACAAAACGGTCCACATTTGACTTAAATTGAATCATTTTAATTACAATAAATAAATAATTCAATGTCATGCAAAAATAATGTATTTCATTTTTATTACGCCTTTACAAAAATTATCAAAAATAAAAGAAATATTAAACGAAATATTCAGTTTGTAAAAAGAAATATTTCAATATCATTTGATTTACATATGCCCACGCCCTCAAATCCTTGACGAAATAAGGCTGGACTACAGTGGAATGTATGAATTTGAGCGTATTATAAGTTAACTTTACACAAATACGAGTTTGTGCTTTAGTAAACTGCCTACCTGTTCATGATATTATCAGTGTTAGATGCCCACAAAGCCCTCTTCTTTGCCGTTTTCAAAATCAAGCATTTGTTTCTTTTTCTTTTTCTTAAAATTTCTTGCAATGCCTTTTAATTCACCTTAAAGCCATATCTATCACTTCATTGCCATTCAATTCCAATTCCAGTGTTAGTTAAAGCGTCATTGCAAAACAAAGAAGTGTCATTATAAGAAGTTCCTCTAAGACATTTATCTTTATGTATTTATGCGTCCTTTATGACAGTAGTAGTTAAGCACGACGTGTGTGCTCTCTTCCATCCTTAAGATAAACAGATCCTTTACATTACAGCCCATTCGCACGTGTGTGCTTGGGAGTGAGGGCGGATTATATTAGACTGACGACGACATTATGATATCGTTATTTGGTAGTTGGATATGGTAGTGTTGTTGCAAGTGAGGAATCATTGCCGGTTTGCACACAAAGACAGCAAAGATAAGTGGGACAGTTCTTAAGGAGTTTTCTCTTTCTTGGCTTGCAAGGGTTTTCAATTCCTATGAGCAATTTGGAAAGGAAGAAATTCAAGTCGATTTTATTACTTGCTACGAATGATCAATCTAACATCATTTGTGCTATTTGGTAACAAAGAGGATGCAATAAAAAGTGCATTACAAAAACACAAAAAAAATTGGTGAGTGCAAATATCTGTTTCATCATATCTGGGCTTATAAGGAAAAACGACTTAGGTGGGGTTAGGACAAAGTAGAGTTTATTTGTTATTATTGTTGTTGTTATTTAAACACATGTTTGCGTCTATTCCTCGGTCGAAAATTTGGTATAATTCATAAGTTATAACCATTTTTAAAACGTGAATCTTTGAAAAATTACGTAATATCTAGTACTGATATGAGCGCAAATATATTTTTCGCTATTACTGTTTATCTCCTTAAGATGCATGCTGTTGTCTAAGCGCGATTAAAAAATTGTACAGGGTGGCGCAATAGAACGTGCATATTGCATCATCTTTTTGCGGGGTAGAAAAGGCGCGGGCGGGGGGCGCCTACATCGTTGGGTTGGCGGGCTCATGGAGTTTTAGTCGCTATGAATCACTTCGAGGGGAAGCGTCGCGCATTTTGCGTGCGCGCATTTTACGAGAACTCTCGTTCATATATTGCTACTAGGCGACTATATTGTGCTGAATATGGACTACGTCGCCCAAGAACATCTAGGACCGAAGACAATGTTGAGAAAGTTATGGAGTCAGTACGAGGAAATCCACAAATGTCGATTCGCAAGAGATCGTCTGTCTTACAATTATCGCGACGAAGTTTGCAACGAATTTTAACGTTGGATCTTAAACTGCATCCATATAAGCTGCAATTAACACAAGAATTGAAAGAGTCTGACTTCATAGCAAGGCTCGCATTTGCTAATGAAATGCTTAATCGATTTTCCAATTTTGACAATATCCTTTTCTCTGACGAGGCTCATTTCCTTATGAAAGAGTTCGTAAACCGTCAAAATTGTCATTACTGGAACAGTGAAAATCCCAAAATCAAACACCAGAAACCATTGCATAGTCCTAAAGTGACAGTATGGGCAGCAATCTCTGGCAGAGGAATAATTGGTCCTTGTTTCTTCGAAAATGCGCGGGGCCAAAACGTCACGGTTAATACGGAACTCTATGTTGAGATGTTGGACGGATTTTTGGCTCCAGAAATTGAAAGTTCAAGAATAGTGAATTCCAGAACTTGGTTCCAACAAGATGGAGCTATCTGTCACACATCAAATGACTCCATGCCGGTGGTGAAGCAGATGTTCCGTGGCAGACTGATTTCGAAAAGAGGTGATATTCCATGGCCCCCACGTAGTCCAGAGTTGACGCCTCTTGACTTTTTTTTTGTGGGAATACCTCAAACACGAAGTCTACAGTAATAATCCAAAAAACATCGTTCATCTCAAGGAGAATATCCGTGGTGAAATGGCAGCCATTACATCAGTATTACTGAAGAAAGTTTTCAATAATTTTCGTTTGCGGTTAGAGGAGTGCCGCCGTAGAGAGGGTCACCATTTAGATGATGTTATTTTTAAACAATAAACTCCATTTATTACTCTACAATGCCTTAGATTTATTTTAACCATGCCTTTTGTATTTATTTTTTAATCTATTTTTTAAATATGCACGTTCTATTGCGCCACCCTGTATTTAAACAAAAATGTTATTATATTAATTTCATTTCATCCTTACTTTCCTATAAATCTGTTCGGATTTGTCTCAATTTCTAATGGCAATTAAATAATTTCTAGATTATAAAATCTTTGATATATAAATGTATTGCTGTCAGTCATTCGATATCATAAAATATTAAATAAACCAATTTATTTATCGCAAAGAGAACATGAGGTGTTTTTTGTTATATATCCTTATGCTACTTTGAAGAGATTGTTCCTTTTTCTGTTTGTGGTCTTCTGTACAGGAGTTTACTGATAATTCTCAACTAAATACAAGTCTACAGACACATACGAAGATTACTTAAATAACGAAATGTGTACCAGGCTTACACACAGACATTACAGACATTATACATATGCAGGGAAAAAATATCCTCCATTTTTTTTTTTTTCTCCGTAAAGCATTTATCTTTTACTCGTATGTTACTTTTTACATCTGTTTGAAAAACTCAATACTTGTTGTTTACACACCCCCCTCTTTTACTCTCTCTCTCTCTCTCTGTCTCTGCCTCTTAATATCTTTAGCAAACAACTCAAGCTATCAAGCGTCCTGTATGGCTTTTTCCTACCATATCCTTGTGTCCCTGTTCTGTTCAGATAATGTCTTTAGTAAAGACATTATTTTTCTTCAGTAAAAGCAAAAGAAAAAAGAAATCTTAGACTACAAATTATACACATACATGAAATCAGAAAAACCTAATTGAGGCATTGACAGTTAGAAGAGATTTGCACGTCGTCCATGAAGTTAAGAGAGATCTGGCTTGCGGGTGTGAATGAAGGGAATACAAGGATTTTACCATTCCATACAATTTGCTGTTAATGGGGTGATGGAAGATTTTCAACCAATCTATTACTTACTTAACGCCGGCTGAAGTTAGTAGGAGTAGGAGTAGGGGTAAAACAAAATTGAAATGTTCTGGTCATCAAATAGAGGCTGGTATTACCTGTATTTTGCAAAAATGAATGAGTTTTAAAATGAATCACTAAGAATTTGAAATTGTCATTCTATATAAATCTGGATTTTTTGCGAAATTTAAATTTCAGTGTCTAAATAAATCAAAATTGAGGTGTTCCGAAAATCCTTTTTTGAATTAAAATTTTAATTTTTCTGGTGCTGCAAGAATGTAAAGAAGATTTGTTTTTGCTTTTCAAATTGTAAATCATTTATGATTGCAGGCATATGATGGAAAATTATTGTTTTAAAAATGTTCACGAAGCATTCTGAATAAAAGCAGATGAAGAAGTAGAAGATGATTGAAAACAGCTTGGGCAAATGGAGTGTTGTTGTTATTACTGTAATCAATGTGGTGATTAATGTCCTATTAGACATTTCTAGAACAGATTGTGAACTGAGGTAATCTTCCTGTACCGCTGTGAAGGTAACTCCAGCTGGTGATGAATGTTATGGTGCCTTTAATTAGATAATTTCTAAAGAGATTTGAGATATTATTTGTTTGCAGTTTTGAAAAGAAAAGAAATTAAGAAATGAATTTCAATTCATGGTAAATACATTTGGGAAGATGCGATGATTAGCGCTTGAGCTTTTTGGTTTCATTTTTATGGTAGTTATACGATAAGTGCAATTCCTGGCTTTCGTTAAATACAGGGTGGCGCAATAGAACGTGCATATTTAAAAAATAGATTAAAACATAAATACAAAAGGTATGGTTAAAATAAATCTAAGGCATTGTAGAGTAATAAATGGAGTCTATTTTTTAAAAATAACATCATCTAAATGGTGACCCTCTCTACGACGGCACTCCTCTAACCGCAAACGAAAATTATTGAAAACTTTCCTCAGTAATACTGGTGAAATGGCTGCCATTTCACCACGGATATTCTCCTTGAGCTGAATGATGTTTCTGGGATTATTACTGTAGACTTTGTGTTTGAGGTATCCCCACAAAAAAAGTCAAGAGGTGTCAAGTCTGGACTACGTGGGGACCATGGGATATCACTTCTTTCTGCCAGGGAACATCTGCTTCATCATCGCCATGGAGTCATTCGATGTGTGACAGGTAGCTCCATCTTGTTGGAACCAAGTTCTGGAATTCACTATTCTTGAACTTTCAATTTCTGGAGCCAAAAATCCGTCCAACATCTCAACATAGAGTTCCGTATTAACCGTGACGTTTTGGCCCCGCGCATTTTCGAAGAAACAAGGATCAATTATTCCTCTGCCAGAGATTGCTGCCCATACTGTCACTTTAGGACTATGCAATGGTTTCTGGTGTTTGATTTTGGGATTTTCACTCTTCCAGTAACTACAATTTTGACGGTTTACGAACCCATTCATAAGGAAATGAGCCTCGTCAGAGAAAAGGATATTGTCAAAATTGGAAAATCGTTTAAGCATTTCATTAGCAAATGCGAGCCTTGCTATGAAGTCAGACTCTTTCAATTCTTGTGTTAATTGCAGCTTATATAGATGCAGTTTAAGATTATATAGATGCAGTTTCGTTGCGATAATTGTAAGACAGACGATCTCTTGCGAGTCGACATTTGTGGATTTTCTCGTACTGACTCCATAACTCTCTCAACATTGTCTTCGGACCTAGATGTTCCTGGGCGACCATTTGCTTGTGGTTTAAATGTTGAACCGGTCTCTTCAAAACGCCATATTTTAATTAAATTAGCACTCGGAGCTTCACTAATTCGCCGTAGTCCATATTCAGCACAATATAGTCGCCTAGTAGCAATATATGAACGAGAGTTCTCGTAAAATGCGCGACGCCTCCCTAAACTCCATGAGCCCGCCAATCCAACGATGTAGGCGCCCCCGCCCGCGCCTTTTCTACCCCGCAAAAACAGATGATGCAATATGCACGTTCTATTGCACCACCCTATATTATCAGATATTTTTCATATTAACAATGCGCAATAAGTTTAGCTCTAATATTACATTAGGTAAGTTCATGAAGCATTTGCAAATTTATTTTAAATTAATTTTTAACAAGTTTTGGTAAAAATAAGATAAGTACAGGGTGTCCGTCGGGAAGGTATACTATTTGTTTTGCCGCCATTTTGGTAAACATTAGTCTTGACAGTTCATATTTGGCGGTCGTGAAGTAGAGACGTGGCAAATTTATTATTGAGAAATATTCCATAAACCAATGTACATATTTTAATCGTTAAAATATTTTATCAAAATCAATCATCGATTACTGTGACGATGAGAAAGTTACGCGAAATTTTTGGAAGAAAAAACGTGATAACAAGACGCACTATTTATCGTGTAGTAAATGATTTCGAAGAAGGCTGAAAACATTACAACCGCTCAAGGAAGTGTTCAAAACAATCAATCAACCTCAATTCGACGCCGTGCTCAGGAGCTTGGTCTACAAAGAATAACGCTGGCCACAATTTTGCACAAGGATTTGCATTTGTTTCCATTTAAGATTCAATTGACACAAGAGCTTCTTCCACAAGACCATTTACGCCGCCGTACATATGCCAACAGGATGTTACAGCTCGCCCATGACAGCCCCGATTTTCATGAAAATCATAATGAATGACGAAGCACATTTTTATTTGAATGGGTATGTGAATAAGCAGAATAGTCGGTGGTTCTGGGCAATGGAAAACCCCCAAATTATTCGTCAGTCACCTTTGCATCCGTTAAAAGTGACAGTCATGTGTGCAATTTGGTCAGGAGGAATCATTGGACCATTCTTCTTTGAAACTGAAAACGGCGTAACAGTAACTGTCAATGGGGAGCGACATCGGGATATGATTGAACACTCTTTAACGTCGCAACTGCATGCTTTGGGGTTGATTAACATGTGGTCTCAGCAAGACGGTGCCACATTGCATACAGCAAGGATTACAATGAAATTACTGAGACACCTCTTTCCACAGCAATTTATTTCAAGAAATGGTGATGTTGATTGTGCTCCACGGTCGCCTGATTAGACTGCTCCGGACTTCTTTTTGTTTAGATATCTGAAAATCAAGATTTATGCAAACAAACCAGAAACGCTTGAGCAACTCAAACAAAATATTCGTGATGAAATTAATGAAATACCGGGTGAAATGTGTGGGAATATAATGAAAAATGTGCTCAAAAGGGCTCGCATTTGTGAGGCTAACAGAGGCGGACATTTATTTGATATTATATTCCATACATAATTGGCGACATTAAATAAAACATTTATCAATATAAGATGCATTCTGTTTCATTTAATCGAAAATTGTAAACAAACAAAGTAGTATGCCTTCCCGACGGAAACCCTGTATAAACATCATGCTTATACACATTCTATTTAGCGGCGGGATTTTGAACTCTAGCGCCATAAGTAACTCACACGACTACCATGCATATAAAACTATAGGCTGAAACTATAATGCAATCACATATCAGTAGTTGAAAGACGATGTAGCTGATGAACATTTCGAGTAGGGGACAGTCAACAAGTCTAGAAAATGTCTCTGAAAGTAGCATTCATAATCGTTGTAAAACATTAAATCCCCTAGAGAGAGTCTACAAATATTATAAGATACGTGTAAAAACACTCTCCAACCTTAGTTCATGCGATACAAGGCAACTATAGTTTGCTAGCGGGTAAATTTATATCTTCACTCCATAGCTTGTTATAAATCATTTCATCTAGCAAAACTGTAACATCAAGTAAGAGGCGTCCTAAGTATCAAATATCTTTTGACCAAATGTAATTCATGTCTTTCTAAGATAATTGAACGACGTCTGTCCATCTAAATGGCTGACTTTATATGAAACTTTTTAATTTGGCACAGCCTACTATTTTGACAGATCGTAGTCAGAGATTGTAAATAAGCTATTTCTGCCCATCTCTTCAAATATTTCTGAAATATTTGTACTTTATATTTCCGGGAAAAGGCGCTACAACTTACAAATTTAAACATTTTCATTTTTATGGTAAATTCCTGTTATTTCAATTTTAGTTTTAAAATGTAAAATTGGAAAGGAATACACTACAATACGAGTACAACCCCATATTAATATTTTCTGTATTTTATCACAATATGCCTCAGAAACTGTAATCTGTATTTTATCACAGTATGCCTCAGAACCTGTACGCGAACGTGGCGCGCTAGTTATTGCAAGCGATTATCGTTCGCATGATCGCGGGTTCAATTCCGTCTACAACCGCCTACCGCCAGTGTCTTACGAACACCTCAAGTAGTCGAGCAATCCACAGGCAAGTCTGGTAAATGCTTCTCAAAATGTAACGGAATCGAAATCGTCATTAAACTGTAGGTCCTGTTGAGTAAGTTTAAAAATAGAATGCGTTTAAACTCTCTGAATGTGAGAGGTTCTTCCATATCTCATTCATAAGATGAAAGAAAATTTGCTTTTTTTATGTCTCGGAAACTAAAGGAGATATCTTAACTAAAGCCTATGCCAGATTTTACTTTAAACTTAATGAAATTGAATGTTTGTTACTATTTCAATACCATCGGAGTAGTATTTAGTACAGTATTTACTATACAGTATAGTATTTACTGTATTATTTAAGGATTTATAACAAAGGTCCAAATTAAGCATATCTATAATCCCCTCAGAGATTTCCATTGCCAAATGTCGTTTTGTGCTTTCTTCCACTTATTCTCCTGACTTACCTTATAAAAGCAGAAAGAATTTTAAGAATATTTTTTATAGTGAGAGAGTATGGTTATTTTATGGAACCTCGGAATGATGTCCCTAAAATTTGTGCGAAAATGTTTTTTTGTTTTTTTTTTTTTTAACACAACGTTCACCAAGACGAAGTAGCTAAATATTTCACCTCAAATAGCAGACCAAAAATACAGGGTGGCGCAATAGAACGTGCATATTTCATCATCTTTTTTTGCGGGGTAGAAAAGGTGCGGGCAGGGGGCGCCTACATCGTTGGCTTGGCGGGCTCATGGAGTTTTAGTCGCTATGAATCACTTCGACGGGAAGCGTCGCGCATTTTGCGTGCGCGCATTTTACGACAACTCTGGTTCATATATTGCTATTAGGCGACTATATTGTGCTGAATATG
Source organism: Philornis downsi (assembly GCA_019455685.1). NCBI lineage: Eukaryota > Metazoa > Arthropoda > Insecta > Diptera > Muscidae > Philornis > Philornis downsi. The sequence goes on from JAHXMU010000821.1 coordinate 445,801, forward strand.
GACTACGGCGAATTAGTGAAGCTCCGAGTGCTAATTTAATTAAAATATGGGTAAAGCGTTTTGAAGAGACCAGTTCAACGTTTAAACCACAAGCAAATGGTCGCCCAAGAACATCTAGGACCGAAGACAATGTTGAGAGAGTTATGGAGCCAGTACGAGGAAATCCACAAATGTCGACTCGCAAGAGATCGTCTGTCTTACAATTATCGCGACGAAGTTTGCAACGAATTTTAACATTGGATCTTAAACTGCATCCATATAAGCTGTAAATAACACAAGAATTGAAAGAGTCTGACTTCATAGCAAGGCTCGCATTTGCTAAAGAAATGCTTAATCGATTTTCCAATTTTGACAATATCTTTTTTTTAAGGGGCTCGTTCAGCTCAAGGAGAATATCCGTAGTGAAATGGCAGCCATTACACCAGTGTTACTGCAGAAAGTTTTCAATAATTTTCGTTTGCGGTTAGGGGAGTGCCGTCGTAGAGAGGGTCACCATTTAGATGATGTTATTTTAAAAAAATAAACTCCATTTATTACTCTACAATGCCTTAGATTTATTTTAACCATACCTTTTGTATTTATTTTTTTAACTATTTTTTAAATATGCACGTTCTATTGCGCCACCCTGTATATTGGTAAGATTTAATGGCTTTAAATCTAAATTAATTTACTGTGAAATGTAGCTCTTGCCTAAAGAAGTAACATAATACTTACTCTTACTGCTTTCATTCATTAGCTACAATTGAGGTATTGCTATTTCACAAAAACCGTATGTGAAACTAAGTTAATTACTAATGTACGATATATACATATACTTATATATATCACAAAACTTTTGCAAATTAGCTTTGCGCTTATTTTTGCTATTGCCATAACTTTTCCCAGATATTTTCCAAAGAACGACAATGAAATCCTTCATGTGTGTGCAAGTAATCATACCCAGTTTTTATTTCAGCAACAAAATATTTCACAAAGTATTTCAATTTAACGCTTACAAACATACTCGCATTAATTAAATTACTGTATACTTTTTGGGGTAATGACGTGATGGAATGTACTGCCTAATTTAAGGATTTACAATAAAAATTCTTAATTGAGAATACCCCCTCTCTGTTTAGAGATTTCTATTGTTAAATAAGATTTTCAAGTTTATTCTATTTATCCTTCACTTCACTTACCTCATAAAAGTAGAAAGAATTTAAATCATCCTCATCATCCATATTGCTCACGCTCATCACGTCCGTGGCTGTATTGTTTTTGCCATTAGCACTGCCATTGACATTCACAAAGGCGGCAGGCAATAGATCGCCCTCGAAGAATATCGACGCCATTGAAGGTGCTGTCGTGGCAAGGACTGTGGGTGATGAAGATGATGCTGCCGCTGCTGCTGCTAATGCTATTGTTGAGGTTGTATTTGTTGCTGTCATGCTTAATACTGGCACTGGTGTGATCGAAAAGGATGTTGGGGGTAATGTTGTCGCTGTTGTGGCTACCAGCGTTGAGGTTAATGCCGAAACCGCGGACGTTGTTAACAACATATACGGCGACTGGGTCGAGGTAATCACTGTACTGTCAGCTGTGGTCGATGTTTTCATTGATGCCATGAGGACGTGCGAAACTGCAGGTGTTAACTGGGAGGCTGGTGTCGTTGCTGAGTTGTTATTATTCGCCTCATTTGTAAACATTTGTAGGCCACTGTCCAGGACAATGTGTGGCATCATCATAGCTGGCATTCTCGCAGCAGATGGCTCCGATAACTGATGATAGTTTTTATCATCAACAGCTTCGTATGTGATTGTTTCTAGCCACTGGTCTGGATCCGGAGGATTTGATGTAAATGCTGCATTAGCATAAGTAAACATTGTATTTGTTCTAGATTTTTCAATGGAATGAGCTGGTATTACTGTCGCTCTTAGTTCAGGGTGATTGCAAAAAATTTCAATTTCTTTTAAGTTCAATTTCACAGAGATTTGTTGCAATCTCTCTAAAGATTCTCCATCAACCAATGATTGTGATGACTTTGTTGTATGTAAATGGCATTTTGGCCTGAGATAAAGCATCCTATCATTTTTCGGAGATTTAATTTTAATTCAAAACAGAAAATATCTAATAAATGCCTGGAAAAGAAAGAAAAAGAGAAACATGTCTTAGTAAGCGTACATAAGACTATGACAAAAAAATAAAGGGAAATATAGTGCAACAGACGTTATTTATATTGTTCGGAAACAATTTAGCTAAATAACATTTCACTGGATTTGAGATCAAGAGGTTTGGCGGCACCTCGGGAAAGTAATTTAATTAAATGCGTCCGGTGCAGATACAGGTTCGATTACTCGCTGCAACAAATGCTAATTCGATATTTCTATATTATTCAAAATTGGTTGATTCAGTTCGAAAAACTGTAATGATAATTACATTCCGATAAGAAGATTCAAAAAAGCCTGATCAGCAATATTTCGATTCTGTTGGTTTCAAGGGCTCACGCCGGTCCGACGTGCATTGCAGCGCCTTCATTAAAGTGGGATGAAAACATCTTTTTTATGTGTATAATACTCATCTCAATATTTAAAATACAATTTCGATTGAATTATCAATAATATTATTTTTTGCTTAATTTTTTCCATGCTTGGGCAAAAATTTTGTATTATTAAAATTTTATGAATTTCATTCGGAAGTGTAAGTCAGACCTACAGCTACATTTCTTCTTTGTCAATAGTAAATGTTAAAAATTCTATATATTTATCTCCAACAGTCTACGAGATATGATCGCTTAAATCTTTGCTAAGTATACTCGTATGTGGAGTTATGCTTTTTTACCAATCGTAACCTAACGTAACAAATGGCTACTTCCCGACTGACAGTAAAATGCATTTAAATTATGATTCCGACCTGAGTGGTACAATATCGATTTGTGAAAAGAAGTCTCGTACCGTCCGCTTTTTGTTGGGACATGTTACTTGCTAAATATTAGGTGTACAACTAAGTTTTTGCAGTTTTTTTTATAAAAATGCTACTTTTTTATGAAAACATGTTTGTAAATGATTCACTGAAAGTATTGCCCATTGCTAGCTACTGCTTTTTCCCATCTTTCTGGCAAAGCTCAAATTCCGCCACATTAAAGCTGTTCATCTTTTGATGCTATCCGTGAATCTAGCCATTCGTTGAGTCGTCATATGATAGGAAGGAATCAGTCAGACCCTGTGCCATCAAACGGAGCAAGTGATAATCGGACAGTGCAATATCTGAAGAATATGGCGGATGCGGTAAGACTTCCTATTTCCGAGTTTCTAACTAGGTTTTAAAGGGCTTGGCCATATGAGGCCAAGCGTTGTCATGCTGAAGAATTACTCTTCTTGCCTCTCCGCTTATTGTAAGCATTTCTCGCATAGATCTGTAATGGATTTATTTTTATCACCCGTTGCAATGCAATGAAGATATCCCTTCTTTTCTTGTCGCTGAAGCAGTTGTTCACAGGCGAAAAAAGACGCTCAACGTCCCTTGGCTTCAACTCATAAGGAACCCAAGTTCCTTGCTTTTAAATCATTTCCAGCGCATGCAATCGATTGGAAATGGCTTAGCGGGTAACACCTAATGCTGAAGCAAGCTCTACCTGCATTTGGCATGGTGTCTTCGAAGGTTTTTGTCTTCCTTCACACGAACGGTCGTCAACATCAAAATCATCGCCTTTAAAGCGACGGAACCAATCTCGACACGTTGTTTCACTTAAAGCAGCATCTCCGTAAACGTTTTGAAGCTCTCGATGAGCTTCAGCCACTATTTTTTCCCATTGAAAGAAGAAAATTAATGTTTGCCGCAAAATCATATTCATTCACACAACGAAAGGAATATGACGTCAAAAGAAAATCACTACTGTGTTGAGGCGGTATGTTTACCATATGCCTAAGCTTGGCTCATGACGTTTACGTTATGGCAGAATTGACTAGCACTTACAGCTGGCGCCATCTATTTCCAAACAGCAGGAACTTAGTTGCGCATATAATAGCATGACATATTACGAATGTTACAGGCTGCTAAAGCCATCATGGATTTCATTTTACTATATCTTATGTTATGTATGTAGGATTGCTGAATATGAGAAGCCTTTTCGTAACAAGTTCGAGGAACGTCTAAGAAATCAGTTTTTGTTAATTGCAAATAAATTAACAAAACTATAAGAACGGAATGCGTAAGAACTCAGTTTTTCTTTGTACGGGGAACCTTAATTACAAACCAAAATTTTCAGAATTTAATAGATTGTCTCAGATTTTTTATGTTTAAATATTCAAAGTGCGAAGAATTAGTTTCTACACATCGAATATAGGATATCATATGGCTGCTTCTATCAAGGATATAATTGTGTGAATTTACAAATAATAACTTAAGTGTTTTATCTTCACTTGTTACGATATAGAATAAAGACAAATAGTATCGCAAGAGATATTTAATAACAACACATGCCATGAAGGGCTCCTACAAATTCGATCAAATTTTCTTTTTAATATTTCTAGAATTTAATATTTCTCGTTGTTCAATTTCTTTTATTCTTACTCTGAGTGGTAGCTCTCCGCTGGTGTCAAAAGGGGCACCATAAACACTCCATAAACCTTCGGCTTTGTACCCAAATTAGACATGATATGTATAAATCACATTGTAGTGTCATATCTTAAACTGGCGAGACGTTTGTTCTTTTTTATGCCAATCGATTAGTGTCTACACCAGAGACTGTCAAAAACAATTTTACTTTTAATAAATTCTATTCACAGTCTATTGGCATCAAAGTGCTCAGCCATAAATAATCAACGAAATCAATATGAATCTGCTTCATTCAAAGTGTAATAAAATACGATATTAAAGAGATATCAGAAGCAGACGAAATTAAAAAATTTTGAGTGCCAATCAACATATTTTATGAATCTTTTTGCAGTCAGCCAATTTCTTTATAATAATCAATATTTAAGTTTTAATATTCAAGTCGCTTACCAGAGAATTAAATCCTATAAATTAGAACAAATGACGTGTTGTCGCGACAATAAAACATCACTTCAAAATGTTGTCATCCAAACTCTTCGATACAATTGTTTTTTTTTACATGTAAGACTAATTGAATTGAGTACGTTTTTTAGTTTATTGCAATATGAAAAGTTGATGGTAGAAAATTAGGATTAAATAAAATAAACAAATTCCCTTTGCATCCCATGAATGAGATATGGGAGAGCTTCTCACATTCTATGAGCTCGAGCTTGGATTTTTTTTATTCTACCGACACTTTTTACAATTCGCCTTCAAGACATTTATGCCTCCTTGACATCGAAATTAACGGAATGGAAGCGATAAAAACGAAATTTGGCTAAGGACAAACTCATAATTTGGACCTGTACAGTCAACAATTCGACCGTCTGAAGGAAACAATCGTCCAGAAGTGGCCAGCTTTGCGCAATAAGAGAGGAAATGTGTTCCATCAAGACAAAGCCAGAAAATACACATCGATAGTGATTCCCCAGAAGGTTTAGGAGTCTGGTTGTGAGATTTGTATACTACATCTATCTTATTGTTCGGACCTGGCACAAAGTGATTATCACCTGTTCCAGTCAATGGTGAATGATTTTATTGATGACAAATTTGCTGCAACAGAAACTTGTGTCTTTCGCCAATAGGGAAGGAGGGTTTCTATCAAGAAGGCATAATATAGTAACCATCAAATCACAATAAGTTATCAAATAAAACGGTGCATATTTGAATTTAATTAGATTATTCTAACTAAGCTAAAGAGAGCCTTTAATGTTATGCAAAAATAGAGAACTTCCTTCAGTATGTATGGATATACGAGTATGAATAGCTTTTTCAAGTGTTAGTTGTTAAGCAAATTTATGATTTTATTTTACAATCGAAAACTTATCCTTTATAGGTGTTGCAGTACTTAATATCTCCACTTCTTTTAAGAGAATTTTGTTTTTGTTACACAGTCTGTTTTAAAAATTCAAAAAAAAAAAAAAAAAAAAAAACATTTCGCTTATCAAATACAAACGAGTTTTTTTTTTGCAAATATTCGTAAAATAACAATAAATATTTTGTCAGCTATAAACATAACGTTTGTTTATCTAATCCAATCAAAAGTCTAAGCATCAGCGTTTGACTGTTCATAAAGAAATATGATTAAAATTCAAAAATCAATGATGGCATTTCGTGTGCCGTCTAATACTGCCATAACATGCTCCCAAAAATAAATATACGTGCTGAAAATCAAAAGGTTTCATTCATTCCATTGCCGGGATATTGAAAAATTCAGACCGCACCACATTTGTTTGAAAGAAAATTGTTTTGGGACCAGCTCATCGGGTGGTTTCTTTTTAGTTTATTTTACTATGGTTTTAAATACAAACATCATAAACAAAAAGCCATTCAAATAAATCTTTCTGAAGACTAAACAAACCTTACAGCTTGTGATAAACTTGTGCAAACACAGCATTCTCCCACCAAACACATTCGCCCAATTTAATATGTTAAAAGCGATGTTCTACATGATTGAGTTTACAAGAACAGGCTGTAAAAAGAAATCAAAGGATATGCTTGAGAAAGTGCTGTTCACATTATCTGCGTTTAAGACAACATAAATTACGATAATTTTCCGCACAAATAACATGAACGTAACTCGATTAGAAGCGAGTTAGACTTCATCATCGACAAAAAAAAAATTGTAAGGATGTTCTTAGAGGGGGTAAGTGTTCGAAACGCATGCAAAGATACACACAGAAACACACACACACACACATATACATACACTTACACACACTTCACCAAAGAAGCAATTTCAATTCAAATCATAGGCGTTCCTTTGATTGGTAATTGCTTTAGCACGCGTGAATCATGCGGCGCCTAATTGAACGTGCTATAATGTCTATATTTGCTAATGTGTGAGTGTGCGTTGTGTCGAAATTTCATTGCTTAGGGTTTTGTTCCTAATAGATTTATTTATTTACATCTTAAATTCTTAGAAGCAATTTGAAATTGCAATTATCTTGTATGCTTCTAAAATATTTATAAAGCGCTTTCCGCAGGATTTGTCTTTACTAGCAAAAGAATTTACATACGTAGATGTACCCATAATAGACATCTTAAATCACTTAGTGAATTTCTCAAAATTGTCACTGCCTTACAGTGAAAAATGTTTGCGATTTTGTGAACAAAGACTTCTATAACTTTGCCTATGCAGTGATCACTTAATGACTTAGATGACGATGATGGAATAGAAATTGCTAGCTATTGTGCATCGCATGTAGAAACAAATTCCTAACGCTTTTAAGTACTGCCCTACTGCACCAATTTGTTACACCAAGTGTGTGGATGACCGACTGTAGCGGTACTATTGTTAGTACTCAGCAACTATAGTGTGTATTAAAATATTTTATATGCTGAATACAACCATTTAGCCGGTGGTCACCTCGTTATGATGGACAATGGTCGTGTTTGGGTAGTCGATCTAATCTAATAAAGGTTTTTCCTACTGAGATTCACAATCGTCATCAAACTTTGGGTTCTTTCAAATTTTTACAAAACTTCGTAAAACTTGATGCAGCTTGAAACTTTGTAGTCGGGTTTTGTAAGTAGGCTAAATCTTCTCAACACTTTTGGTATCTCACACACAAAATCAACAAACTTACCGAAATTAAATTTGTTCACTATTACTCCTAATTCGTAGAGCGCAATAGCCTAAACTTTTGTTCATTGTTTCGGACAATAATGTATGTCAAAATTCGAAAATATCGACCGATTCAATAGAAATGAATAGGTCATATCACACATTTTTAGTATTTATTATATTTTTCAAGCATTTCTACCGAACTCAATCAAATTTTGCACCCATCACGCATTTTGTGAACTCTTATAAGTTCGAAAAATAATAATAAATGGCATGGACACCCGCCCCTCTTATGATATTTCTGACCGATTTAACGAACTTTTGTTTTGTACACTGTAATTTCGAACTAAAGGGTGTCCCAACAAGTACGCAAGATTTAAATTTGGCGCCATTCGAAGTGTCATTGTTTGACATTTGAACAATTGTTATTATTTGCTAGTAGAAGGTGCGAGGTTAGTAAAAATGAAACGCTACACGAATAAACAACGCATTCCCATTGTCAAATTGTTTTACCAAAATGGTGAAAGTTTTGCGGCTACAGATCGCAAATTGCGATCATTTTGGGGCCACAATAATGCTCCAAAAGAGTCAACTGTAAAGAGATTAATGGATAAATTTGCCAAAACTGGGTCTGTTTGTGATGTAAAGATAACAACGCGCCTTCGACCAGGTCGATCAACCGAAAATCTCCTCGACCATCCACCTCAATTCGACACCGAGCTCATCAAATTGGTGTCTCCAAATCCACTATGCAGCGAATTTTGACGAAAGATTTGCATCTTCATGCATACAAAGTTCAATTTACTCAGGAACTGAAGCCAGCTGACCATAGACAGCGAAGGGCCCATTTTCATCTTGATGGCTTCGTCAATAGGCAGACTTGTCGGATTTGGGGTAAGGAAAACCCTCGAGTGATTCACGAGAGGCAAATGCATCCTCAACGTGTCACTGTGTGGTGTGGATTTTGGTCTGGAGGAATCATTGAACCTTTTTTTATGAAAATGAGGCATGTCAAGCGCAAACAGTCAATGGTGTTCGGTATCGTGAAATGATAACCAGTTTTTTCGTACCTAGAATTGAAGAAATGAATGTGGAGGGCATGTGGTTTCAACAAGACGGCGCCACATGTCATACAGCCAGAGAAACAATTCAACTGCTGCATTAGTCATTTCCCGGTCGTGTTATTTCGCCTTTTGGAGACCAGAATTGGCCGCCTAGATCTTGCGATTTAACACCATTAGACTTTTTTGTTTGGGGTTTTTTGAAGTCGATGATTTACGCGAATAAGACGACGACGACTCAAGTCTTAAAAGAGGAAATTGGACGCTGCATTAATGAAATAGGGCAGCATTTATGCAAAACGTTCATTGAAAATTTCATTAAAAGATCGCGTGTGTGCCAGCAAAGCCGCAGCGGTCATATGCCCGATGTGTTGTTCCATACATAACCTCATTCTGTCTACTTTACGATATAATAAAGTTTCATGATTTTTTTTTTTAAATATCTGTGTTTTATTTAAAATTTTAATCCTGCATTCTTGTTGGGACACCCTCTAGTAAGCTGCAGTCCTAGATGGCGACTGGAATATAAATTGTTAGCTATATTGCTTTCTTCATAAGTGGAATTTTATTTAAACTTTGCATTTGCAGGCACAACCGAACTTATCTCCTTGCTAGGCAAAGTTTTTACCGAAATATTAGTTCTCGATTTTTTTCATTTTTTTGTTTTCTATTGGCTTCTTTAATTCACTCCAATCATTTCCATTGTTATCAACATCTACTTATAGCCGATCTTTTCTCATTGCCCGGTAGGTTAATTATTATGCAGACTACATGAAACCACATAAAATGCAAAATCAAATACGATTTGAAACAAAAGAATCACAAAATGAAGCCATCACAGAGGTCAAGTTATCCTTTTGTTATTTCGTTTTGTGTCCAGCGCAATGACCCTAAAGATAAATATAATAACCGATATGATATTGACATTGCTTTGGTTTCGTGTCCACAGCTTAAGGATAAAATCAGTGCTTTGATGGCGCATTATGGCAACGCACGGGTTCCGTACAAATAGCCTTAAAATAGAAAATATGCTCAGTGAGAACAAATTATTGACAACTACCCGTAAAATAAATAAGAAATTAATTTTTATTTATATAAAATAAATTTATATTTAAATGAGGAATGTGTAGAATTTGTGATTGCGAGAGAAGTTAGACAGCAGATTCAAGACTCACACTTTGACCCTTGAAAATGACTCCCTTTAGTTGCTCTCAAGGTGATCAACCACATTGTTCCAATGAAGAACAATTTGAGTGGATGGAGAATATGTGAGTTTACATCTGGTAGCTAAACTGTCAATTCCCTGGGCATGCAGAGTGGCGCACCAATTGTGCTACAATAAGAAATCCAAATAACTTCTTAAATCCAATCCAGCTAACTTACTTTTAATAAAAACTATTAGGTTTTTACAAAATTATCGCATCAACAAAGGTGCATTTTGTAACATTTTACATTGCATAAAATTGAGACTGTCAAAGTCATCCATTCCGGCAGAACTACTGCTTGCTGCCACATTAAGATTTTTAATAGAAGGAGAATTTCAACGAGGGGTCGTCTCACTAATGCCTTCCAATCTATTCACGCCTATAAATTTTTGTCAGTCACTAAAAAATATTTGTTTTGTTTGAATAATGTAATTTGCCTTTTTCCAACCAGATGTATCCTTTGTTGGAGGACCATTGCTATTTAATTCGACGGCAAGGTCTTTTACACGGTCCCCTTTTGCAAATCCTTTTGCTAGGTCTGGATTGTTTTGCATTAAACTTAGCATTATTGCATCCTGCGTAGTATTCTTGTGTTTTCCCCTTCAAACAAGGATCATTTTTATTCAACCAAAGGAATCTGACCACTTTTATTTATTATACTTACATGTTTATTTGCACAAATTTTGTTTTCACAATATAGTTTAAAAGTATTTTTAAACCACTTCTTTTTGACTAAAAGTGGTTTCTAGAACAATGCAATTCACTACGAATTGATGTTCGGAAACAAAACAGAAATGAAAAGTAAAAAGTACAATTCAGAACACCCAAGTGTCAAATTGAAGTGATTTCAAACTACTTTTACTTCAAAGTAGAATCTGGAACATACCTGATAATGTTAGGCAATATTACATGATTTTTTCTCTTTTTTTTTTTTGGATTTGTGCTACCGAATTTTTGCACATTCCAACTTTACACATCACACAGATTCCAGTGTTGGCGGCCACCGTCATCACGCCTAATCTTAATTCCATTTAAGGTTTATTCATTGAATTTAATCACAAAAAGCCCAAGAGCTTTCAAAATGTACTTTCCAAGTACGGTAAACAAATTTATATTTATGTGACACCAGAGAATACGAAAACGTAGACATTTGAAAATGCCTACGAGAATGGCCCATGAATACTGAACATTTGCAAATATTTTATACTTCAAATACAAAAGAGCATGCTAAGTAGATGAAAGTCTAATATTGTTTTGACATTTGGTTTTATTGTTAAGGGGAAAGCACGTCAGAGAAGTTGCGATGAGAGTAATGTATTTTATGTTTTTTTTTTTTTGCCAGTAACACATGAGAATTGTGAACAAAAAAAGACTGTGAAATACTAATGAAATCTTGAATTTACACATAAATTTATATGGAAAATTTTTGTTTTCTTAAAGCATATGAATAAATAATAAGTTATGGCGAGCAACTTCGGAGGCCTGTTTGCTGTTCGGTTTCTGCATGTACATATCTTTCTTACCAAACTTTTCCGGCAATAAATTCATTAATTTTATAATGAAATGTTATGCATTGTCATCCAGTTCTAAATTTCTTTTTGGTTAATATACAGGGTGGCGCAGCAGAACGTGCATATTGCATCATCTCTTTTTTGCGGGGTAGAAAAGGCGTGAGCGGGGGGGGGGTTGCCTACATCGTTGGGTTGGCGGGCTCATGGAGTTTTAGTCGCTATGAATCACTTCGTCGCGCATTTTACGAGAACTCTCGTTCATATATTGCTACCAGGCGACTATATTGTGCTGAATATGGACTACGGCGAATTAGTGAAGCTTCGAGTGCTAATTCAATTAAAATATGGGTAAAGCGTTTTGAAGATACCGGTTCAACATTTAAACCACAAGCAAATGGTCGCCCAAGAACATCTAGGATCGAAGACAATGTTGAGAGAGTTATGGAGTCAGTACGAGGAAATCCACAAATGTTGACTCGCAAGAGATCGTCTGTCTTACAATTATCGCGACGAAGTTTGCAACGAATTTTAACATTGGATCTTAAACTGCATCCATATAAGCTGCAATTAACACAAGAATTGAAAGAGTCTGACTTCATAGCAAGGCTCGCATTTGCTAATGAAATGCTTAATCGATTTTCCAATTTTGACAATACCCTTTTCTCTGACGAGGCTCATTTCCTTACGAATGGGTTCGTAAACCGTCAAAATTGTCATTACTGGAGCAGTGAAAATCCCAAAATCAAACACCAGAAACCATTGCATAGTCCTAAAGTGACAGTATGGGCAGCAATCTCTGGCAGAGGAATAATTGGTCCTTTTTTCTTCGAAAATGCGCGGGGCCAAAATGTCACGGTTAATACGGAACGCTATCTTGAGATGTTGGACGAATTTTTGGCTCCAGAAATTGAAAGTTCAAGAATAGTGAATTCCAGAACTTGGTTCCAACAAGATGGAGCTACCTGTCACACATCAAATGACTCCATGGCGGTGGTGAAGCAGATGTTCCCTGGCAGACTGATTTCGAAAAGAGGTGATAACCCATGGCCCCCCCGTAGTCCAGACTTGACACCTCTTGACTTTTTTTTCTGGGGATACCTCAAACACAAAGTCTACAGTAATAATCCAAGAAACATTGTTCAGCTCAAGGAGAATATCCGTGGTGAAATGGCAGCCATTACACCGGTATTACTGAAGAAAGTTTTCAATAATTTTCGCGTTTGCGGTTAGAGGAGTGCCGTCGTAGAGAGGATCACCATTTAGATGATGTTATTTTTAAAAACTAAATTCCATTTATTACTCTACAATGCCTTAGATTTATTTTAACCATACCTTTTGTATTTATTTTTTAATCTATTTTTTAAATATGCACGTTCTATTGCGCCACCCTGTACTTTGGTTAATATTCCTATAATGGAAACAAAAATTTGAGTTTTGAACCCCAAGTGCTTTTGACAGTATAGAGATATTATCAAACATTCTGTCAAAATAAGTACCGGAAATTTATCGCTAAAACTCAAAATATTCATTATTTGTTCAAGTTTTTCGTATCACCCTCAAAGTACGCACAAACAAATTTCGAGGTAATATTTGGGATATCCATTTTTCGTTTTCAAAGGCAGACACTGTTTCGTAAGTTAAGTCAGAATGACTCTTACACTTCATAAATCAAAAGATTGATACTCTGTGGTCGAAGAAAAATTTCAAGAAAATTTAATTTTGTAATTAGAAAAATAAAAATTGTTTTCGTTATAACAAAGTCGACCTCATATTAGATTGTCCATTTTTCGTTTCCAAGTGAAGTTAAAGAAACCTTGGACTTTGCCATTATGTACGAAATAAAATGTTGGATTGGCTGCAATAGTAGATATTTTCGAGGTAGTTTTCGCTAAAATACGGCCCAATGACACCTCCAGACCATAATGCGCACCAAACAGCTACTTTTTTCAGATGATTTTTCCACAATCACTTTTGGGATCTTCGAGCCTCAAATGCGACAATTTTGTTCATCGATGAAGAAAATTTCGTTCGATTGAAAGCCCAGGTTTGAATCATCACTTTTATAGTAAGTTTTAACTATTTTTACGCGTTCTTTGGCTATTAAACGATCCATGCAAATCTTTGTAAATGGCAAATCTTTCACTAAATAAATAACAATTCAGGTGGCAGATATTTACAGCCTTGCCAGACCGGCTGTTTTGACACCACCAAATGGATAATCCTATATTATAAAATTATATCCATACTTTAATACCTAAGTGCTAAGACAACATTGATTTTTCATAAGTTTTAAAGCAATATCGCAAACAAATTTAGGTAAATTCCATGTCCGGAAAAATACCTAAAACAGTAATTAATTCCTTACACAAATTTTAGACGTTTATCTATTATGAATTACTGCTAATTTGCAGCTGCATACTTTACATAATTTTACAAAGTAAACATTTCTAATAGCATATTATATGTTTTTCAATACAATTTATTGGCTATAACTAACCATTGCATTTAATATCGAACTAAAATTCATTTTAACTTATGTTTAACTACAGTGAAATATCTTCTGCATCAAGTGTCAATATAGACACCGTTTTCTATGTGAAAAATATCAGCAAAGATATTTTTGCTGCGTGGGAAGTGTCAACAAAGAGTCTGTTTAATGTGAAAAGTGTCAACAAAGACATGTTTCTATATGCAAAGTGCCAACAAAGACATTTTCTATATGAAAAGTACCAATAAAGACTCCTTTCTATATGAAAAGTGTCAACAAAAACTCTTTTCTATGTGAAAGGTGTCAACAAAGACTCGTTGCTATACAAAAAGTGTCAACAAAGACTCTTTGCTATACAAAAAGTGCCAACAAAGACTGTTTTCTATATGAAAAATGTCAACAAAGACTATTTTATATGTGAAAAATGTCAACAAAGACTCTTTTCTATATGAAAAGTGTCAACAAAGACACTTTTCTATATAAAAAGCGTCAACAAAGACAGTTTCTGTATGAAAAGTATCAACAAAGACTCTTTTCTATATGAAAAGTGTCACCAAAAACTCTTTTCTATATGAAAGTTGTCAACAAAGACTCTTTGCTATACAAAGAGTGTCAACAAAGACTCTTTTCTATATGAAAAGTGTCAACAAAGACACTTTTCTATATAAAAGGTGTCAACAAAGACTGCTTTCTATCTGAAAAATGTTAACAAAGGTTATTTTGTACATAAAAAGTGTCAACAAAGACTCTTTTTCTATACGAAAAGTGTCAACAAAGACTCTTTTCTATGTGAAAAGTGTCAACAAAAACTCTTTTCTATATGAAAGGTATCAACAAAGACTCTTTGCTCTATGAAAGGTGTCAACAAAGACTCTTTTCTATATTAAAGGTGTCTACAAAGACTCTTTTCTACATAAAAAGTGTCAACAAAGACTGTTTTCTATATGAAAAATGTCAACAAAGATTATTTTGTATAAGAAAAGTGTCAACAAAGACTTTTTCTATATGAAAAGTATCAATAAAGACTCCTTTCAGCAAAGACTCTTTTCTGTATAAAAGGTGTCAACAAAGACTATTTTCTGTACAAAAAATTGTCTACAAAGACTGTTTTCTATATGAAAAATTTTAACAAAGATTAACATTTTTAATTTTTATTAGTTATTAGGAAAAACCATCGAAGACGAATATTATGCTAATTTATTGCAGCGTTAAAGTGATGAAATCATGCAAGAAAGGCCGTATTTGGCAAAAAATAAAGTATTGCTTCATCAAGACAATGCAACCACTATTACGATGACCAAAAATTAATGCATTAAAGTTCGAATTGCTTCATCTTGCACCTTACTTGCTATTTCCAGACTTGGAAAAATTGGCTCGATGGTAAAAGATTTGTCATGTTAAAAATTAAAGACAATTTTTGCCAACTTTTTTGTGTCTTCTATGTTAGGTCGGCTAGTTTTGGGGCCATCCTCATACACCTGATATGAACTAATAAAGATGAACGCTATTAATAAGCCAAAGTTTTTAAGCGAACAGTTTCTACAAATTTTTTAATACAGTGTATGTCAAAATTATTTGTTTCAAAATAACTACAACAATAAGCTGAGATATGAATTCAATACGCATAGAAAAGTTTTTCCCAGCGAATTACAAAGTTTCCCTAAGAAATGTTTATAAACATAATTTTTTAAACATGATAAATCGACAAGGATACCTTTTTTCTCTTCTTGTGACCATATAATACTCCCACTTCAGCAATGAAAAAAGGAGAATGACATTACTGTCATTGACTAGAATGTTCTTTGTTCGAAAACGAAAGTTGCCGTTAACTTTTCTTGTTGATATTTTGACTTTTTCGAATTCCACGCCTGAGTTTGTTTATTATCACATTTTGGACACTTGTAATTTACGATTTCATTGTATTTGAAATCAGTTTAGTTAAGTTCGTTTCTTTGTTATCCTTTGCTTAAGTTCAATTTGAATTTGACCTTTTTGAACGGATGTTCATCAATCGTTTTTGTCAATATTTTCACAATAGTCGGATTGTGCATTTAACATTTGGGTTTTCTGTGATTGACATCTTGTATTTTTGGGGCAGCTAATTATAATTTATTTCACTCTTAAGTGATAGATGGTCACAAAATTGCTAGTCTGGGCAAAAGTTGAGGCCATCGGCATTGTGTGCCAGAGAAATTACGTTTTGGCCAAGGAAAGAGTATGGTAATTTCATGTTGCAGATTCAATGAACTAAAACAAAAGTCCAATGATGTATCAGAACGTTTCAGTACCAGAATTTTTCGTTAACTATTAGTCGTGCACGATAGCATTTCCTTGAGTGAACTAATTAACTGAAGATTTACATATAATTAACTTTAACATTGTTTTTAATTGCAACTAAGTTGGTTGTTTTGCTTAAGAATAATTACAGAAAAGCAAAATATAATTAATTAAATTTTTTTTTTTTTTTTTGAAAATTATGTTTTTATTAATTTTCTGCCAATCTATTAATTAATCGGGCTGATTTTCCATGCCTATTAAAAACAAGTGCAGCTTGCAACTAATAAGTAAATTTTTGCAAATTGATTTCTTTTGTTGAAAAATATAATATCAACAATTCTTCTTAATAAATCATATTAAATTAAATTAAATTAACATTTGGAGCATCTCAAATTTTTTAGGTTTGGGAATAGAAAATTGTCCGAAAAAAACTAAACCTGGCGAATAAGGTGTGAGATGAAGCAATTCGAATTTCATTGATTCATTAATTTTGGCCATCGTAATAGTGGATGTGTGAACTGGAGCATTGTCTTAATGAAACAACACTTTCATTTTCGCCAAATGCGTTCTATTTTCCATAATTTCATTACCTAAAAGCTGCAATAACTTAGCATAATGTTAGCCGTTTATATAGTTTAGTTCATAATTTTCAATTGCTGGACAAAAAAAAAATCGGTTATCCTATGAACTCTGAGCCTCCAATGACCAAGGACGCCTCCAGACCAAAAAGCGCACCAAACAGTCACTTTTTTCGGATTCAATGGTTTTCTTAGTTCTCCGAGCCTCACATGCGACAATTTTGCTTGTGGATGCAACCACCGAGTGAGAAATGAGCTTCCTCGCAGAAGAAAATTTTGTGCGAAAAATCAGCATTGATAGTAGCACCCAATCAGCATGTCCAATCACCTAAATAGTCAGCCTGCTTTAATTATTGAGCGATTTGGACTCTATACGGATGAAGGTGCACATTCAAATGCAAAATACGTCATTATATGCCGTAAGATAGGCCCAATTATTAAGAACGTCGTGGAATTGACAAATTCGGATTATCCGCCGCACTTTCACTAACAGAAGCGATATTTTTGGCATTGCGCACAATTCCGATGATGAACAGGCCTGACTGTAATGCTTTCAGTCTCTTCAAATTTGTTTATAATCTTGCCTATACCTTGCACAGGAGGTCAATTATGACGACCTCAATCACCCCGTAATACACGAAAAATGCCCACATTTGAAACACCAGTTTTGTAGTAAGTTTTAACTATTTTTACGCATTCTTCGGTCGTTAAGCGAGCCATATTCGTAAATGACACTACACAACACTAAATAAATAACACTTCAGATGACATATACATTACAGCTGATTGGCTTGCCAGACCGGCGATTTTGAAGCCACTAAATGGATAACTTTATATGTTTAACAATACGTTTATATAATTTCTATAAGGTAAGTTAATGCAAACGGCTTGAATTCGTAGTAAAAAAGTTACAAATTAAAAATTATAGTAATTAAAATTATAACGCTTATATTACGTATATGCATATCAACTATCAAGACGAAATTAAATTTCTCCGTGTATGGTATTAATATTTTAATACAAGCGATAGTTAATGGCATCAATTGAAATAACCATCGCCCAAAAGCACAACAAACAATTTTGTAATCATGTTAATGTGTGCGATAGTCGCAGTTACCAGCTATCACTTTTTTTATTTTAATTTTTGATCAAATACTCAACATTTTTACGGACTAGTTTTTCCTTTCGTTCACTTTATATTACAAATATATGTATGAATATTTTCTTTTGCTTTCATTGGCGGCTGATAATTAATCCCCATCCGTATGTTCAAATAACTGAACGTTAACATTTTATCTCATTCCTTTCTAATTTATTGTCGATTTTATCGCTAAACTGCGAACAGTTTTTCTAAAGACACCAATAAATGACTACATAAATTAAGCAGAAAATTTTGAAATTACTTGATGATGTATCATTAATTATTTCATGAGAATAAATGCTGTAATAAATTAAAATTGCTTCATACTAATGTTGCATATAAACATTATTTTAAATATGTCAACGAACTCATTAGCATTGGATGATTTATGGTGTTGAACAATTAATTGTATTGAGTTATCTATTTTTCATTTTCAAAATTAAAGTTAAACAAAACACACATAAAGCTATGATTTCGATGAAACTATTATTTCAGTACAATCCTTGGACCTTGCCATTATGTATGAAATACCATGTCATTTAAATGTGCCCCTCTGGATTGGCTGCAGCAGTGGATACTTTCGAGGTTCTTCTAGCTTCAATTTCATTTTTCGTTTTTTCATTTTTTTTCTTTTTTTGGTAATTTTTCATTCTCAGTCATTTGTTCAAGATGCAATGGCTCTTCCACAGTCACTTCTGGGTTCTTCGAGCCCCATCTGTGACAAATTTGCTTGTTGACGTAACCACCGAGTGAGAAATGAGCTTCATCGCTAAAGAAAATTTTATTCGATTAAAAGCTCACCTCTGAATCACCACTCTTGCAGTAAGTTTTAACTATTTTTACGCGTTCTTCGGTTGTTAAACCATCCATATTCGTAAATGACAAACCTTTCACTAAATAAATAACACTTCAGATGACAGGTACATAGCAGCTGACAGCCTTGCCAGATCGGCGGTTTTAAAATCACTAAATTGATAACTCAATATATTTAGCAATACGTTTAAATAATTTAAATAAAGTAAGTTAATGTAAACGGCTTGAATGTACTCGTATAGTAAAAATAAAAATTATAAATAACATCAGTACTGCCAGTACTGGTGATGATGTTTACTACAAACGAAATTCAGTCAACTAATTTTTCTTCAGGTCGAAAATAACATTTTTTACTCAAAAGTGGCGTCGTAGCCTAATCGATATATCCTTAGCTAATGTTATTCTACTCACTTGCTAGAAAGGAGGCGAAATGGCTCTCAGTAGCGCTGTCCCTTTGAGGTTCAATAAACCTTAAAAATTCATCGTGAATTTTGTTTCTAAACAGCCAAGCCTAAATGCTTGCTTTCTCAATACAGTGAAAACAGCGTCGTTAAAATGTTTCAGTAGAGTGTTTGAATTCATGGTACTATTTTTATTGATTATCCCTAGAAAAGAGAAACCATCAAAGGCAAATTTTATGCTGATGTATTGCGGCGTTTAGGTGACGAAATTATGAAGAAAATGCCAGATTTCATCAAGACAATGCTCCAGTTCACACATCCACTATTGCGATGGCCAAAAATTAATGAATTAAAGTTCTAATTGCTTTAACACGCACCTTATTCGTCATATTTAGCTCCCTCGGACTATTTTCTATTTCCAAACTTGAAAAAATTGGCTCGGTGGTAAAAAATTTGCCAACAATGAAGTGCTGGAGTCACGTTTAGATCCTTTTGGCTGTTATATTTTTATCGCATGAAATTCAGGAAACTTGTAATTCTTTGATTTGTGCTCCGAAATTAAGAAAGAATAAGCAGTTAAAAGAACATTCTTATTTATTGTTCCATAAAAATTTGGGTGCCCCGATGACTACCTTAAATCAAAGACAGACAAAACCCAAACTTTAGGTCAGGTTAGATTAGGTCAGTGTAGCAGTCTGAATAGTCAGACTTACTTAGACTGTATAATTCATTTTAATACCACGGAAACTAGAGATATGGGACATCCATATCCATATCCAGTTTCCCCCGTTGAACCATCCTGAGCACCTTAAGGAGCGAACCATATTCAAGCATATTAACTAATACTAAAAAAATTGAATTTTTTCAAAAAATTAGGAAAATAACCTTTGAACAATATTTATATCGTCCAGATCTTCTAGGTCCCTTAAGAAATAAGAGCACAGTGTTCATCACCGTCTGTTGGCCAGGGCGGGGCAATAGCAGAGAAGGTGTTCTATGGACTTCACATACAGCTCTTCATCCCTACAGTTCCTGCAGAAGTCATTAGTCACAACGTTCAGTCTCACTGCATGTCTTCCAATCAGACAGTGTCCCGTCATGACGGATACAAGCAATGACAGCGACAGCAGTGTGTGTAAGCGCTTCAGATCTAGGCGAGGCCACATTTGTCTGGATTGATTACTAAATATGCTCCGTCTCGCAGTAGGAGGCGTGCCCATGGAATCCAATTCGGCTGGAGTCTGTAAGGTTGTCCCTAGTCTTGCCAACTCACTTGCTCTGCAGTTTCCTGATATGTCCCTGTGGCGCGCCACCCACATAAAGTGAATGTTAAAACGCTGAGCCATCTCGTTAAGAGACCTTCGACATTTCAGGGTTGATGTTGAGTTCAGGAAGGGAGAAACCAGGGATTTAAAGGCAGCTTAACTGTCAGAGAATATGTTAATCCCCTCCGTGGTAAGGACGTTATATCTCAGCCATTCTGTCACTTCCTTAATGGCCAAAATTTTGGCCAAACTGTAACTATAACACATTCATTGTATCAACTTCGTTTCTTTGATAATTTTCCCACTAAAAGCAATTTATTTACATTTTTTCCGTTTTTTTCCTTTTTGTCTAAAACTGTCACAAAATGATACATTTACTGCATGTGCAGACAAAAAAATCATGTACATTTCAGCTAATTTGGTATTATAGCTAAGGCTAATTGAGCGATGCCTCCATCTATCTTTCGGTGGTGGTAAAGTGGCGTAGATTGCCAGTGCACGATTTCCACTTTGGACGATTTAAACATTTAAGAGACTCGTTTGAAGTAACAACAACGACCACATTTACAAAATATGAAATATTTCATTAAAACTACATGAAAAACGCCAAATATATTTTTTTTTTTTTGGTTTTCCTAACCCGTCCGACAGTTAACATGACAGGTATGGAACACAGCAAGCAGAAAAAAATATTGTGTGCAAAAGCCATTAAAGTAGCCATAAGCCAATCATGCAACTGCAACGGATGGATGCTGGCACCAGTACGAACGAACACCAAGCATCTTAATTATTTCGAGTGGACTAAAGCGACCCAAAGTTTTGCAACGCGTTCAAAAAAGTACCGCCGCTTGCGGCTAAAACATCAAATTTCAAACAAATTTTAAGCGATTTCTTAAACGTAGCTATTGTAGAGGACTGTGACAAAGTAAATTTTTTTGCAAATTTTGTTGCTTCTTTTTTTTTTTTGCTTTGATATTGTTGCTTTTATTAGTTGCACGTTTTCTGGAACTTGGCGAACTTAATGATAGTTTATTCGTAGATCGCAAGTACGTTAAGCAATCATAGCTATTAAATAAAAAAAATGGGCCGTCCATTTAGTGGTTCTAAAAGCGCCGGTCTGGTAAGGCTGTCAGCTGTTAAATACCTTTCCTCTGAAGTGTTAGTTATTTAGTGAAAGGTTTGCCATTTACTAATATGGATCGTTTAATAACCGAAGAACGCGTAAACATAGTTAAAACTTACTACGAATGCGGTGATTTAAACATGGGCACTTTTCGTGCATTACGTGGTGATTATGATCGTCATAGTCGACCTACTGTGCAAGGAATAGACAAGATTAGTAAGAAATTTGAAGAGACTGAAAGCGTTATAGATGCGGTCAGGTCTGTGCATCATCGCAATGTACGCACTGCAAAAAATATCGCTTCTGTTAGTGAAAGTGTGGCGAACAGTCCGAATTTGTCGATTCCACGATAGGCAAATGAGCCTATCTTACAGCTCATTATGCACCTCCATCTGTATACTGTCCAACTCGCTGTGGGTAGGCGGGTGTTTCCTAGGATGCTTTGTACCGCTTACCCCTAAAACGCAAGCCTCTCTACCCGATCCTGTAATTAAGCCGTCAAAGGGTGATGCTTGTGTACAAAAACAAAGTAGTGTGGCCTTGTGCCAGGCGCCCTAGGAACAGGTGGATTATGTCTTGGGGTCCACCTATGATGTGACATCAAACTGATCTTGGAACTCGTTTTTCAAAAACCAAGTAGAGGGGAGAGTCATAGTCAAACAAGTCTTAGCCTGGCAACAGGTGCGGTTATAGAGAAGCCGTCGGGAGGTATCAGAAGATTTATCTTTTCCGTTTTTAATAGTTGTACGGCCAGAGAGATCCGGTTAATAGACTATGATTGGAGCATGGCATGCTTTGCTGGGTTGATATTCTCTCCTCGGACATTGAAAATCTATGCCGTAGATAATGGATTACCAGTTCCATGCGAGGTATGATAAAACAAAACTGGAGTAGCTTGTCTTCTCTTCTGGAAACACGGGTTACCAGGGGCCCAAGAAACATTGTTCCTTCCTGGTCAATGGTGTTGGACCCCTAGTGGGAGCATCGTGCTGGTTGTGGTTGCCCGAACAAGTGTTTTCAGTGTTTTTGCGTTGCTTCAGGTTGCGTTGGTGAAGGAAGGAAAACACTGTTCATGTTTATCCGAGGTCTTCTTAGATTACCTCAACTCCTACCCTGGAGGTAGCTCACTTCATACCAAGTGACTACAAAGGTACTTTGGTCGATAGAGGGAGCGGGCCCTGAGGAAGGGACCTACTTCTAATCTCTGATAGTTGGACTAATCCTTTCGGGATTAGTTTGGGTACCCCAAAGGGGCGCTTGCTGTTGCAAGAAGAAAGAAAGAACATATAACTAAGAAAAGAATAATAGAAAACAGCACCTGTGTGATGGCACACCATGGGTAAGGCTATCAGAGCGAGACTCATGTAAAACCTACAAATTTGATTTGATTTGTCCAACTCGCTCAACAATTAAAAACGGCTGACCATTCACAGCGCCGAAGATATGCGGATTGGGTGCTACAGCAACAGGCTTTCAATGCTGATTTTTGGCACAAAAGCTTTCTGCAGTGATGAAGCTCATTTCTCGCTCGGTTGTTGCATCAACAAGCAAAATTTTCGCATATGGGGCTCGGAGAACTCAGAAGTGATTGTGGAAAAACCATTGCATTCGAAAATGACGCTGGAGGAACTTGCAATTGATATGATAAGATATGTGGTTGCAACAAGACGATGCCTCGAGCCACACACAACATGACAAATTTTGACTTTGTTGTATGAAAAGTTTCAAGAAAGCGTAATTTCACATTTCGGCAACGTCAATTGCCCACCAAGATCATGTGCTTTGACGCCGTTATACATTTTTTGTGCAGCTACTTCAAATAATGTGTTTACCGAGGTAATCCCCAAAAAGCGGTCGAAAATTACTTCAAAAGGATCATTTAAACAACATTGTATTTCGTACATAATGGCAACGTCCAAGCATTATAATGAAATAAATGTTTCATCGAAATCATAGCTTTATGTGTGTTTTATTATGTAATGTCTATCTAAAAAAAAAACAAAAATTGAATATTTTGAAATTCTGCTTAAAGGCATTATCAAAATTCCTTTTTGTCCCTAAGTTGCAGCAGCTGTTCTTTATATTGGCACGGAATTTGGCCACGATCTGTCATTTAGTTCATCTACATATCTCGCTTTTGTTAATTCATCTGAAATGGATAAAAATATTGAACAAAGAATTTATCTCGAATTTATTGCTGAAAATATTACAGAAGTCTTACGTTGAATCGACTTTATCAAAAAAAAAAAAAAAAAAAACAAAAAAAAAGCAACATGTGAACGTGCAGTTAAAAACGAAATGTGGTGGAAGATTTGCCTTGTTCCTGTGAATTTGTAGACGCGGAAAAAATTGCTCACCATTATGTAATTCAATATTTCCATTTGAAAGGTCTGAGTCCAACCAACATTAAAGCCGAGCTATATTATATTATGGGGGAGTCTGATCCTTCGTTTACAACTGTCAAATATTGGGTAGCAGAGTTTAAACGAAGCCGTACGAGCTGCCAAAATGAACACCGTAGTGGTCAACCAGTCACGGTTAAGAAAATCCACAAAATAATATCGGAAGATCGTCGGCTGAAGGTGCGTTAGCTAGCTGAAATGATAGGCATTTCAAGAAGTGTTATACTCGTACATTGTATATCGACCGAAGACTTGAAGATGAGAAAGCTGTAAGCAAGATGGCTGCCGCGTTTGTTTTCAATAGAGCAAAAACATTGTCTTAAAGATGTTGTAGTACATAGTTTGGCGATATTTCACCATAATAAAGATTTTAATAAAAAAGCTGTGCGCCCAAAGACTGCCACGCTTGTTTTCAATAGAACAAACACAGCGTCGTGAAAATACAGGGTGGCGCAATAGAACGTGCATATTGCATCATCTTTTTTTGCGGGGTAGAAAAGGCGCGGGCGGGGGGGGGCGCCTACATCGTTGGGTTGGCGGGGTCATGGAGTTTTAGTCGCTATGAATCACTACGACGGGAAGCGTCGCGCATTTTGCGTGCGTGCATTTTACGAGAACTCTCGTTCATATATTGCTACTAGGCGACTATATTGTGATGAATGTGGACTACGGCGAATTAGTGAAGCACCGAGTGCTAATTTAATTAAAATATGGGTAAAGCGTTTTGAAGAGACCGGTTCAACATTTAAACCACAAGCAAATGGTCGCCCAAGAACATCTAGGACCGAAGACAATGTTGAGAGAGTTATGGAGTCAGTACGAGGAAATCCACAAATGTCGACTCGCAAGAGATCGTCTG
This sequence comes from Philornis downsi, assembly GCA_019455685.1. Taxonomy (NCBI): domain Eukaryota; kingdom Metazoa; phylum Arthropoda; class Insecta; order Diptera; family Muscidae; genus Philornis; species Philornis downsi. Next base: position 470,561 of record JAHXMU010000821.1, read on the forward strand.
TCTTACAATTATCGCGACGAAGTTTGCAACGAATTTTAACATTGGATCTTAAACTGCATCCATATAAGCTGCAATTAACACAAGAATTGAAAGAGTCTGACTTCATAGCAAGGCTCGCATTTGCTAATGAAATGCTTAATCGATTTTCCAATTTTGACAACATCCTTCTCTCTGACGAGGCTCATTTCCTTATGAATGGGTTCGTAAACCGTCAAAATTGTCATTACTGGAACAGTGAAAATCCCAATACGGAACGCTATGTTGATATGTTGGACGGATTTTTGGCTCTAGAAATTGAAAGTTCAAGAATAGTGAATTCCAGAACTTGGTTCCGACAAGATGGAGCTACCTGTCACACATCAAATGACTCCATGGCGGTGGTGAAGCAGATGTTCCCTGGCAGACTGATTTCGAAAAGGGGTGATATCCCATGGCCCCCACGTAGTCCAGACTTGACGCCTCTTGACTTTTTTTGTGGGGATACCTCAAACACAAAGTCTACAGTAATAATCCAAGAAACATCATTCATCTCAAGGAGAATATCCGTGGTGAAATGGCAGCCATTACACCAGTATTACTGAAGAAAGTTTTCAATAATTTGCGTTTGCGGTTAGAGGAGTGCCGTCGTAGAGAGGGTCACCATTTAGATGATGTTATTTTTAAAAAATAAACTCCATTTATTACTCTACAATGCCATAGATTTATTTTAACCATACCTTTCGTATTTATTTTTTAATCTATTTTTTAAATATGCACGTTCTATTGCGCCACCCTGTATTTCATTAGAATGTTTGACTGGAATGGGAGGCAAAGACGGTTCCATCTGCAGGCAAGATCATAGTGTCTGTTCTTTGGGATGCGCTTGGGATTATTTCTATTGATTATTTTCAGAAAGGAAAAACAATTAACGACGAATATTTTGCTAATTTATTTCAGCTTTTAGGTGATGAAATTATGGAAAATGGCTACATTTGGCGAAAAGAAAGAAAGTGTTGTTTCATCAAAAAAATGCTCTAGTTCATGCGTGTATGACGATGGCCAAAATAATGAATTAAAGTTCGAGTTCCTTTACTATGCACCTTATCCGCTAGATTTAGCTCCCTCTGACTATTTTTTGTTTTCAAATTGGGAATTGGATTGGATTTGCCTATAATGAAGAGGTGGAGTCTGCTGTTGATGGCTATTTTAAGGATTTCAACAATTCTTACTATAAATAGAGTGTAGAAGCTATTGAATATCGCTGGAAAAGTGTGTGGTGCTAAAATTAGATTATGTTGAAAAATAATGAAAAATTTAACCAACTTTTTTGTGTCTTCTTTAGGACCACCCACATACAATGCGTGGTACAGGTTTCTAATGACGTCAATTGGAAATATAATGAATTTTGTATTACTATGTCTTATACAATATGAACACGATACGCATATAAAATCAATTCTAGCCCTTTAAATATAAAACACTATGCCAATTCCGGTAGTTTTGTATACAATCCCTTCACTGTAGATGTCAAAAACAGGCATAATTATTTTACTATGAATATTTTTTCTATATTTATTTTGAATTTTGAAAAGGAAATACGCACTTTTAGCTTAAAAAAAAGAAGGGAAATACCCACTTTTAGCTATACAGTAAACTTTCGTCTTTCCCGTTTACAGCGCGCTTGCCGTTCAAGTACTTTGATTACTACTAAAGAAAACGTCTATAACAACTTCCATCCGGCAACTGTTTCATGTCGCATGAAATGTTTGCATTGTCTTTCAAGTTTATTTTTATATCGCAGTCCGATGTTTACTTCTACTGTTGTTGATGCTGCCAACAGAAACTGTCACCGTTTCGTTGCGGTAGCGTGACATGCCGTTGGCGCCGCGCTAAGATGCCATCGTAAATTGCTTTCCTTTCATGCGAATTTATCGCACATTTATGCGAGACAATTCAAAGTGGCAGCATGTCAGCAACAAAACATTATGCGGGGTAATCTGACACATTTCATATTTGGACTTTTTCTTTCAGATCTCTCTGACCGCCGCCATTGGGTCATTCTTATGTTTTTGTTTACATGTCAATATTTCAATAAAAACTTTTTGCTTAAAATTTATTTGTTTGTTCCCACAAGCGTTGGCAGTAACGTCAGTTTCGCATTGCTTTGTGTTCGTTCACAAACTTTAAATTTAAACACAATTTAATTAATCTTAAATGACAATTGAGATTGTCAAGTTGCTGGCTTATACTTATGAAAAATTGATTGTGATTTTAAAAGCAAATTTTTGTTTTTATATATATACGAGTATGTAGGACCAAATTGTATGAACAGGTGGCTCCCAAAGCAGACTTTCTCCCTGTGTCCCAAATTTTATTCGCTGTTGTTAATAAAAATGTTGGCACTTCAAAGTAAATTGAAGTTTCTTTCATTGAAATGAGTTTTGAATGAATGAGTTTTCAATGAAATGGAAACAGATTGGCAATTGTTTTTTTTTTTTTAAACAAAAAACATATTTCAATAAACAATAAACATATTTCAATATGTGCCAACTGTGACACCAACAATGTATTGACTATTATTGTACTCGCATCTTATTATACTAAATAGTGACGAATTCGCTGAAGTATAAAAAATGCCGACATTATTAACCTCCTTCTACCATTAGTAAAATGAAATGAAACATACAGGGTGGCACACTAATCGCGCTACAAATACAAAACGTAATCACTTTTTTTTCTGGATGAGTAATCGGCTTATTAATTTAATTTAATTTATTTATCGTTGTAATTGTAATTTAAAGCCTTCCGGCCCATTATTAGTAAATTACAATATGCAAAAATTCATCTATAACATTTAATCTGCTCAATAATATAAATTAAAAAAAAAAAAAAAACATAATAAAAATTAAACATAAAATTTATAAAAATATAATATGATCTTAAAGAAGGTATGATTATTAAAGACATAAAAATATGGAAAAAGACTAATTTAGAAGTTAACCGGTATATAATGTGGAAATACAGGGTGGCGCAATAGAATGTGCATATTTAAAAAATAGATTAAAAAATAAATACAAAAGGTATGGTTAAAATGAATCTAAGGCATTGTCGAGTAATAAATGGAGTTTATTTTTTAAAAATAACATCATCTAAATGGTGACCCTCTCTACGACGGCACTCCTCTAACCGCAAACGAAAATTATTGAAAACTTTCTTCAGTAATGCTGGTGTAATGGCTGCCATTTCACCACGGATATTCTGTAGATTTTGTTTGAGGTATCCCCACAAAAAAAAGTCAAGAGGCGTCAAGTCTGGACTACGTGGAGGCCATGGGATTATCACCTCTTTTCGAAATCAGTCTGCCAGGGAACATCTGCTTCACCACCACCATGGAATCATTTGATGTGTGACAGGTGGCTCCATCTTGTTGGAACCAAGTTCTGGAATTCACTATTCTTGAACTTTCAAATTCTGGGGCCAAAAATCCGTCCAACATCTAAACATAGCGTTTCGTATTAACCATGACGTTTTGGCCCCGCGCATTTTCGAGGAAAAAAGGACCAATTATTCCTCTGCCAGAGATTGCTGCCCATACTGTCACTTTAGGACTATGCAATGGTTTCTGGTGTTTGATTTTGGGATTTTCACTGTTCCAGTAACGACATTTTTGACGGTTTACGAACCCAGTCATAAGGAAATGAGCCTCGCCAGAGAAAAGGATATCGTCAAAATTGAAAAATCGATTAAGCATTTCATTAGCAAATGCGAGCCTTGCTATGAAGTCAGACTCTTTCAATTCTTGTGTTAATTGCAGCTTATATGGATGCAGTTTAAGATCCAATGTTAAAATTCGTTGCAAACTTCGTCGCGATAATTGTAAGACAGACGATCTCTTGCGAGTCGACATTTGTGGATTTCCTCGTACTGACTCCATAACTCTCTCAATATTGTCTTCGGTCCTAGATGTTCTTGGGCGACCATTTGCTTGTGGTTTAAATGTTGAACCGGTCTCTTCAAAAAGCTTTACCCATATTTTAATTAAATTAGCACTCGGAGCTTCACTAATTCGCCGTAGTCCATATTCAGCACAACATAGTCGCGTAGTAGCAATATATGAACGAGAGTTCTCGTAAAATGCGCGCACGCAAAATGCGCGACGCTTCCTGTCGAAGTGATTCATAGCGACTAAAACTCCATGAGCCCGCCAACCCAACTATGTAGGCGCTCCCCCGCCCGCGCCTTTTCTACCCCGCGAAAAAGGATGATGCAATATGCACGTTCTATTGCGCCACCCTGTATATGAATTTGAATTGGAGTCATTTGAACTGAAGTTAAGACAAAAAATTCATTGCAAATTACAGGGAATAATTTCAGTTTCTGAAAAATCGATCAATTTGTTTGGTTGGTACAAGAAGAGGAGACCTGTTTGCAATCTCCGGTCGAGGACATGCAAACTAATAGGATGTGCAAGGTTTTAAGAAGCTTTGTAATAACTGACGGCAGTTCGTACAGCAGCTTTAAGATGTTTCATAAAGACATACGGCAGTTATAGGTTTTACCAGCCAGACAAAGTGACA
>JAHXMU010000821.1:499907-564944 GCA_019455685.1 Philornis downsi
TTTTTTTTTCCACTACGTTTACCTCTTGGTGAAACAAAACTGTATATGACGATCGAACTTAACGATTTCCCTTATTTTACCGACATTTTCAATAATTTATTCTTCAGAGCGTGGTGCATTTTTAACAGGAACAGTATCAGGAACGGTATCAACATTGACTAACATTGGTTAAGATTGGCTGTTGCAATATGAAGACCATAAACTCTGTTCACAATTTCTGCCAATAGAATTTACCTTTGATTCTTGAACTATACAGAGTTTTTATGGTGAAACTTCATAAAAATATTGTCGCAGCATTTAAAGTTAAATTTTTTCACCAAATTGGTTTTTTCACAAGAAAAAAATTTTCTTAAGTGGCAACGCCGACCTCTTTTTGTTGATTTCCAACACTAGAATCGGAACAGCTGATGTTTTTGAGTCACAATACGTTCACATTTGTATACTTGAAAATGAAATAGTATTGAAACAAAGACGCAACTTAACAATTTTAAAAATATATTATTGAACAATATCTGCTGTGCCAATTATCGCAAGTCCTTGTCTATGCATTTGTCAATTGGACAAAATTGTATAGAAGTCGTTGTTGGCACAAATGCCAAATGCGATAATTGATGTTATATTTGATTGTATTTGATTATCAGGTATGTTCCAGATTCTATTTTGAAGTAAAAGTAGTTTGAAATCACTTCAATTTGACACTTGGGTGTTCTGAATTGTACCTTTTACTTTTCATTTCTGTTTTGTTTTCGAACATCAATTCGTAGTAAATTGCATTGTTCTAGAAACTACTTTTAGGCAAAAACAAGTGGTTTAAAAATACTTTTTTAATTTGTGCAAATAAACATGTAAGTATAATAAATAAAAGTGGTCAGATTCCTTTGGTTGAATAAAAATTTTCCTTGTTTGAAGGGGAAAACACAAGAATACAACGCAGGATGCAATAATACTACGTTTTATGCAAAACTATCCAGACCTGGAAAAAGGGGACCATGTAAAATTTAAAGAATTGTGGAATCTTTTTGCGGTTTAGTAATTTCCACGTAAGTTCCATCAATGCATCCTACTACACCGGGAATACAAAATTTTTTCATGAAGCGGCGCTTAGACAAATTTTGTTCATCAACTGTCATTTTCAATTTAATCCACCTAGGACAAATACATTTTTCTAGAACAATAAGCACTCGATTTAAAATTTTGCAGGTTGTGCTCCGTGCTAAGGCCACATTAGTGTCTTTTCCGACCCCTCGTTGAAATCCTCCTTCTGCTAAAAATCTTAATGTGACAGCAAGCTGTAGTTCTGCCGGAATGGATGACTTGAGCAGTCTCAATTTTATGCAATGTAAAATGTTACAAAATGCATCTTTGTTGATGCGATAATTTTGTAAAAACCTAATAGTTTTTATTAAAAGTATATTGAATGTACTTAAGTACATACATGTGTGTACTTACGTAGTGTCGCCCATATCCAGAGGATTTGAGTGATGCCGCAAAATTCGCCTTTGTAATTTTGCTCTTGCGTATTCATTGGTTTGGTATACAGTGGACACTAACACCGCATTCATTATTTATTTATCCTTTATTTATTTATTTGCCCTTATTATTTATTAATTCTTTAATTTTATGCAAAAAAATCACAAATAGTAGTTTTAATAACTAAATTTTATTTTCAAGTCAATATCAGCTGTTTACAATTTCTGTTTTCGAACTTCATTTCATATGAGAAAATGAAACAACAAACCACTTCATTTGCAGAACATCCAAAACAAAACGTTAACTTTTCAAATCGTATTTTACTTTAATTCCACTACTTTTTTGGAACATACCTGTATATTTGATTTATATTTTTCAATTGTTTTGTGATGTTATAGACCCTAAGAGTGGTCCTTAAATAGTCGAGAAAGCACAAATCAATATCGCAAGTTTTTGCTTAAACCGGGATTAATAACTAAATATCAAAAACGAACAATATTGAAAAAGGAAAAACTTCATAGAAAATATCATTATATTACAACTCATCCTTCCAATTTCAGCTATACAGCATATAAATTCACAACGTAGTTGTTTTTTTCGCTTAAAAACTGATTTTTAAATGAAAATTATAATTGTTCATATTGTCTTTCTTTGCTACTACACTTTGCTGGCCATTTCACAACCGTTTTAAGCAAAAACGTGCTTATTGAACGTCCCAATTAAGTCATTATTTAAGATGTAGTTAATCCCTCTGTAATGGTTATCTTGTGTATACAGTCATAACAATGCACGGGTATAGTTAATTTTAAAGTCATTCATCAGTAGGGCCTTTCAGAGTCCACATGATCTCAATTCGCGTTATCTGTTATTGTTATTTGCTTCCTTGCGCAAAACTTTTTTTTAATCGCCTTTATATCATATCTGTGCCCGACCGCGTACGAGTACAATTCACAGTAATTTATTTGTTGAACCTCACTGACAGCTGGCTCACAGCTCATGCGGCTCAAGCAGCAGGTATCGTGGCCAAAAAAAAAATCCATTTATTTACTCGTTTACTGGACGTGTCTGCCTGCAAGTGTGCCAGCATATTTATGGCTGCAAATGTGCATTAAGTTGTATTGTTATTGCTGTGATAATTTTAGTTGTTGTAATCTTTTAATTCACATGAAATATTTTAATTAACTGCAGTTAATAAACAACGCAGACATAAATCTTAACATTTCAACACCAAAATTGGTATTGGAAACGAGATAAAAAAAAACATTCCGATAATTTTTGGATAATTAAAAGAATGATGACATGAAGGGGATGTATGGTTTATCCATTTAATGGTTTCGAAATCACCGGTCTGGCAAGGCTGTCTTTTGAAGTTTTATTTATTTATTGAAAGATTTGCCATTTACGAGTAGAAATATGGATTGTATAACAGAAGAAGAAAGCGTAAAAATAGTTAAAACTTACTATAAAAGTAGTGATTTAAACGAGAGCATTTTTCATGCATTACAGAGTGATAATCGACCTACTGTGCAAGGAAATGGCAAGATTATAAACAAATTTAAAGAGATTAGAAGCATTACAGATGTGGTCCATATAGAGCTCCACCATCCATACAGAGCCGCAGATGTACTGATTGGGTTTTACAGCAACATGCTTTCAATTTCGAAAAAGATTTTCTTCAACGATGAAGCTCATTTCTCACTCCGGTGGCTACGTCAACAAGCAAAATTGTCACATATAAGACACAGAGAACCTACAAGTGATTGTGGAAAAGTCATTGCATTCGGAAAAAGTGACTGTTTGGAGCGCATTATGTTCTGGAGATGTCATTGGACCATATTTTTGTAAAAAATGACACTGAAGGAACCGTTACCATCAAATCACAGCGCCATAGCCGCATGATAAGCAATTTTGTTTGCCCTGCAATTGAAGTTTATGAAGTGGACGGTATGTGGTTTCAACAAGATGGCGCCACGAACCGCACAACGCAACCGATTTTGGCTTTATTGCTTGAAAAGTCTTCAGAATGTGTAATTTCACGTTCTAACGACATCAGTTGGCCATCAACATTATGCGATTTGACGCCGTTAGTCTTTTTTCGTGAGACTACGTCAAAAACCATGTTTACGCGGATAATATCCATTTGAAAACCAACATTCGTCACGTTATCGCCAAGAAACCGCCCACAATGTGCGAAAAAGTGGTCTAAAACTACAGGGTGGCGCAATAGAACGTGCATATTTAAAAAATAGATTAAAAAATAAATACAAAAGGTATGGTTAAAATAAATCTAAGGCATTGTAGAGTAATAAATGGAGTTTATTTTTTAAAAATAACATCATCTAAATGGTGACCCTCTCTACGACGGCACTCCTCTAACCGCAAACGAAAATTATTCAAACTTTCTTCAGTAATACTGGTGTAATGGCTGCCATTTCACCACGGATATTCTCCTTGAGCTGAACGATGTTTCTTGGATTATTACTGTAGACTTTGTGTTTGAGGTATTCCCACAAAAAAAAAAGTCAAGAGGCGTCAAGTCTGGACTACGTGGGGGCCATGGGATATCACCTCTTTTCGAAATCAGTCTGCCAGGGAACATCTGCTTCACCACCACCATGGAGTCATTTGATGTGTGACAGGTAGCTCCATCTTGTTGGAACCAAGTTCTGGAATTCACTATTCTTGAACTTTCAATTTCTGGAGCCAAAAATCCGTCCAACATCTCAACATAGCGTTCCGTATAAACCGTGACGTTTTGGCCCCGCGCATTTTCGAAGAAAAAAGAACCAATTATTCCTCTGCCAGAGATTGCTGCCCATACTGTCAATGGTTTCTGGTGTTTGATTTGGGATTTTCACTGTTCCAGTAATGACAATTTTGACGGTTTACGAACCCATTCATAAAGAAATGAGCCTCGTCAGAGAAAAGGATATTGTCAAAATTGGAAAATCGATTAAGCATTTCATTAGCAAATTCGAGCCTTGCTATGAAGCCAGACTCTTTCAATTCTTGTGTTAATTGCAGCTTATATGGATGCAGTTTAAGATCCAATGTTAAAATGCGTTGCAAACTTCGTCGCGATAATTGTAAGACAGACGATCTCTTGCGACTCGACATTTGTGGATTTCCTCGTACTGACTCCATAACTCTCTCAACATTGTCTTCGGTCCTAGATGTTCTTGGGCGACCATTTGCTTGTGGTTTAAATGTTGAACCGGTATCTTCAAAACGCTTTACCCATATTTTAATTAAGTTAGCACTCGGAGCTTCACTAATTCGTCGTAGTCCATATTAAGCACAATATAGTCGCCTAGTAGCAATATATGAACGAGAGTTCTCTTAAAATGCGCGCACGCAAAATGCGCGACACTTCCCGTCGAAGTGACTCATAGCGACTAAAACTCCATGAGACCGCCAACCCAACGATGTAGGCGAAATCGGCCAATTTTTATGCAAATAGCAGAAGGCTTGTGGCCGTGCCGTACATTTTCATTCCCAGAACTGAGTTCATCAAGCGCATAAAGGTATACTAAAAAGAAATTACTTATTTTTCCTACCGATGGTTTTAGTAAACTGTAGCTCGCGCTGTATAAAAATGATCAGATTAAGCTAGATGACGTTAGAAAGATACGATTTCGTAAGCAAAGTACTACTCAGATAGTTGTGTACTTGATTGATTTAGTATTTTTTTGAGAATATGTCAAATAAGAACACCATCGAAGGGAAAATACGTCATATTTTAGAGTTTTTCTTCGATAAAGCCGAAAACGCTAAGCCGGGCAGCAGAAAATGTGAATAGAGTTCGTTGTACTGATGATACTGCAACAGCCAATCATCAGTAATTTTGCCTTCGTCAATTCCGACCCAGTAACTTTGATGTCAAAATTAAACCTCACTTTGGAAACCAAATTGTCGATAAATGTCGATAGAATTACAGAAATCAAGTCTAATCGTAATGTATTAAACTTTCTGATTGCGCTGGAGCTAAACGTTGCGCAAAAACTGTTTGGAATCACTTGAATAAGGCTGGTTACAAACGCAAGCCCACGAATTTAGGTAAGAAAAATACCCCATCGATCGAATTTTCAATCATTTCTTCAATTGATGGTGACTAGTGATGAAAAGAAGGCCATACATGGCAACACAAAGTGAAAACCGTCTTGGCAGTTTTCGAAAGGCGGTTAGGAAACGCAAACGGTGGCCTAGCTAGAATTGACGTTCAGGAAGATTTTCTTATGTATTTAGTGAGGTTGATAGGATATCACCTACTATGAACTGCTCTTTAACGGGCAAATTCCTAACTCGAACCAGTTACTCTCAACAAGGGGACCGTCTGAAAGAGGCACTTGTCCAGAAGCAGAAGACGTTGGCCAATGAGAGAGGAACCATGTTCCATAAGGACAAATCAAGGCAATACACATCAATAGGAACTCGCCAGAAGCCCTTAAAGCTTTGTTAGGAAGTCACTTTGCTTTCTTTGGACACGATTTTCCAATTTCGGTCCACTGCTTGGACTGTTGCTTTGTCGCGGGTGTGAAGTGATGGACCATTCATTTATTGCGCTGAAACATCACCAAACACTCTACTGAAACGTCTTCACAACGCTGTTTTTGTTCTATTTAAAGCAAGCGCGGCACCCATCTTGCACACAGCGTTCTCATCTTCAAATCTGCAGTCAGTATACGATATATAGCACATTTTGAAATGCCTATAATTTCAGCTAGCTTCTAGTTTCACCTTCAGCTGACAATCATCCAATACCATTTTCTGAATTTTCTTAACCGTGGTTGGCGTGGACACCTCAATTGGTCGACTACAAGACGAACACCAGTCTTGATAGCTCGTACAGCCTGGTTTAAACTCTGCTGTCCAATATTTGACAAACGTAAACGAAACAGACTCCCTCCCTCCCTCCCTCCTACTCTGAAGTAGAATCTACCTCGGCTTTAATATTGGCTAGAATAAAAACTTTCAAATGGAAATATTGAATTACATAACGGTAAGCAATCTTTTCCATATTTACAAATTCACTGAGATCGTTTACTTTTGATGACTCAAATGAAAAATACTAAACAACGTGGCTCCTGAAACTTAAAATGCGGTTGCCACTTTTCATCAAAATAATTTTTTCAAACTTGGTGTGACGTATTGAAAGAGAAGCGCAGAAGATCGAAGCGTTCTGAATTATTTTCTAAATAAGGACATCTATTCCAGTCGCCACCTAAGAAGAAGAAGAAATAAGTTTTTCCAAACTACTGGTGCCATCTACACGTCAGGTCGGCTAGTTTTGGGACCGCCCTAGTAAATCGATGTTGTGTATTCAGTTTGAGTAATTTTTGTTTTTTTTTTCTGACTGTTGTTTGGTCGAAGCTCTAAATTCACCGTAGTAAATGGACTATGAAAGCGTATTAAATGTAGTATATTATAGTTCTTCTAGCTTCGTTCTAAAAGATAGTTAAAATCTTACCCTTTTTCAATACGCTTCCGTTGCTTTTGATTCACTCTCTTTCAAAATATATAAAATTCTTTAAATTCACTTAAAATTTCTATATGCTGTCTGTATCCTTCCTTAAATTTTGTAAACGTTGTTTGACAGTCAGTTCTTTGCTAATGTTAACAGCTTGAAAAAACAGAAAATAACACGTTTAAAGCATTTATGCCATAAGCAGCGTAAGCTGCTGCAAATACAATTCTTGTGACGCAACAAACGCATACGAATTCGCAGGCGTGTGCTGTTTTTCTTACTGTTGTTGTTATTGTTGTTCTGATATGGCACGCGTTTCGAGTTGTCCGCCAAGAGAAAAACGACAGCAAACAAAAAAAAAAAAAAAAAAAAAAGAAGGAAAATGTGCAACCAACAGAAAACTAAAAACGTTTACAAACGTTCAATGGTCGCTTGGTCGGAACACAGTCAACTACCAGTAACAAAACGGACAAAAATATCGATTTGATACAGATGATTAACCAGCCAATAGAGGATTGATAACGAATGCGAATGCAGCGATGGGGACACAACATTTCAAAAGAAACTGATATTCGACAATCTACAATCTCATACTATCGGAGAAAGGTTTTACAAAATTCCAATTTGCTAACAAATTCTCCTTTTCAAACGTGAATAGGATAGGGAAAAAACTTGTCAAATTACGTGAGATAAGACATCTTTTTAAGGACATAACTTTTTCCAGCTATAGCCAATACGTAACCAGATGCGATAACTTCGTCTTGAAAAAGCCATTCGACTAAAATCAGCATTTGAACTCACTCTTTCTACCCCACTTTAGCACGAATGTTAAAAATTACCATTATTAAGCGACAGGTAAAACGCACAGGAGTTCTCAATGAAAGAGTAAATTAACGTTTAGTGTAAGTGGTCAAAATCAGGCAAGAAAGCGTCAAGCATATGTACCGAAGAGCATTTTTACTTAAACAGCCATTTAAAATTTGTTTGTGCTAGATGCGCAGCTAAGTTCTAGCTGTTTTTTTTTTATACAAATTCAACTTTATTATGAAAACATGTTTACAATTAATTCATTGAGAGTATTGCCCATCGCTGGCTACTACTTTTTCCCATCTTTCTGCTAAAGCTCGAATTCCGTCATGGTAAAACTGTTCATCTTTTGAGGCTATTCGCGAATCTAGCCATTCCTTGATGTCGTCATATGAGTGGAACTACTGGTCAGCTAGATCGTGTGCCATCGAACGAAATAAATGATAATCGGACAGTGGAATATCTGGCGAATATGGTGGATGGGATAAGACTTTCCATTTCTGCATTTCCAGGTAGGTTTTAACGGACTTGGCCACGTGAGGCCGGACCTCGTCATGCTGAATAATCACTTTTTCGTGTCTCTCTGCGTATTGTGGGCATTTCTCGCGCAAAGCTCAGCTCAATCGCATCAATTGAAGTCGATAGCGATCTCCAGTGATGGTTTCGCTTAGTTTCAACGGCTCTTAATAAATAACACCGACCTGGTCCCAGCAAATACAGAGCATAACCTTCACAGCGTGAATATTCGGCCGAGGTGACGACGTAGAAGCATTAACAGGCAGCCCCCATGACTTTCTTTTCTTACGATTGATATAATGAATTCATTTTTCATCACATATTACAATACGATGAAGAAACCTCTTGCTTTTTTGTCACTGAACCAGTTGTCCTCAGGCTAGAAAACGACGACCAACGTCTCTTGGCTTCAACTCATAAGGAACCCAAGTTCCTTGCTTTTGAATCATTCCCAACTCAAGCAATTGCTTGGAAATACCTTGGCGGGTTACTCCTAACACAGAACCAAACTTTACCGGCGTTTGACACGGATTATCCTTCAAGCAATGCCGTCAATTCAGTGTCTTCGAAGGTTTTTCGTCTTCCTTTACGCGAACGGTCGTTAACATCGAAATCACTGTCTGTAAAGCGACGGAATCAATCTCGACACGTTGTTTCACTTAAAGCAGCATCTCCATAAACGTTTTGAAGCTTTCGATGAGCTTCAGCCGCCATTTTCTTCGATTGAAATAAGAAAATCAATACTTCCCGCATATGACGATTATTTGGCACAAAATCCTACATATTCACACAACCAAAAGAATATGACGTCCAAAGAAAATCACTATTGTATCGAAGCGGTATGTTTCACATATGCTTAAGCTCTGCTCATGACGTTTAGGTTATGACAGAATCGACTAGCACTTTCAGCTAGCGCCATCTATTGGCAAACAGCAGGAATTTATCTCACTGTTTGCATACAAATCATAAGTTAAGTTTTCCTATAATACAAATTCTATTTTTACGTTTATACTTGCATTTAAATGAAAAACTTAATGACAAAAACATAAACCCAGTACAGAAATTTTTGACAGTTGAACTAACCCTCAGAAACCTTCACCCAACTTCCTACGTATAGGTGCACAAGTGTGGGGAATATCAGAAAAAGCGCCGTAAATCGCTATGTTCTTATCAGAAAAGCTCTAAATTAAAGAACAAGAAAAGCAGCAACAACATAACGTTCTGAATACAACTATTATGACTGTCTTCCGCCTAGACATTAAAGAAAAACTTTTGATTTTTGTGAAATCCGCCCGTTAGTATGTGATTTAACCAAAAGTGGTCGAAATTCAATTGATTTTCATTCGTAGAACTTATTTTTCTAAAAATAAATGTATTACATTACACATAAATTAGTCCAAATTATCTTGATATCTTTCATAAGAACATAAAGGTTTAATTAAATATTATATAGGGTTATCCATTTAGTGGTTCACAAAATCCCCGGTCTTGCAAGGCTGTCAGCTATTAAATAACTTTCATCTGAAGTGTTATTTATGTAGTGAAAGATTTGCCATTTACGAATATGGATCGTAAAAGAAGAGAGAAGAACGCGTAAAAGTAGACAGAATTTACTACAAAAGTGGTGATTCAAACGTGGGCTTTTAACAACCGAAGAACGCATACAAATAGTCAGAATTTACTACAAACGTGGTGATTTAAATGTGGGCTTTTAACAACCGAAGAACGCGTACAAATAGTCAGAATTTACTACAAACGTGGTGATTAAAATGTGGGCTTTTAATCGAACAAAAATTTTTTTAGGCGATGAAGATCATTTCTCACTGTGTGGTTACGTCAACGAGCAAAATTTATTGCATATGGCGCTCGGGGAAACCAGAAATGGTTGCGGAAAAGTCATTGCATGCGAAAAAATTGACCGTTTAGTGCCCACTATGGTCTGGAAGTGTCATTGGGACGAATTTTTCCAAAAATGACACTGGAGAAACCTCAAAAGAATCCACTGCTGCAACAAATCCTGAGGCAGTCATTTAAATGGCACTGTATTTCTTACATGATGGCAAGGTCGAAGTTTCAACCAAATCATAACTTAATGTGAGTTTTATTTAACTTTACTAAAAACCGAAATATGGATTACTCTATATATGGGAAGCTATCGGAAATGATGTGGATGATACCTGGTTAATTTTTTCTTTTACTTTTTACCAGGCGTTTAAATAGAGGGTGATTTTTTAATCGTAGTTTTTTAAAAATCGAATAAAACACTTAAATTTTCATCATATATTAAAATTTTTTATCCTGTAAGGCTTCAATGGTGTTCGGCTTGTCCACATAGACCAACGACTTGACATATCTCCACAAGAAAAAATCAAGAGGCGTTAAATCGCAAGGTCTTGGGGGCCAACTCACAGGGCCAAATCGGGGGATAAGCTGTTCATCAAATTCATCCCTCAATATATCCATTGTTTCACGAGCAGTGTGGTATGTTGCATCGTCCTGAAGAAACCACATGTCAACCAAGTTCAACTCAGCCAATTGGAGCAAAAAAAAATCCCTTGTGGTTGAGTAACACATGCCCAATTGCTGAGAACGGCGACGAATTGGCATTTCACGATCATCATTAACACTGGTCGCTACGGCTGCAATATTTTCTTCGGTACGCACTCTACGCATGCGAGTCAATGGTTTTATGTCCAACAAAGTAAATTTGGTGCGAAATTTGGAGATAACAGCACGAATTGCTGATTCAGCAGGTCGACGATGACGACCATAAAATGGTCATATCAAACGATGCACATTTGTCACAGAGCACGGATTTTGATAACAAATTTCAACGATTTGAATTCGTTGCTTGTTTTTTAGTCTTTCCATGATGAAATGGCAGAGTATACTGTACACTTTTCACTTTGACAGATGACGTTTGAACGTCAGATTAGGTATTACGACGGACAATTAAAATTTTTAATAAATAAGCCAATTTCTGTGCGAATTATTAGTATGGGATTAGCAATGCGTCCAATTTTTATTCTCAGAATTGAGTTTATCAAAGGCACGATATGTGTCTGGTTTGATCCAATTCAGTGCAAATGCTTGAAAGATATGAAACTAAGAATATATAGATTTAATTGCACATTTGTATAGGAGGTATCAGAAGGGTGAGCCCTTCCATTTTCTCTTCCATTACAGTCCCCAAATTAAAGCTGCAGCTTAAGTTCACATATAGCGACCATTATGCTACTTGCATTTGAAAAACATTGTATAGGTATACTTCAGTATTATACTATTTTATATGTTATTCGAATTGAACAAACGAAAATGTTTAATTCTTTATTGTAGCGACTCCATTTGGGGCAAAAAGTCGCTCGCATTTCACGCACGTAAATGCGTTGTGAATTTGTCTAAATTGAGTTTAATAAATAACGTTCGAGTACACAGGAAAGAATGTGATTAAGTACAAATACCAAACTGTATGATAGTTTGAACGAAAGGAAAAAACTTGTTTTCTCCTTATTGCATTCTGTCATTTTTACTGGTGCTTCGTCTTATTGCGGGCATATTAAAGATGTGTTTTTTTCTCTCTTTCTTTCTTTGCTCTTAAAGAATGCAGTGCATTTGTCACAAAGTTATTTACAAGTTTTTGCCTTATTTTAATTTATAATTTTTGACTTTATCTAAACCGAGAGAGAGAGAGAGAAGAAGAATTCATGTGAGATATCTGTGGTTACAGACAGAAACAAAATTGCTTTTTGCATTAGATTAATTGCAGTGGAAGTGACATATTCGTTGCGATATCAACCAAAGATTGAACAAGAAATTTCTTCTCAATTATAAGACATTAAAGGATGTTCTTCTTTTTCAATTTTGTGTAGATTTTTATCGTAAGCTATGAGTTTTATTTTTATACATGAGCAATTACTTAAATGCATAGATGGCCTCATATGCGTTTACGAGTACATTAAAATTCTGAGTTTCATATTGCTATTTGAATGTAATGTCATGATCAACATACAAAGTACATAAAATATTAAGGTCTAAACAGATTACCAACAAGTGTATCGTAATTGCTTTGAAATGACTGCAGATATATTGTAGTTGCATTGTTTGGACACTGCTTTCTTGTAAATTTTTGTTTCGTACGCCTTTTAGATCATATATTTTACACATACGAGTGTGATCAAAAAATAACCGTTATTTTAAATCTTTTCAAAAGGTATTTATTTATTCATCAATAACTATGTTGCCCCATTCAAAGTAATCCCCCTCAGACATAATACATTTATGCCAGCGTTTTTTCCAATTCTCGAAACACTTCTGAAATGCGCTTTTCGGTATCGCCAACAGCTCCTGCTTCGATTTTTCTTTTATCTCCTCAATCCTCTTCAACGATTTTGATATCTTCTCAATCGCCCCGTAACGCACATTTAATATTTTTGTTCAGGAGTTCTGAATACACAACAATGCGATAATCAACAAAAACAATCGACATTGCCTTGACTTTTTATCAATATTGATATGTTTTTTTTAGTTTTGTCTCAGTTGGAAAGCGCTACTTCGGAGCTTTTTTGGCTGGTTGGTCTGTCAAGCTCGTAAACTCAGGTCTCTTCATTAGCCAGAAAGCGTTTTATGAATATGTGAATATTGATTCGCCCAAACATATCTTCATCGGAATTTTTGATGAAAATTCGTGTTTTTCATTCCGTTTCATACATAAACAATCATGTAAAATAACACTAATTTATTCATGAGACACAGAATTTTCAACGGCTACCTCTGTCAAACTGGAGTGACAGTTTTCAGTCACCATTTCCTTCACTTTATCAATGTTAACTTCATTTTTTTTTTTTTCGTGAAAGCCAAACTAAGCAAAGCACATCTTCCACCACATCTCGACTGCGTTTGAATGCATTGTACCACTCATTCAGCGTAATCCTTCAACAACATTTGCAACGATTCAGCATATGAAATTCTCTTTACAATACCAAATTTGAAACCAATTCTTCGTTCGATATTTTTATGTATTGTAAAAATTAAAAAAACGCTTCAGATGAACTAACAAAATCGAGCACTGTACTCCACATTGATATAGGCGATAGTTGAGCCAATTTACCAACAAAATCCACGGGGGTTTAACGTGAGTCTCGCCGTGAAGACCTTACCCAGGGTGTGCTTATCACACTTGGCATATTATAATGCGATTGCCAGCATCACCCTAGGACAGTCAAATTGACTTGGACTATTTAGGAATAGGAGCTGATGTCAATTTCAATTGTCTTCTCTTAATTCCAGCCAAAAGATACCAAATTGGTTATGCTAGTAAGGAACATAATCCCCGTTGGCGAAGGTGAGGTTCTCTGATATTCTATGGGCCTGTAGCACAAAGTTTCTACCAGCGATTTGGGTTTCAACCAACAACCTGCGTGATGCTCCCACTAGAGGTCTAACACCAAATAATCAGGCAGGCACTCTGTCCCGGGGTCCCCTGATCCCTACGCTACCGGCTAAACACAGCGGTGGGAGCTGCGCAGCAAATCTGCTACCAAATTGTAATTTATACACCATACTTCACAGGATTGGTCGCCCTACAGCAAAAAGAGTACCGATTGGAAATTTTTACATGCCTGCAAGTGCGGAGGCCTCAGGTAGATGGGACGACCGATGCTACATTGCAAGGATGCAGTATCCTCAACGGTGGGAGACGGGAAAAACTCCAAACCCCTTCCGCTCAGCGATGATGAACGGCAACCATGACATGTAGAAATAGGATTCCCATACTTGTCCGTACCCCCTGAGAGATCAAAAAGACACAGATGACAGGGCACGAACTTCAGACCTGCCCGTGTGAATCCCCATCACTCCTGGTACCAGACAAGGCCTCGGGTGAGATCCTGGAGCTAACCTACTCCCAGTTTCAAACTTTTGCGTTCCAGTTTCTGCAACGACCAACAGCTGCCGCCTATCAAGTTGAACAAGATTGTAGGATCAGTCCGATCCGAACAGTTTTGCAGCAACTCAACCCTTAGGTCAGACTGCCTTGAAAAGGCCGGCAGGTCCACTTCCTAGAACTACGTCACTGTAGCCCTACACCGAGCAAACGCTCTGGAAGCGAACTCCGTTGCTCTGGCTAAAACGCCCGGGGAAAGAGCATAATGCTGACTATCCAGTCATCACCTGACCTAATTATCGCTAATCCCTGGAGGTTCCTTATATCTGCATATAAGAGACATTCGCACAAAACATGTGCACCAGATTTTGCTTGATTCGCGATCGGGCAGAGCTGTCTTATGCAGAAAGGACTCTGAGTGCCCCATGTCCCGTCAGTAAGAAACCAAGCCAGATGTTAAAACCAAAATCAGGGTTTCTCCCAACGAACTTATTATCTGAAAAAAACATAAATTTAGCACGTCCGTTATGAATCTTATCCGAACATGTTTGCCATTTCGACAAGACACACTCATCCAAGAGTCCCCTAAGCTCAGCCCTACTCAATCTCTCTACTGTTCAATAGGCCCAATTTACCGACAGAATTATTTTAGACAATACCTTCAAGCGGATTTTTAAATATCGGTACTTTCTCGACACAACGTATATGAACATCCAAGCTAAAAACGATTCAATTGAACAGATTTTACGAGGAAAACGAATTTATGTCTTTCTTTAAAGCCTACCTCGAAGCAAGTTTTCTTTGACATTTGCAGTCAATCAATTATCTTACGATTAATACAAATTTAGGGTATACGTAACTTTAACCAGATACTCGCATTAATAATATTTCATTCGCGATTCATATTTATTGAAAATAGTCGCATGTAACTGCATAAACTGAATCGATACAGAAACTATTTACGACATAGGCAACACTTTGACAGACGGTTGATGACTCCAATCTGAAGACAGTGAATACAGAGTTGGCGCTCGAAGTGTTACCAATTTCACGCTGCTATAGCAACCGAACGGCTAATGACAGCGCGCTCATTTTTTTACAAACATCAGTTTGTCATGTTGCTTACAAGCCTATAGAAGCATATCGTTTTACGACTCCTTAAAAAAAAATTATCGAAATAGAATTCAAGCTCAACAATGTTATTGCTTTGTATTTATCTGGAAAACTGTAATCAGCTGCGTTATTTACGTTCGAACAAAATGTTTGTGTACCGGACCAACAAAACACGTTGCAATGATAATGGTGGCATCGAAAAACGTCATGGAGGTAGACATTCAAAAACAAGAACATGACAGAAAATGGTTCGTTCAATTGACGAACAATTTCAATGTGTCTGCTCGGAGCATGAAAGGCACATTAAAAGAATAACTACGATTACAGCCTTATAAAATACAATAAGTTCAATATTTGAAATCTGACAAAAAGACAGTTCGCCTAGCAAAAGCAAAGATGTTAAAAGACTTGAACTTTGGGAATGAGTTGGAAAATTTGGTTGCTCTGATAAAAAAAGTGTTTGGATTAGAAGCGAGCACCTTCCTCGGTGATGGTTTGAGGCGCTCTAGCTGGCACTGAGCGCCCGCCAATCATTTTCAGTGCCTAAAGGTAAACTAACAAATGTACCGCGTTATGGTATTAAACGACGCTTTGTTACTTTGGGCATATAAACAATTTGGTAGAAATCATTGAAAGTTTGATTAAGACTCGGCCCATGAAACCCAACATTTTTTTTTTTTTATGAGAAAAAGTTTTCAGCTTAATTTTTTTTTTCAGAATAATGTCCACCACATTTCTCGGACTTAACCCCAATGGATTTCTTCTGCATTATGCTGCATTCTGGATTTATGTTGCATTCTAGAAGTCAAACTATGAATGCCTTAACTAACTGCTCTTCACAAAAAAGGAGGCAAAATGCTATCAAGCCACATTCCTGCAACGTGTGAAGCCTTCCAGACAGACCGGATGCTATTATCCGCGTTAAAGTTGGTTTTACTAAACAATTACATATTTTTCTTAAAATTTGAAATGTTTTTACGATACACTGAAGTTTTTAAATAAAAAAAAAAAATTGTCAAAATTACAGAATTTTTTATTGATACCACTTCGAGCGCCATCCTTTGCATATTAATTTATTTCACAAGATTTTCCATATATGTACTTTTATAAACAAAATCGGTTAAATTTATTGTTGTTTTTTTTTGACAATTTTGTGAACTCAAAACTTCGGCTTTCAAAACACCAAAGAAAGTCCGTGCATTATGAAATTCGAATTGTCTAAACATTTTTTCTTAAAAACTACCAACGTATTTAAATTCTAGGAATTTCAAAGAATTTTTTTTATACCATTTTCTGATAACTTTTTATTTTAGTTGATTTTTTTAGAATTTATGTTCGATATTTATTTATATCTTATTTAGAGGCATTTACGATTATCTTAGAAATATTTAATTGAATTTCGAGAATTGGTAATGCCTACCTTTTTTTGGAATTATGTATCATTTGCTTCGACTGAGTTAGAAGTTATTCACCTTTCTTTTCTTTTTAACGCCACAAAAGTTTGAGTTTGAAAATTGAATTGAAACCGCTCATAAATTCAGGATATAATATATATTTAACTGTTTTTAAATATGTACACATTTTTTGCGAATTTTTTAAATTTAATCATTAGATCTTCGTTGATTTTTAAATACAGATTTCAGATTTTCTAAAACTGTTTTTGTTTTCCTTTTTACACTCCATACGTTGTTATTATTATTGTTTTTTGTTTTTAATATTCCAATTTTCGCACAAACTTTATTTTCTCTACTAATATTGGAGAGCAGTTTGAATCAAACCAAATTTACAACTAGCAATTGAAACATTTGCGAATATTTCAGATTTCAAGTTTGTTTTTATCACATTCCACACTTCATAAATTCCGTGATTTTCACTTTTAAAAACTGATAGCTTCACAGAACTATAACTTCGGCATATAATTAAACATTTCTGTTATTGTTTAACTTAGCCTTTTCAATCAGACATGATTGTTTTTGTTAGTACACAACCTTTTGTATTTCATTCTCATTTTGTTTCTTTCTATTTATTTAAATTTTATTTTTTTATTTTTCCTCTATTCATTTTAAAATGACTCCAATGCGACGGCATCTCTTGGCGCCTCTTCAGATTTCCGTATTACAGAGGACGCACAGAGAGCAAACACGTCCGCTTCGTTTACAATTTTGCGTAAAACTGATTTTCATTTGAGGGCTAAGTGAAAATCTACTTGTTGTGTATTGTTAACAAGACTAAAGGAATCCAGCAACGTCAACGGAAACATCACAAATCTCCCACATTTGTTGCCGTTGCCAGCAACAGAGTTGAACGTAAAAAGTCTTTTGTAGCAGATACTCAATGGAGACCTGATTGCTGCGCAGTCGATGTTTAGCCGTCGCTGTTACGGCGCGTTTTATGCCGGGGCTTTCATCTCCATAAAACACCCACGGTTTGTTGTGGTTATTGTTGTAATTTCATTCATGATTTAGCGCAAATTCGCCACCATTTCCCATCCGCTACTGATGTTGACCGAACAGCCGGCATTAACAGCTGTTTCCAGTTTACTTAACCAACTACAAGCGACATTGTTGCAATATGTTGTAGTGAGATGTTGCTTAAACATTGTTGCTCATCTACTAAATTGTAAACTTTTGTTTATAAATATGAATATTCGTTTAATAAACAGGATGGTTGTTAGCATACGAGGTCGGATTTTTTAGCACTTTTTCAAATTTATAGCATTTTTTAACTCAACGAGGATAGATTTCTGTTTTTTTTTGTACATCATGGTGCCATGATGGTCTCAAATTCGGCAAACCCAGACATTGACTGTTATTTTCAACAAAACAAAATATTAAAAATATTTTCAATTTGGAAATATCATTTGATGATGTTTCCTATTCCATCAAAAAAAAAACTAACATTAAACACGTGGTAATTAATTATCAAACAACACTTATATGAACCGAAAATCGGTTTGAAATGAAACTAAAATGTCACAATTTCTGCTAAATGTAATCGACCAACCGTTTTAATCATACCTTCTCTCGAAAGAATAATTAAATATAATATTTGAAGCGTCAAAAAATTTAAGGGCGGCCCCAAAACTAACCGACCTAACAAAGAAGAAAAGTTGGAGAAAATTTTCTTTATTTTTCAATATAATCTACTTTTAGCTCGATAGATTTTTTCCAGCGATATCCAATAGCTTCTATACCCTGTTTACAGTAACAGCTGCCAAACTCCTTAAAATAGCCATCAACCGCAGACTCCAACTCTTCATTGTTAGCAAATCTTTTACTACCGAACCATATTTTTCAAGTTTGGAAATAGAAAATAGTCCGAGGGAGCTAAATCGGGCGAATAAGGAAGCAATTCGAACTATAATTCACTTATTTTGGTCGTCACAACGGTGGATGTGTGAACTGGAGCATCTTTTTTTGTCAAATGCGGCCTTTTTCCATAATTTCATCAGTTAAACGCTGCAATAAATTAGCATAATATTCACCAAAGATAATTAATAAAAATAATTCCATGCACATCCCAAAAAAACAGACGCCATAACATTGCCCGCAGATGGAATCGTCTTCGCTTTCTTTGGACCCGATTCTTCCATTCCATTACACTGCTTTGACTGTTCTTTTATCTCAGTGGAAGTGGTATAAAGTGGTGGACCCATTGCTCATCTATAGTTATAAATCGACCCAAAAATTCAGCTTCACTGCGGTAAAAAATCGCCAAACACTTTATTGCAACATATTCAGGACGCAGTTTTTGCTCCATTGAAAGCAAACGCGGCACCCATCTTGCGCACAGCTTTCTCATTGTCAAATCTTCGGTCAATATACGATGTATAGCACTTTTTAAAATGTCTATCATTTCAACCGGCGATTATCCAAAATCATTTTATGGATTTTTTTAACCGTGACTGGCGTAGACACTTCAATTGGTCGACCATTTCAGTGTTCATGTTGGCAGCTCATACTACCTCGTTTAAACTCTGCTACGTAATATTAGACAGTCGTAAACGAAGGAGCAGACACATTCAGAGTAGAATTTATCCTAGCTTTAATATTGATTAAATCGAGATCTTTCAAATGGAAATATTAAATTACATAACGGCGACTTATTTTTTTCATGTTTACAAATTCACTGAGATCGGTTACTTTTGATGGCTCAAATAAAAATAGTAAACAACATGGCGTCCGAAAATTTAAACCATAAATTTTATCAAATTGCCATTTTTCACCAAAATATTTTTTTTTTTCAACCTCGAAACAGCGCTCAGAACAGTTTACATAAATCGACCAATTAACTAAAGGGATTCGTACAAAAATGTGACATTGAAATCTAATTTTTTGGGGTCCTATCTGTTATTTAATTGCACCAAATTTAGCTAAATTTGATGCATATTAAGCTTTTGGCAAAGTAGGGTCTCATAAGGAACAGGGAGCGCTTTGCTGCACCTCCTTTGGTACTTCCCATACAAATGATCAAATGAAATTCTGATTTTCTTCCATTGTATTGTTTTATTTTTCTCAATGACTTTTGACAAAAAAATCTTCAAAATTGCCACGGCCATTCTGCTACCTCCTATGCAAACAACCGATTAAACTTATTTATTCTTAACTTCACATCTTTCTAGTAGTTGCATTGAATTTACTCAAATGTAGAACACAACATGAATTTGGTAAACAAATATCTGTCACATCCCTTCTACTTGCGTAAATTATAATGCCGCTGATTTCCTTTACGATAACTTGCAATTTTGTTCATTGAGTACAACTTACTGTGCCACAAAATAAACCAATTTGCTTGAATTACATCGTACAGGGTGATTTTTTAAGATTTAAGTTTTTCACGTTGGCAGCACTGGTTGGTAATGGAGTCCAAACGTCATCTACCAAAGTGAAAAGTGTACAGTATACTCTGCATCAAGGAAAGACTAACAAACGAACAACGATTGCACATCGTTGAAATTTATTATCAAAATTCGTGCTCTGTGACAAATGTGCATCGTTTGATATGACCATTTTATGGTCGTTATAATCAACCTGCTGAATCAACAATTCGTGCTGTTATCTCTAAATTTCGCACCAAATTTACTTTGTTGGTCGACTCGCATGAGTAGAGTGCGTGCTGAAGAAAATATTGCAGCCGTAGCGACCAGTGTTAATGACGATGGTGAAATGTCAACTCGTCGCCGTTCTCAGCGATTGGGCATGTGTTGCTCAATCACAAGGACTTTGGCTCCAATTGTCTGAGTTGAACTTGGTTGACATTTGGTTTCATCAGGACAGTGCAAAATGCCACACTGCTCGTGAAACAATGGATATATTGAGGGATGAATTTGATGAGCAGCTTATCTCTCAATTTGGCCCCTGTGAGTTTGCCCCCGAGATCTTGTGATTTAAGGCCTCTTGATTATTTCTTGTGGGGTTATGTCAAGTCGTTAGTCTATGTGGACAAGACGAACACTATTGAAGCCTTACAGGATAACATAGTACACGTTATTCGTGGAATACAGGCCGAAATGCTCGAAAAAGTGACGAAAGATTGAACCTTCCGAATGGACATCTTTAAAAACTAAATGGCAAAGATCAATTGATCGATTTCAATAAAAAAAAAATGTAATGTATGATGCAAATTTGAGTGTTTTATTCGATTTAAAAAAAAACTACAATTAAAAAATCACTCTTTATTTAAACTTTAACATTCATATTGGTTACAGCCTTGGAATCATATATTCATCACTTACAACACATTGTTTTGGCCTGTTTGTGTTTCAGATAACCGAAACAAAAGAAAAAAAAATACACAACATCAACTGATATCTTGACAGTTTAAAATGTTCTTTCCTCAGTTATTTTTTATTTAAAAATAATACAGTCATTTAATCATTGCCGTTCAAATTATGTTATCGTTATCAATTACGTTATAATGGTTTCAAAATCTCCGGTCTGGCAATGCTATCAGCTGTTAAATGCCTGTCATCTGAAACGTTATTTATTTAGTAAAAGGTTCGTCATTTACGAATATGAATCGTTTAACCATCGAAGAACGCGTAAAAATTGTTAAAACTTACTACAAAATTAGTGATTCAAACGTGACGATTTTAGCTTTATTTCACGAAAAGTTTGCAGAAATCGTAATTTCGAGTTTTGGCGATGTTAATCGGCCACCAAGATTATGTGATTTGACGCCGTTAAACTTTTTTGCGGGGCTACGGCAAAGACCGTGCTTACGCGGATAATTCCCAAATGTTGAAAACTGTCGAAAACTGCCTCAAAAGGATCCACTGCTTCACTCAATCCAGAGGCGATCATTTAAATTATATTGCATTTCATAATGGCAAAGTCTAAGCATTATAATGAAATAAAAGCATAGTTTTACGTGTGTGTTCTATTTAACTTCACTTTTGCAAAAAAAAACAATGGATAACCCTGTATTTAACTCAATGATAGCTACAATATACTGTAGACGATAAACAGTATTTTATGACATATAATTATTTTTTATTTATTCTATAGTATTATGTTTATTACTATTTTTGCCACATATTAAGAGTTAGTTCAAATTGTTTACTTTCGCCTGATTATCGTTTTTTAATTAAAAACCAACACTGGAGAATTCTCTGCCAACACTCAGCTGTGGCTTGTCTGCTACTCATATTTACTTTTGAACGACTGATTGATTCCATTCAATTTTCTTAAACTAACTTACTAAAACACTTGAAACTATGCTTGGTATCGCATCTAGCAATTTGTTGGCAGCTTTCTGGATTGCCAGTGAATGTTAACTTGTTTGTGGAAATAAAATCGTATGATTGTAAGGTGATGAAAAAAGAAAACGATGTCACACAATTAAGTGTTAGTTGTGCTATATAAAAAATAATAAGATAACGATTATTCTTCAATTTCAACGAAATCTTCATGATTTACTTTCCTCATCGCCTGTGCACCGTAGGTTTAACCAATGGCAACATTTTGTACACTTCGTTATAGTCCACGATGGGTTAATTTGAAATTGTATTATGTACAGTGTGGCGCAATAGAACCTGCATATTGCATCATCTTTTTTTGCGGGGTAGAAAAGGCGTGGGCGGGGGGGCGCCTACATCGTTGGGTTGGCGGGCTCATGGAGTTTTAGTCGCTATGAATCACTTCGCGCATTTTACGAGAACTCTCGTTCATATATTGCTACTAGGCGACTATATTGTGCAGAATATGGACTACGGCGAATTAGTGAAGCTCCGAGTGCTAATTTAATTAAAATATGGGTAAAGCGTTTTGAAGAGACCGGTTCAACATTTAAACCACAAGCAAATGGTCGCCCAAGAACATCTAGGACCGAAGACAATGTTGAGAGAGTTATGGAGTCAGTACGAGGAAATCCACAAATGTTGACTCGCAAGAGATCGTCTGTCTTACAATCATCGCGACGAAGTTTGCAACGAATTTTAACATTGGATCTTAAACTGCATCCATATAAGCTGCAATTAACACAAGAATTGAAAGAGTCTGACTTCATAGCAAGGCTCGCATTTGCTAATGAAATGCTTAATCGATTTTCCAATTTTGGCAATATCCTTTTCTCTGACGAGGCTCATTTCCTTATGAATGGGTTCGTAAACCGTCAAAATTGTCATTACTGGAACAGTGAAAATCCCAAAATCAAACACCAGAAACCATTGCATAGTCCTAAAGTGACAGTATGGGCAACAATCTCTGGCAGAGGAATAATTGGTCCTTTTTTCTTCGAAAATGCGCGGGGCCAAAACGTCACGGTTAATACGGAACGCTATGTTGGGATGTTGAACGGATTTTTGGATCCAGAAATTGAAAGTTCAAAAATAGTGAATTCCAGAACTTGGTTCCGACAAGATGGAGCTACCTGTTACACATCAAATGACTCCATGGCGGTGGTGAAGCAGATGTTCCCTGGCAGACTGATTTCGAAAAGAGGTGATATCCCATGGCCCCCACGTAGTACAGACTTGACGTCTCTTGACTTTGTTTTGTGGGGATACCTCAAACACAAAGTCTACAGTAATAATCCAAGAAACATCGTTCAGCTCAAGGAGAATATCCGTGGTGAAATGGCAGCCATTACACCAGTATTACTGAAGAAAGTTTTCAATAATTTTCGTTTGCGGTTAGAGGAGTGCCGTCGTAGAGAGGGTCACCATTTAGATGATGTTATTTTTAAAAAATAAACTCAATTTAGATTTATTTAGATTTATTTTAACCATACCTTTTGTATTTATTTTTTAATCTATTTTTTAAATACGCACGTTCTATTGCGCCACCCTGTATTAACCCCCTATCGTTAACATTGGACAAACACTCTATAGGTATATTACATAGATGTTAGCATGTTTCGTAACACTGTAAGCAATAAAAAGAAAATTAACTTACTGGAGTTATAGGAAATATAGGGTGATTTTTTAATCGTAGTTTTTTTTTTTTTTTTAATCGAATGAATTACTCCAATTTCCATCATATATTAAAATTTTCTATTGGAATCGATAAATTGGTCTTTGCCATTTAATTTACAAAGATATTTTCATGTAAATGTTGTCCGCGGCTCCGTCTTAAAATGTCCATTCGAAAGGTCCAATTTGTCGTCACTTTTTCGAGCATTTCAGCCCGTATTCCACGAATAACGCGTGTTATGTTATACTGTAAGGCTTCAATAGTGTTCGTCTTGTCCACATAGACTAACGACTTGACATAACCCCACAAGAAATAATCAAGAGGCCTTAAATCACAAGATCTCGGGGGCAAACTCACAGGGGCCAAATTGAGAGATAAGCTGCTCACCAAATTCATCCCTCAATATATCCATTGTTTCACGAGCAGTGTGTCATTTTGCACTGTCCTGATGAAACCAAATGTCAACCAAGTTCAACTCAGACAATTGGAGCCAAAGTCCTTGTGATTGAGCAACACATGCCCAATCGCTGAGAACGGCAACGAATTGACATTTCACGATCGTCCTTAACACTGGTCGCTACGGCTGCAATATTTTCTTCGGTATGCACTCTACGAATGCGAGTCGATGCTTTCATGTCCGACAAAGTGAATTTGGTGCGAAATTTGGAGATAACAACAAAAATTGTTGATTTAGCAGGTCGATTATGACGACCATAAAATGATCGTATCAAACGATGCACATTTGTCACAGAGCACGAATTTTGATAATAAATGATTTGATTTGATTTTAAGTACATGATTTATAACATCTGATGTCGCCACCAGTTATGGTGACATAATTTGTTGATTGACTCATCTCGAATATATTTTAAGAAATTTTGCATTCAATATTTTAAAGCAGAAATTAGTTTAATTTAAAAATGATTTATTCACTATCCCATAAAAGTTGTGCGAAATTATAAAACCAAATTTCGCTTGAATGAAAATTAAATAGCATTCTAAAAATGTACATACATATTAATTTCATTGCTGCTATTTTTCATTGGTATCGTTATCGCACACTAAGATGTGCGCTAATTGTTTGTACAAATTTCGAATTATGTTTAATTAAGTCATATTATTTTTGGCTCAGAATTTCAGTAGTATAATTTTAAAATTTTGTTGACATTACCCTTGGGATCACTTAACACACAGCAGACCATTATTTGGGGTAATATTTGGTCAACTTTTCATTTTGTGGTCGCTCGTCCTCTGTCTTGTAAAGGCTAAGTAATTATGTAGATTTAAAGTTAACGAAAATTTTAAGAATTATATATATTCATTTACATCAACATCAGATTTTAGGCAAACAATACTTATACTTTTGGAGTTGGTGCACTTCATACTTCAGATTTTTAGCTGTAATTTAGCTGTAATTATGATGTAGGTTTACTTGGGTTATACAGCGTTGGGTATAAAAATAGACAATAGTTGTTAGGTGTGTTAAACTGCATACTGTGTTCCATAAATGATCTTATACTAACATTTAACGGCGTTTAAACGTTTACACATTCTGTTTATGAAAAATACTCACTTATAACTGCCATAAAAAAGTGATCTTTATAGACACCTCAATATTAAAGTTATCTAATTACGCATTTCCATATATCATCACGTCTCTCCAGGTACTTTCATACAGAAATTATCGTTTAAATTATTTCTGTGTTAAAAGTGTCCCATTCTATGTGAAGAATTGTGCTAGAGGACATATCTATATAGACATTCTTCTACAAAAAGTTTCCGCGAAGATATTTTTCATGTAGAAAATTAAATTTTTAAGGCACTCTTCGTATAGACAAATTCATACTGAGAAGAGTTAAGCAGAAGAGCCTTATCTTACTATATGTCAAAACTTTTGTCCACTTTTATGTGCGAAAATTGTTGCTCAAGAAAGTTTTCCGTATGAAAAGTGGCTTCCAAATTTGAATTATGTGTGTTTTGTGAAGTCAAAATTCTATGACATCTATGAATTCTATGAGTTCTCGGAATTCTATGAATCCTCTGAATTCTACGAGGTCTGTGAATTCTATGAGTTTTCTAAATTCTATGAGTTCTCTGCATTCTATGAGTTCTCTGAATTTTATGAATTTTATGAATTCTATGAGTTCTATGAATTTTATGAATTTTATGCATTTTATGAATTCTATGAATTCTACTAAATCTATGATTTCTGTGAATTCTAATTAATTTATGAATTCTATGAATGCTATGAATTTTATGCATTTTATGAATTCTATGAATTCTACGAAATCTATGATTTCTGTTAATTCTATGAGTTCTATGAATTCTATGAATTCATAAGTTTTCGAAATTCTATGAATTCTCTGAATTCTATGTGTTTTCTGAATTCTATAAGTTCTCTGAATTCTACGAGTTCTCTAAATTCTATGAGTTCTCTGATTTCTGTGAATTCTATGAATTCTAAGAGTTCTCTATGAATTCTATAAATTCTATAATTTACATAAATCCTATAAATTCAATAAATTCCATAATTCTATGAATTCTATAAATTCTGCTAAGTCTATAAATTTTATGAATTCTATAAATTCTATAAATTGTATAAGTTCTATAATTTTAAAAGTTCCATATAGTCTATAAATTTTATATATTCTGCAAAGTCTGTAAATTATATAAATTCCATAAATTCTATAAATTTTATAAGTTCTATAAATTCTATCAATTTTATAAATTCTACGAATTCTATAAATTTTATGTTCTATAAATTCTATAAATTCTATCAATTTTATAAATTCTATGAATTCTATAAATTCTATAAATTTTATAAATTTTATAAGTTCTATAAATTCTATGGATTCTATAAATTCTACAAATTCTATGAATTCTATGAATTCTAAAACTTGTTAGTTCGGGGGATGCAAATCGGCTATATCGGCGTACCATTCTGATACATCCCACACAAATTGACTAATTTTCCGAAATTCAATTTGTCCTCATTCGTATACTGCTGTATTCTAACTTCTTGTCCTCTATATTCATTTAAATTGGTCGATTTTCCGCTATCCTTTTTTTTCTGAGTAATTTCTAATGAGCAGGTTGCAGTAGCATAGATTTTTTTGTAGCTCTCTGTAAAACTTGAGAAAATTGAAGCAAGATCCCTTCTGATGCCTTCTCCGCACAAATAACGCATATAACCAATATCTTTCCAGATTCACATCTTTCAGCCAGTTAAACCGAACTTTGTCAAATTAGACAGACACCATACGTTTGAAGAAAAAACAGTCGCGTTATAAGAACATTTTTGAAAAACAAAAAGAGTAACATTTGCAAAAATGTCAGTCATTATATTTAAAAAAAAATTAAAGACAACAAACAACTTCTGGTTTTTTTCCAAATATTTGTTACGGCATTTATGCCATCCCATAGATTTTCTACTCTCGAAGATGATTTTCTTCACAAAAGGAGGCATTTGAATATACTCTACATTCTGTCATAATTTCTTTGCTTCGTTTCACCCTGAAATAAAAATATTAAAAAATTTTCGTCTTATTGCCTATGGCAGGAAATCCACTACTATCTCTATCCACGCACCAGTCCATTATTTTCTCCACCACTGTGTGAGTTATGGCCTTTCCTTTGCTGTGCTCATCATCATCATTGCATCATGCATAATTAAATGACACGATGCCAAAGACACAACGAGCGAAGGAAACCATGAATCTGTGCAAATCTTTAAATAAATACAAGTGAAATTCATAGAAAGGACAGAAAATGTGTCATTATCATAAAATAAAAGGATATGCCATTGTTGCACTTCCTTGACTTCCATTTCGAGATCCTCTATTTGCTGTATTGATGCACTTAAATCGTTCCATGACAAAGAGGGAATATGGTACATACATATAATTGTAATTACATATAGAAATAATTACGACATTGCTGCTAAACACATGGACATAATAATGACGTTAATAATGGAGGCAGTTAGCTGTGATAATCCAAGGACTTTGAAGGAAGCAACTGGAAGAGTCATTTATATATAAAATGTGTGTAATAATAAAATATTTTATGCACTAAATCTATTTAAGGTCAGGTCTTAGAATGCTTTCGGGAAAAGAAAGAAAAAAAATTCTCATGTTACAACAATTAAGATGCTCTATAAAAAAAAATTCAATTGATAATGGATTTTAAGCTTGGATTTTAACTTGTTGTATTTGTATTCCAATTATTATTCCAACCGCTTTCGCTTCTCAACCCTGCTACGTTGGTTAAAAAGTGGCAGCGGCAACGACAACGCAAATTTTGAGCAGGCTGCAGTAACACCTCGCAGTCTACATACTCAAGAAACATATGGCTGTTGTTAAAGACGGCACCAATCGCGTTAACTGCAGCCTTTCTCATAATCATTCCCAATTGTATGTTGAAAATTTCTCACTATGAACTGACGCCACGTTTAAATTTTCATTCGGTGTAAAAAGGCTCAATGAGATTTTTGCCTATCTTTACTGTAGACTTCGTATCAGTCAGCGTCATTCT
The DNA here is from genome assembly GCA_019455685.1 of Philornis downsi. Lineage (NCBI taxonomy): Eukaryota > Metazoa > Arthropoda > Insecta > Diptera > Muscidae > Philornis > Philornis downsi. The sequence goes on from JAHXMU010000821.1 coordinate 528,103, forward strand.
GCAAAGATGTTTAAGCTTTGCGAAAATTTCAAACACGACCAAGTCCTCATATAATTTCTGTAAAAAATTGAATTGCATGAGGGTTTTAAGCTGAATTTGTTATATTTGTATTGAATTCGAAGAAAATAATCCATAATGCGTTGTAATGTTTTGAGTTATAAGCTTTCAAAATTAAGACTAATGGTGCTGTTTGGCTGGTAATCGCATGAGAATAACCAGAACTCTGCCCAATTTTTCAAACTGCCAACGATTTCCTATTATCGGGTAAATGTTTCCCCATAATGTCATCCGACAATGCCATCTGGTGGTAGCTAAAATAAAAACGAAATTAGTTCGAGTAACCTTAATGGGATGCTAGCTTCACCACGTTTTAGTTAAGTAGGCAACAGCTGTTGCTGATGTTATGGCATGCAAGCCTAGGTGCTACTGCCACTTATGAACTATCGTACCAGGACAGCAACAATGCGAATTCTGAGAAGACTGCAGTAACACTTCGCAGTGTTCTGCCTATAATGTTTATATCGTCTGCATACGCGTGGAACAAATGACTTTTGTTAAAGATGGCACCAGTCGTGTTAATTAAAGCTTTTCTCATTACAAGACAGTTTGTTGAAAAAGTCTTAAGATAAACTGTTGCCACGTTTTAAATCTTCGTTCGGCGCAAAAAGGCTCAGTGAGATTTTTGCCTATCTTTACTGAAGACTTCGTGTCAGTCAGCATCATTCTATAAAGACGTTTAAGTTTTAAGAATTCCAAACTATATGTAGACCAAGACCTCATACAATTTGAGCCACATCAGACTGTCGATGGCAGCTTTATCATCGAGGAAAAAACGGTACGTGATGATCTGTTCTCCCTGGATCTTCTCCAGAATTTGTCATGGTGTAAATGTTTGGACAGTTTGCCATCTAAAGCCGCAATGATAAGGCCCAATCTGGTCACCTAGAATTGGCTTCAGTCTTTCACATATCACACTTGACAGGACCTTATAAGCAATGAGTGAATGATTGATACGGTACGTGACGATCTGTTCTCCCTGGATCTTCTCCAGAATTTACCATAGTGTGAATGTTTGGACAATTTTTGATTTACCACATCTAAAGGATAAGGCCCAATCTGGTCACTTAGAATTGTCTTCAGTCTTCCACATATCACACTTGACAGGACCTTATAAGCAATGGGTGAAAGACTGATACCGCGATAGTTTTCACATACACTTGAATCGTTTTTTTTTTGTGTTTTTGTTTTTGTTTTGAACACGGAACGTGTACACTCAAATTTCAACCATCGGGCATGCACTATTTGAGTCAAATCGTATTTAGGAACTAATACATACTATTTATCAGCCTATGTTAAAAAGGTCAGGCCACCAGCGCCCGCAGCTTCTCAACACTGATATTCTGATCTCGTTTTGGTATGGAACTGAGCAACATAATTCATTGTCGGTAATTGAGTAGATTTGTTTCCTCGTACTGCCATCCTAGATGTTTATTAAAAATGCTCTGTCCATAATTCTGGATACTCCGCGCATCTGACACCAGATTTTCATTGTTGTCCTTACCGGACGCTCTATTCCATATCCTATACTTTTGATCGTTTGGTAGAATTTTCCGTCTTCATTGTATCTTTCACTTCTGTACTCTCCGCCTCTTTTCAAGAGCACTTCTTCCGCTTATAAAGTCGTTGCGGCAACGTTCTCTTTTTCATGTAACTTTCCCTAATGGAACGTCTTTCGATTGGCTGTAGCGTTGCCATGTACGCAGAATTGTTTTTCCTCAGAAACTATGCGATATTTTTCGTCGTACCAAGGATTGTCTGAAAGCGGTTTGTTCGAGCACCTGAAGGCAGGAACAAGGAAGTAGTTGATGAGTACTGGCAATACTTCGGTCGGAATAGAAAAATGCTTCGATAGTTAGTTCCAACACAAAAAGTTTATGGATCTTTGGAAGACCGTTTTGAAATGTATAAATGAATATTATTCGCTTTTACTTGTTTTCCTCACATTTTAGGTAGCAAATCTCGTGCCGCATAAACATATTTCTTTCTTCCACCAATCTAATTAAAAAAATCTGAGTTTTTTCCTATTTTTTGATTATCTCAGTCTACATTTCAATTACCAGCAGTCTCATAAATATATCACGGTAATGCATTTACATTCAATATTCCCTTTGCAATCATTCCATAAAGATTTGGATAAAATAAGAACGTCTATTTATTCATCACGTCCGTCAATCATTACGCAAAACCTAAAGTGACGAGGTAATAATTTACAAAATTATTTGCAATTCATTCGTATTAAGTCATGACATTCTGATTCATTCATTATTGTGGACTCATGATGCGGTGGCAATGATGTGGTTGATGATGGTTGTGGCATATGAAATGCCTTGCAGTCAAATTCTGTTGCTGTATTTATGACGACTGCTCGCAGAGTTGAAATTAAACAAAAATTATGATTATTATTTCAACAATATAATAATTTTTTTTTGCATTTTATGTATTTGTTTACGAAAAAACAACCTTTACTTATAGCAACAGCAAAGGAATTTTTATTGTTTAAATGTCCGCGGATTTTATACGGCTTTTAAAAGACACCTCAAATATGCATTTTTTAAAATTACAGAATTCAGAGTACGCAAAGGAATCCTTTTTTATCTTTCATCATAAGGTTGGGGTCCACTAAGTTTCTTATTCCTTTTGAAGCTAAAAGTACCGATTTGATGCCTCTTACAGTACGTACATAAGGGGTGTCCCAACAAGAACGCAAGATTTAAATTTGGCGCCATTCGAAGTGTCATTGTTTGACATTTGAACAATTGTTATTGTTTGCTAGTAGAAGGTACCAGGTTAGTAAAAATGGAGCGCTACACGAATGAACAACGCATTTTCATTGTGAAATTGTTTTACCAAAATGGTAAAAGTTTTGCGGCAACAGTTCGCAAATTCCGATCAATTTGGGGTCACAATAATGCTCCAAAAGTGTCAACTATAAAGAGATTGATGGACAAATGTGCCAAAACTGGGTCTGTTTGTGATGTAAAGACAACAACGCGCCTTCGACCAGGTGGATCGACCGAAAATGTCGCAGCTGTACGTCCATCCACCTCAATTCGACATCGAGCTCAGCAAATTGGTGTCTCCAAATCCACTATGCAGCGAATTTTGACCAAAGATTTGCATCTTCATGCATACAAAGTTCAATTGACTCAGGAACTGAAGCCAGCTGACCATGGACAGCGAAGGGAGTTCGTTAATTGGGTATTGGAGAGACAACATGAAAATGCTAATTTTGCCGATAAAATCATCTTCAGTGACGAGTCCCATTTCCATCTTGAAGGCTTCGTCAATAGGCAGAGTTGTCGCATTTGTGGTGAGGAAAATCCTCGAGTGACTCACGAGAAGCAAATGCATCCTCAACTGGGCTGGAGGAATCATTGGACCTTTTTTCTTATGAAAATGAGGCATGTCAAGCGCAAACAGTCAATGATGTTTTTTTCGTGCCCAGAATTGAAGAAATGAATGAATTTGAGACCTGCTCTGAAAAATTTGTTTTTCCAATATTTTTCTTAATTTCTTGCCAACATTTACTTGGTAATTAAACCTTATCCTGAATTGAAGGCTCAAAATTGTCCAAACAATTTTAGTTATTTTTATTCTCGAAAGAATATCATTGCTTTTTCACGAGAGTCTGTAACAGAATAAATGTTATTCTAATATAACAAACAAGCTTCAAAACACTATAAAAAAATACAATATGCGAATTTTTTGGATACAGGGTAAGGGAAGGAACCATCCCGGCTCTTAAATTTTTAACTGACATTATATTTTAAACGATATTTTATAGAAAAAAAAGGAGCTACGTTGGTGCATGCCATAAGAGAAAAGCTCGCTTTAACTACCCCCAGATCATCTTAAGATGAATCGCTACATAATTATTGACTCTGTAGGCTGCCACCAATTGCACGTTTGCCGGATTTGGTCTGTTGACACCAGTCCAGCTCTTCATCTGCCGAAGTGTTTAATATTTTTTTTACAGTATTGGACAGATGAATTATGAGTTTTACAATATTGGATATGAGTTAATTTTGTTAAATATGAAAAAATTTTAAGGCTACTCAGCGGTCTGAATTGTAGGATTTTAATTATGCTTACCCAGAGTAATCATTTAATGATGGACCAAAAAATCGTATTACCACAAATTTTTTAATAACTTATGATAATTTACGAAGGCGGTCCCAAAATTATCCGAATTGACGTATAGATGGTGCCAGCAGTTTGAAAAAAGATATCTTTGGTGAAAAGTGGAAACCTTGTAAAAAATATGTTTTAGGTTTCAAAGTGCCATGTTGTTTAGTATTTTTATTTGTGCCATCCAAAATTAACGATGTCAGTGAATTTGTAACCATGAACAAAATTGGTCACCGTTATGTAAGTAAATATTCCCACTTGAGATGTTTCACTCCTACCAATATTAAAGCCGAGCTAGATTATACTCTAGGGGAGTCTGTTCCTTGGTTTACGACTGTAAAACAGCAAAGTTGTATAGTAAAGTTTAAACAATGCCGTAGGAGCTGCCAAGACGAACACCATAGTGGTCGACCAGTCACAGTTAAGAAAATCCACAAACTGGTATTGGATGATCGTCGGCTGAAGATGAGTAGGCTAGCTGAAATGATAGGCATTTTAAAAAGCGCTCTAGATCATATCATATATTGACCGAAGATTTGAAGATGAGACAGCTGTGGACAAGATGGATGCCGCGCTTGCTTTTAATAGAACAAATACAGCCGCAATAAAGGCGAATTTTTGCAACGATTTATGAGACATGGATGAGACATGGGTCCACTATTTCACACCACTTCCATTGAGACAATGGAACAATCAAAGCAGTGGACTGGAATTGGAGAGTTGCGTCTAAAGAAGGAGAAGGCGGTTCCATCTGCAAGCAAGGTCATGGCGCCTGTTTTTTTTTTTTCGGAATACGCATAGGATTATTTTTATTAATTACCTTCAGAAAGGAAAAACCCTCAACGGCGAATAGTATGTTAATTTATTGCAGCGTTTAAATGATGATATTATAGAGAAAAGGCGGCATTTGGCGAAAAATAAAATGTTATTTCATCAAGACAACATCCCACTTTACGCATCCACCGTTGTGATGACCAAAATTAATAAATTCAAGTTCGAATTGCTTCATCACGCACCTTATTAGCCAGATTCCGGTCATTTGGACTATTTTCTTTCCTATTTCTAACTTGAAAAAATTGCACTGTGGTGAAAGATATGCCAACAGTGAAGAGGTGAAGTCTGCGGTTGATGGCTATTTTAAGGAGTTTGACAGTTCTTACTACAAACAGGGTATAGACGCTCTTGAATATCGCAGGAAAAAGTGTATCGAGCTAAGTGGAGGTTATGTTGAATAACAAAGAAAATTCTTCCCAAGTTTTTTTTCTCTTTCTTTGTTAGATTGGCTAGTTTTTGGACCGTCCTCGTGCGTCTTACAATTGTTAGTTTCCCATTAGTTTATAATTCATTAGGTGATTTTCAATCGAATTTTGATTTTTATTTGATCAATTCTTACATTTCTCTATTACTCTTCTCTTAAAAACGCACTCCATATCATTTACATTCAATATTCCCTTTGCAATCATTCCATAAAGATTTGAATAAAACAAGAACGTATATTTGTTCATCACGTCCGTCAATCTTTACGCAGAACTTAAAGTGACAGGGTAATAAATTGCAAAATCATTTGTAATTCACTCATTTTAAAATCCTGGTTCATCGATTAATGTGCGACATAATTGCGCTGGCAGTGATGAAGGTGGTGATTGCTGCGGCTTATGAATTGCCCGTAGACCAACTCCGTGCAAATTTTATGACGATTGCTTGCGAAGTTGATGTTAAACAAAAATGTATACAATATGATTATTATTTTAACAATATTATTCTGCTCATTTATTTTTAAAGAAAACAGTGTTTATTTGTTACAGCGATATTGCAATTTTTATGGCTGAAATATCCAATGATTTTATACAGTCTTTTTTGTTTTTGTTGAATGCAAATCATGTGTGCTTTCCATTAAATTACAGAATTCAGAATGTAATAACGAAACGGATCTTTCTTTGGAGCTGAGAAAAGAGCTGAAATTATATTGTTATCCATGATATGCTGACCAAACAGAATCGCAATTAAACAGTTGCTTTTTTCAGTAAGGCTAACAAAAAACGGCAGCGAATGTCATATCTTGAACATGAATATGAATTGTGAAGACACCGTTTAATACGAAAAATGTAGCTGGTGATACTTTTCCATATGCAATACGCCTACGAACACATTTTTTTACATAAAAAGTGTCTCCGGAGATTTTATGTGAAACGTGTCTAGAAAAGCGCCAACGACACCTTTCTATACAAGAACGGTCTATGAGGGCACTTTTCTATACGAAAAGCATCTGCGAGGATACTTTTCTATACGAAAATCGTCTTATAAGGATACTTTTCTACACGAAAAGCGTCTATAAGGGCATCTTTATATATGAAAAGTATCTAAGAAGGCACTTCTTTGTACGAAAAGTGTCTATAAAGACACTTTTCTATGCAAAAAATGTCTATGAAAACACCTTTCTACACGAAAAGTGTCTATGAAGACACTATTCTGTACGAAAACCGCCTATGGAGACACTTTTCTATACGAAAAGCGCCTATGAAGACATTTTTCTATACCAAAAGCGCCTATGGAGACACTTTTCTAAGCGAAAAGCGCCTATAAAGACTCTTTTCTATGCGAAAAGCGCCTATTAACACACTTTTCTATGCAAAAAGTGCCTTTTCTACACGAAAAGTGTCTATGAAGACACTTTCTCTATACGAAAAGTGTCTTTTCTATACGAAAAGTTCCTTTTCTACACGAAAGGGTCTATGAAAGCACTTTTCTGTACGAAAAGTGTCTATGAAGACACTTTTCTGTACGAAGACACTTTTCTATGCGAAAAGTGTCTGTGAAGACACTTTTCTATACGAAAAGACACCTATATGAAGACACTTTTCTATACGCAAAGTGTCTATGAAGACAATTTTCTATACGCAAAATGTCTATGAAGACACTTTTCTGTACGCAAAGTGTCTATGAAGACACTTTTCTGTACGAAAAGTGTCTATGAAAACACTTTTGCATACCAAAAGCGTCTATAAAGACACTTTTCTATGCGAAAAGTGTCCATGAAAACACTTTTCTATACGAAAAGTGTCTTCGTAGACACTTTTCTATACGAAAAGGGTCCATGAAGACATTTTTCTACACAAAAAGTGTCTGTGAAGACACTTTTCTGTATCAAAAGCGTCTATAAAGACACTTTTCTATGCGAAAAGCGTCTATAAAGACACTTTTCTATACTATGAAGATACTTTTCTATACGAAAAGCGTCTATGAAGGCAGTTTTCTATACGAAAAGCGTTTATAAAGACACTTTTCTATGCGAAAAGTGTCTATGAAGACTCTGTTCTATTCAATAATCTTCTATGATATCTGCTGGAGACACTGCCATTTTCTTTGATTACTCTTTCTGAAAAGGCACTCTTTTATAAAAAGCAAACGTGTCTGTAAAAATTACCTGTAGCAAAACCGTTTTTGAAGACACTTCTCTGTAGGAATTATATCTAATATGATTAAGACTATGTTGTAAGGTTTGTCTTATCTTATTCTGAAAAATGCTTTTTTGCATACTAATTTATAGCCCTCGTTTGCCGATTCGAGTACCAAATCCACCATTTCTCTTCTATGCGGCACTTTTCAACAATTTCAACAATATTTTACCAGTTCTAATAACATTGAGAACCCCGAACCAGTTTGCATTTATTTCTTACTTGGTTCGCCACAATTTTTTATTAGCAAAAAGTCAAACTCAAATTCTCTATTAAAACTGTCTGCGTCAGTGTTATTATGGCAGCAAAGTTTCCTTATAACATTTATGTGCATCGTAACTTAGCGTCGTACATGATGCAAAATCCTCCAAAAAGTTTCCCTCCACCGGCTCTCGTTTGTGAACATTTAATAAAAATAATACCATTGCTGCCAGATGTCGGAAAAATGGATTTCAGTGGATGTAGACAAACTCATATTAAATTGCATTATTGTTTGCTCCAAGTCAGTCTATGAATAATGCTAATTTGACAAATGATAGAAAAGTTTTGCAATAAGAATGGCATAGACACCCATATGGAGAATACCACACACACACACAGACACAGTAACAAGATAGAAATTTATAAGAGCGTACCTTAAGCAGGTGTGAACTTTGAAAAATGACTTGTAAATTGTTTTGAAACTTCAGGCACGGATACCACAAACGATATGTACGATAGGTGAGGTGTACGCACTTTATCATGTGTTTATGTCTGTGACATATCTCGAGTAATTGCGATATGTTGGTGATAATGGCAATGTTTATATACCAAGCATACTTTTATGGAATATTTATGGCGTAATTGAGGTTATGTATTTTATTGACATTCTGTCACTTTGAGGGTTCATCAAATTTGGCATTTATGAATAAGCAGTTAAACGCATGACCAATAAATTTAGCTGAAATCTTTGAAAGCATTTGTGGGCTTATGGTGGGTGTTTGCATAATTTCTGTGGTCCCAAAGGAAAAGCGACGTATGTGGAATTAAGACAAAGTAGAGTTTTTTTGTTGTTATTATTATTGTACTTTTTCTGATGCACATTTACGTACAATTCTTATTCCAAAATTCGATGTTGTTCAAAAGTTACAGCAATTTATTAAAACAGCGATTTTTGATAAATTACTTAATATCTCTAGTGATTGACATTAGTAAGGACACATTGTTTGTTTGTTATTAATTATGTCCTTGAGACACATATTGTTGTTTAAGCGCAATTTCGAAATTACATACATATATTTTGGAAGTTATAAGGAATTCCCATAATAGCGATTTTTTGAAAAACGTTTAATATCGGTAAACGGAAAATTTTTAGACGAATAATTTTTCTTGGTAAACAGAGATTTAGCCTCACTTATCATACGCATAGCGCAACATAATACAAATTTTAGGAATGGACGATTTCAATTACAAATTAATTCAAGTAGTAAATTCTAAAATTTATGCCGTTTGTAAGGCTTAACAGAGTTGACTCATTCGAAAGGAAATGAAAATCAGTATAGATATTTTAGACAGGAAAACTAACTTACATATACTTCCTCCCAACATCCTTTTTCGTTGACGCATAAGTGTGTTCGATGACAGAAGAGGGATGCTGAAAAATTATGTTCTTCTGAACATATGTTCTGACGTAGAATAAATGCAGCAAAATTGTAACATATGGATGCATGCTATTAGGCGAGCAACTAAGTTAAGTTTTTTTATAAAAATGCAACTTTAGTATGAAAACAAATGATTCACTGAAAGTATTGCCCATCCCTAGCTATTACTTTTTCCCATCTTTCTAGCAAATTTCGAATTCCGTCATAGTAAAACTGTTCATCTTTTGAGGCTATCCACGAATCTAGCCATTCCTTGATGTCGCCATATGAGTGGAACTGCTGGTCAATTAGACCGTGTGCCGTCAAACGGAACAAGCTATAATCGGACGACGCAATATCTAGAGAGTATAGCGGATGGGGTAAGACTTTCCATTTCAATATTTCCAGGTAGGTTTTAACGGGCTTGGCCACGTGAGGTCGAGCGTTGCTATGCTGAAGAATCACTTTTTCCTGCCTCTCCGCATATTATGAGCAGAGCTCGGCTCAATCGCGGTAATTGAAGTCGATACCGATCCCCAGTGATGGTTTTAATTGATTTCAACAGCCAAATACAGAGCATAACCTTCGCTGCGTGATAATTCGCAGAGTCGACGACAAAGAACCATGACCGGCAGCCCCCAGGACTTTCGTTTCTTTGGATTACTGTAATAAATCCAGTTTTCATCACCCGTTACAATACGATAAAGAAAAACCTTCCTTTTTCTATCTCTGAACCAGTTGTTCACAGGCGAAAAAACGACGCTCAACGTCTCTTGGCTTCAACTCATAAGGAACCCAATTTCCTTGCTTTTGAATCATTCCCAACGCATGCAATCGCTTGGAAATGGCTTGGCGGGTAACTCCTAATACAGAAGCAAACATTACCTGCGTTTGACATGGATTGTCATCAAGCAATGCCATCAATTCAGCGTCTTCGAAGGCTTTTCGTCTTCCTTTACGCGAACATAAAAATCGGTATAGTCAATATTGATATGCTGATACACACATACATACATGTATACTGTATTTTATTATTTATTGTATTTATATTTTATTTAATGGTATTTTCGCAATTAAAATTAATAATTAATTTTCCAACAGATATCTTAAACCGGATGCAAAAAGAATAAGACTGTGTGTGACATGATAAAAAGCGGTGAGTAAAAATACTGATCAAAATAATAATAATAAGTTAGAAGTAAATTTGTGGGTTAGAGAGGCTTGCTCTTGATAAAATTCGTCAAACATTAACTATGATCAAGAGTTCATATAATGGGAGTTCAGGGCCGATTAATCAACTAAGTTCTTGTCCAATCTATGCTCACAAATTAGTGATGAGCTTCACTTAAACTCTTTCAAAATTTCCACCTCATTTCTTTGTCCTACCACCTGTCCTTTTTGCATCTTGAAACAATGAATGTTTATTTGATATTTAAAATATGCCATGATTATTAGCAAAAAGTATTGGCTAATTAATACAAAACAAATAAAAACAAAAGGAATTAGTCTCTTAATCAAATCAATTCAGGTCTACTGCTGTCACGTGTCACAACACGTGTCAACATTTTTTTTTTTTTTTTTTTTTTTTTGTTTTTGCTGAGAAATTTTCAATAGAAATTTATAAAACTTATACAAATGGAAATAATTGAGTTTGTATAATTTAATGAATTTATGGAATCATCCCACCTCTTAAAACCAGGCACATGTGTTGACGTGGTAGACATCATGGTCTGAGTAAGAGCTACAAGTTATTAATCAACGTCAATAACTTAATTACTGATTAATTATTGCATTATATCAAAATTATCACCATCGTTTTTGTGGCAACAAAATAGTTGTCGAAAAATTATCATTTATATGCCATGTAATACATATTTATATATATATATATATATATATATATATATATATATACAACAAAATACTTGCCGAAAAATGAGATATAAAGGTGATATGTGAATGATAATTTTTCGACAACAATTTTTATTTTTTAAAACTATATAAATGTATATATGTTTATATAAATCATTCGATTCACATAATAATAAGCATGTTTGAAAATTAAAATTATAGGCGAGCGTACGATTCATCATCCAAATAAGTCAAGTGTCCCAACAAGAATGCAAGATTTAAATGACTGATGCAGCAATTGAATTGTTTCTCTGGCTGTATGACATGTGGCGCCATCTTATTGAAACCACATGCCCTTCCCACACTCATTTCTTCAATTCTAGGCACGAAAAAACTGGTTATCATTTCACGATACCGAACATCATTGACTGTTTGCTCTTCACATGCCTCATTTTCATAAGAAAAAAGGTCCAATGATTCCTCCAGCCCAAAATCCACACCACACAGTGACACGTTGAGGATGCATTTGCTTCTCGTGAGTCACTCGAGGATTTTCCTCACCCCAAATGCAACAATTTTGCCTATTGACGAAGTCATCAAGATGGAAATAGGCCTCGTTAGTGAAGATGACTTCATCGGCAAAATCAGCATTTTCATGTTGTCTTTCCAATACCCAATTAACGAACTCCCTTCGCTGTCCATGGTCAGATGGCTTCAGTTCCTGAGTCAATTGAACTTTGTATGCATGAAGATGCAAATCTTTCGTCAAAATTCGCTGCATAGTGGATTTGGAGACACCAATTTGATGAGCTCGGTGTCTAATTGAGGTGGATGGAGTTTGAGCGACATCATCACGTACAGCTGCGACATTTTCGGTCGATCAACCAGTTTTGGCAAATTTATCATTAATCTCTTTACAATTGACTCTTTCAGAGCATTATTGTGACCCCAAATTGATCGCAATTTGCGAACTGTAGCCGCAAAACTTTCACCATTTTGGTAAAACAATTTCACGTCAGTAACTAATGTATGGCATGTGGCTGTTCATCACTCCAGATGCGACGGTTTTGCTTGTTAACGTATCTGTTCAGCAAGAAATAAGCCTCATCGCTGAACACTATTTTTCGATAAAACAGCGGATTTTCATTGAGCTTTTGTAAGGGCCATTCACCAAAAATTAGACGTTGTGGTAGGTCATTCGGTTTCAATTCTTGCGTGAGCTGAATTTTATGGGCTTTCAAATCCAAATCGACGTGCAAAAATTGTCCTTGTGGTTGAGTAACACATGGCCAATCGCTGAGAACGGCGACGAATTGGCATTTCACGATGGTCATTAACACTGGTCGCTACGGCTGCAATATTTCCTTCGGTACGCACTCTACGCATGGGAGTCGATGGTTTTATGTCCAACAAAGTAAATTTAGTGCGAAATTTGGAGATAACAGCACAAATTGTTTATTCAGCAGATTGATTATGACGACCATAAAATGGTCGTATCAAACGATGCACATTTGTCACAGAGCAAGAATTTTGATAATAAATTTCTACGATTTTCAATCGTTGCTCGTTTTTTAGCCTTTTCATGATGAAATGGCAGAGTATACTGTACACTTTTCACTTTGACAGATGACGTTTGGATGCCATTACCAACCAGTGATGCCAACCGGAAAAACTTAAGTTTTAAAATATCACCCTATGTTTCGTATTTCGTACATAATGGCCTAGTTCTAAGCATTATAATGAAATAAAAGTTTCATCGAAATCATGGCGTTATGTGTGTTTTATTTAACTTTTTACTTTGGAAACCGAAAAATGGATAATCCTTTAAATATTTTGTACCATTTGATTTTATTTCATTAACCAGATGCATTTTAAAAAGTTCTAATTTAATCATTTACTTTATTAGATTTTCTCCTTTAAATAAATTGTTTAATGTGTCTGTGAATACTTAAAACCTCTGAATACCATCTTATACAAATGACACTCTTGATCTCGTTTCTTTTTGAGACTTCCATAAATAACACTAATTTATGTTGCATACTAAGTGCTTAACCACTTCTTCCCACCAGGCTTACACGCTGTTGTCTGTCTCCATTGTCTGCAGGCATAATATGCATATTATAATGTTATAAATATTTTGTGGCAACTTTTTCTTTAATTCACCATTTATTTTGCGACAGCATTAAATGCAGACCAGACTAATATCTTGATTCTGAGTGTATTCAAAGTCATTTCATCAAAAGAAAAAAGTGTTTGTACGTCGAATATCGTATTAATACGTTAAAGGACAAATTTCAGTTTTTTATTTGAATTTAGAGTTACTTTTGTGAGTGTATGTGTGTGTTTCATTTTAAGCCATGCAAGCCATGTGACATGCGAAATTTCGGATTTAGAGTATCACATTCCAAAATGCATTATAAATTTTAAATTTCAACTAATGGTGATTGAAACGATAAGAAGCTTCTTGAGAGGTGGGCATTTCTGCGTCTGAATTGGAAATTCGAAAGGGCCGTGGAACATGTGGCAATAGATTTTCTTATCCAATCCTTAGTATCCTTATTTTCAGTTCTTAGTAGAATTTCTTCCTTAACATATTTGAAGAATACTCTATCCCAAGCCTTTCTATTTTAGTACAATATTTAGATCTCTTTAAAAAAAAAAACACACAAAGATGGCGATAAAAGATATCCGAGTATAACCACAATATGTGACAAACACTAGCCAACAAGGTTTTGGACTGGAGCAACCAAATATCTTTTCTAGGATAATTTGGTGGGCTGAATAAGAATCTGTAATTGGTTTTTAACTATCACGTCAGGTTTTCGAGATGCAAAAAAAACGATTTTTTTTCGTTTTTTTTTTTTTTGGTTGGCAATGGCGTCAAAACGTCATCTGTCAAAGTAAAAAGTGTACAGTGTACTCTGCCATTTCATCATGGAAAGACTAACAAACGAGCAACTATTGCAAATCGTTGAAATTTATTATCAAAATTCGTGTTTCGTGACAAATGTGCATCGTTTTCATAGTCGACCTGCTGAATCAACAATTCGTGCTGTTATCTCCAAATTTCGCAGCAAATGTACATTGTTGAACATAAAACCATCAACTCGCATGCGTAGAGTGCGTACCGAAGGAAATATTGCAGCCGTAGCGACCAGTGTTAATGACTATCGTGAAATGTCAATTCGTCGCCTTACTCAACCACAAGGAAAATTTGACGCGTAGATTATGGGTTTGAAAGCCTATAAAATTCAACTCACGCAAGAATTGACATGATTGGTTGGCATGTGGTTTCATCAGGACGCTGCAACATGCCACACACAATGGATATCTTGAGGGATGAATTTGGTGAGCAGCTTATCTCTCGATTTGGTCTTGTGAGTTGGCCCCCAAGATCTTGCGATTTAACGCCTCTTGATTATTTCTTGTGGTGATATGTCAAGTCGTTAGTCTATGTGGACAAGCCGAACACTATTGAAGCCTTACAGGATTACATAGTACGCGTTATTCGTGGAATACAGGCCAAAGTGCTAGAAAAAAAGACGAAAAGTTGGCCCTTCCGAATGGGCATTTTGAGACGGAGCAGCTGACAACATTTATATAAAATTATCATTAGAAATTAAATGGCAAAGACCAATTTATCCATTCCAATAAAACATGTTAATATATGATGCAAATTTGAGTGTTTTATTCAATTTAAAAAAAAAAACAACGATTAAAAAATCACCCTTTAGCATATCATCCCAACGGACACCCTATATTTACATTGCCCACAATACCGCACAGTGTGGTATGATTGTTATTCATGTACTTTTTTTCATTAAAAAGTATACGCTCCCATATATTTATACAAGGCTGCCGGGCAAAAAAGTTATAGTCGTAATGTAGGCAGGCTACCGTTTCCATTGCGTTTGAATATAATTTTTCTATATTAAATAGCAGCAACGTCTGTTGCTTTATGTAATGAATAAAAAAGTACATAATTAAACGTTATGTAGGTTGTAGATTTTTATAATAAATAAAACATGTGTCGCCTTGTAGTTATAATATTTTTTTTTTTTTTTGGAATTACGCCAAAATTAATTTATAAATTTTACGATGCAGATTGCATGAACGGAGTGCAGGGGTGATTCAGAACAATACTGTTGTTAAAATCGTTAAATATATATAAATCATAATTCGTATGTTGCATAATTTCCAAAGTGATAGAACACATGTTAGTGATTCTATAGGGTTAGCCATTTTGCCTTTTCAAGGAAAGTTAAATAAAACACGCATATGAGGGCTGTCCTAACACTAGCTGACCTAACAAGGAAGGCAAAGGAAGGGAGAAAGGAAAAGGAAAAGTTGGGAAAAATTTTTTTTTTATTTTTCAACATAATCCGTTTTTTTTTTTTTTTTTTTGGCTAAATACACTTTTGCAGCGATTTTCAATAGCTTCGATACCCTGTTTATAGTAATAACTGTTAAGTTCATCCATTGTTGGCAAATCCTTCACCACCGAGTCATTTTTTCAAGTTTGGAAATAGAAAATAGTCCGAGAGAGTGCTAAATATGGCGAATAAGATGCGTCATGAAGCAGTTCGAATTTTAATTCATTAATATTGGCTAACGCATTAATGGATGTATGAAACGGAGCATTGCAACATTTTCATGTTCGCTAAATGCGGCCTTTTTTTCCATAAGTTCATTACCAAAACGCTGCAATAAAATAGCATAATATTTGTCGTTGATGGTTTTTCCTTTCTGAAGATAGTCAATAAAAATAATCCCATGCGAATTCCAAAAAAGCAAGCGCCATGACCTTGTCTGCAGATGAAACTCTCTTCGTCTTCTTTAGGCACGGTTCTTCTATAACAGTCCACTTTGAGTGTTCCTTTATTTTTGACTTTTCATTTACCCCGCGTCTCATCCATGGTCATAAATCGACGTAAAAATTCGGCTTTATTGTGGCGAAATATCGCCAAACATTCTACTGAAACATTTTCATGACCCTGTTTTTGCTCTATTGAAAGCAACCGCGGCACCCATCTTGCGCACAGCTTTCTCACATTCAAATCTTCGGTCAATATACGATGTATAATACTTTTTGAAATGCCTATCATTTCAGCTAGCTCGGGCACCTTCAGCCGATGATCATCCAATACCATTTTATGGATTTTCTTAACCATGGCTGGCATGGCCACGTCAATTGGTCGACCTCAATAACTTTTTTCTCCTTGGATTTCTGTAGTGGATCCATTTCTCATCACCCGTTACAATATAATGAAGAAATCCTTTCCTTTTTTGTCGCTGAAGCAGTTGTTCACAGACGAAAAAACGAAGCTCAACGTCCCTTGGCTTCAGCCTATAAGAAACCCAAGTTCCTTGCTTTTAAATCATTCCCAGCGCATGCAATCGCTGTCAAATCGCTTGGAAGGTAAACGTTTGGAAGCTCTCGATAAGCTTCAGCTGCCGTTTTCTTCGATTGAAAGAAGAAAACCAATACTTCCCGCATATGACGAATATTTGGCACAAAATCATCATAGATTTTCATACAGCCAAAAATATATGACATCGAAAGAAAATCACTATTGTGACGAGGCGGTATGGTTACTAAGTGCCTGAGCTTAGCTCATGACGTTTAGGTTATGGCAGGAACGCACTTAGCACTTACAGCTGGCGCCATCTATTGGCAAACAGCAGGATCTTAGTTGCGCACTCAATAAAACCTACATAAAGCAATGGTTTTTGAAGACTTCAACCAGAGAAATACATACAATAGATAAATCGGAAAAGAATTTAGGAAGTTGTATCATTTTAAAATTGTCAAATTCCCAATGTGGTCCACTTTGATGTATCGTATTGTGAAGCAGCCCCCTTTCGAAGTATGAGGTCCAAATTTAAAACTTAAACTGAACTACACCTTTGCTATATTTGTATGGAATTTCACTGAAATCAGACCACCCGTTTAGAAGCTGCGGATTTGTTTACATTTTTTTTTTTTTTTTTTTGAAAATCCCCAACTGTACGACTGTGGCTACGCCGCACGGTGGGGCCGATTTACTGAAAAGCGGAAAAAATTCAATATCTCAAGAACGGATTAAGATAGAAACCTGGGGCCAGTCTTATTCGACTCAGAACAAAAAAATACATTAAGTTCAACAAAGTTTATATACATTTTGAAGAAAAATGTTTTCCTCGTCAAGTTCGGGGTGATTTTGTCGAAGGAACACATCGAACTTTGTATCCCCCCACAAGCACTCACACAAATCGCGATATTTAATTTTGACCGAGCTCATGACGACGTCTGCAGCTAGACTGAACTCGAATTAAAAGTGTTTTGAAGTGTGGACATGTATTATATGAGCCAACTGGGTAAACAAAATAGTGCAACAAACAAACGCGTACTCTAATCCCTTCTTTTCTTTGCGGTGTTATAATCGGATGGGCAGATAAAGGCAGATGATTTTTGTTGTAATCTTCACTTTAACTCATCTAGTTTGAAAAGTGACCATCAACATCTCGGAGCAAGCCGGAGCTTTTTTCGTAACCATAGCTGTTCTCAATTCTTATTTGAAATTCGTGACTTATAACGTTGTAAAGCGCTCTAATATTTTTTTTTTTTTTTTTGCCCAGTTTGACTCATGTGTGGTTTGGTTAACCAGCTTAGAGCAGTGAAAAATTTGATAATTTTTTTCTCCCTCTTTCACAATTATATCCACTCATTTATAGTAGAGTGTAATTTAGTCAAACTTTCATTATTCTGACAGTTGGCCTAAATTAATGGGAATACCCTTGAAACAGTGAAAAAAATCATGTTGTCCCTTGATCCTGCAGCAATAATAGAGTGAGAATCACAAACTAGATAATCGATATTAGCGCTTTCGATAATCGAATTTTTTCCGCCTTGGCCTCAGTGTGCGCCGTGGGTGATTAAAGAAATGATGTAATTTTAGCTAATATTGAAATACGTATTCAACAAGTTTTAATTCGCTTGTGTTCGTAAGAAATTTTCAACGATTTTAGGATTAATATCATGCTGACGGTACTAAACATCTAATCATATTTCCATTTTACATTTCTAGTTACCAATTATATTAACAGTTTTCTTTCAAGAACTGTTGTATAATTTTTAAATTTCTGGTTAACTTTAGAGGAAAAAGGAGCATAATCCTTGGGCAATAAGTTTTTGCCTTCTCATCTTGCATTTTCAATGTGAGTGAACTGCATTTCATATTAGGGTCATTGAACGTTACACCTTTTTACTTTTGCGTTTCCAGAAAAATTGTTTCCACATGATTGGCTTTTCAGAATTAGACACAAAAAGTATTCAATGGTTCATTAAGGAAAACATTTTGTGCTGTCCAAAGTTCAAAAACCAATGAAACACCTGAATAATAGCTTGTTTGTTTGTTGGCCAACAGTTGATTTACTCCTACTCTTTTTGAATCCATGAAATTAGTTAGTCAAGTTGAACAGATTTTGGTGATATTCGGTCATTCAAGTTTTCAGATTTAGCTATAAAAGATGTATTTAAGACTTTAATTTAAAGATGAAAGTAAAGAGATTTTTGGCATTTAAATGATTTAATACAATTTATGTCAAGGTATTTATTTTATGGCATTAAAAATGTTGAATAAAATTCAACTGTAGAGATGAACTGATGTATTTAATGATTATGGGTTGAGTGCTCTAATACTTTAAATAAATGGCAAAATTATATCTTAATTTGATTCTACAGAAGTCAGCACTCGAAGTGTTACCAATTTCGATTTTTTTAATATTTTTTTTTTTTGTATAAAAGCTTTAGTATATCGAAAAAATATTTCAATTTTTAAGGAAATTATATAACTTTAATGATTTAATACAATTTTTTTATTACATTACAAATGAAAATACATAATTGAATGAAGTTAAACTGCAAAGGTGGATTGATATGTTTAATGAGTTGAGTGCTATTATATTTTTAATAAATACGAAATTATATTTTAATTTGATCCTACGGAAATTGGCACTTGAAGCGTCAGGAATTTTTTTTTTTTTTTTTTTTGTATAAAAGCTTTAGTATATCGTAAATATATTTCAAATTTTAAGGAAATTATTTTTTATTTTATTTCTTTTTTTTTTTTTCTTTTGTTTTTTTTTTTTTTTTTTTTTTGAAGTAGTTTTAGATAACAAACTAAGCTTTACCTATCATGTGGCGTTTAAATTATTCACATCGAAGTTTTTATAACATTGATTTAGTGTTACCTGGATCGATTAAAGAGAAATTGGTTCATGGTTATATCATGAATAGTATTCTGTATTGTTTAGAGCTGTATAGTGGCATTAATAAAAAAAATATGAGGAAAATTCAGATGGCGTTTAGAAGAGAGTTATTAAATATTGGTATTCATTGAGGCGTCGTGTTTATATAAACCGTATGTTAAGCCTTTCTTGGGCTGTAGTTTTAAAAACTATATCGATTTGAGGTCTTTGTTGTTATTCTGTAAGGTTGTTCAACTGTACAGTCCGCAATTTCCTTTCAATTCGTATAATTTTTCACATTTCACTCCTAACAAAAAACAGCTTCTTATTCCTAAAATAACCACGCTCATGGGTCGTGATTTTGTAGGAAGAATAGCTCGAATTTAAAATTTACTATCAAGCCATTTAAAATGTTTTAATTGATATCCAGATTCTTACAAAAAGCATATTATGCAACACTTTCAGACTTTCCTGCAAAATTTTGCTTTCAATTAAATTATGAGCAGCCTTTATTACATACTGAATATCTTATATTTCCAGATTATATACCGATTACGATTACGTGTTCTTTTTTCATTTATATTATTGAGCAGATTAAATCTAATAGATAAATTTTTGCATATTGTAATTTACTTATAATTGGCCGGAAGGCTATAAATTACAAGCCAAAATAAATAAAATAAATTAAATTACTGTTTGTTAGAATTGAAAGCGAATCATCTGCTTTGACGTGCTCCCCAACAGCCAAACTATTAGCTCGGATTTATACTATAAACAATTGGATAGTCTGAAGTAAGAACTTACTCAGAAGCCGCCAGCTTTAGCCAATCGGAGAGGAATTGAGTTACATCAAGACAACGACAGGCCACACACATCGAAATGGACTCGTCATGGTTGGGACTTTTTTTCTATAGTTTGAATCTTGCCTTAAGTGATCACCACTTGCTACTGACTGCGGTGAATGAATTTGCCTTGGAAAAAAGACTGTGAAGATCGACTGCTTTCATTTTTCTTGCCATTACAGTCGGGTGTTTCTATGAGAGACGCCTAATGGAATTGACTTTAAAATGGGAACAAGTTATCGAACAAAACAAATCATTTTAACTATGCCAAATAAAGTCTACAGTGCCTGGAAAAAGGCTTGTGACGATCGACTCCCCCAGTTTTTTTTTTTGTCAATACGGACGAGGGTTTCTATAAAAAACGCCTAATGGAATTACCTTTAAAATGGGAACAAGTTATCGAACAAAACAGATCATTTTAACTATGCCAGATAAAGTCTTCAGTGTCAGGCAAATACAGGGTGGCCCAGAATGAACGAAGTGGTGTGAATTCCTCATAACTTTTTTATTATAATTTTTTTTTTCTTTTCTTTTTAGTATTTTGTAAAGAAGACTTGGAGAATTTATAATGGAGCAATACACAACTGAACAACGTGCCCAAATCGTTGAAATTTACTTTGTAAATCAACTGTCCATTGTGTTGACTCAGCGTGCATACCGTCGTCAATTTAATGCGCGGGTTGTACCCTCTCAGTCAACAATAAACCGTCTTGTTGCAAATTTTCGAGAACAAGGAGCAGTAAGGAACCTTCCTGGTGCTGGCAGACGACGAACGGTGCACACGGATGACAATATTCAAGTGGTACAGGAGAGTATTCAGGAGGAACCACAAACATCAACCAAGAGACGTTCGACACAACTTGGCATTTTAAGAGGGTCGCTGCAGCGAATTTTGCATAGCATAAGAATGTTTTCATACAAAATTCAAATTGTCCAAGAATTGAAACCGACAGCTTACCAGCAACGACTTGACTATGCAATTTATTTCCAGCAAAAAGCACAAGAGAATCCTAATTTTATTCATAACTTAGTTATGAGTGACGAAGCCCATTTCCAATTAAATGGGTTCGTTAACAAGCAAAACTGTAGGATATGGGCTACGGAAAACCCGAGAGTACTTCATCAACGACAATTACACCCAGTTAAGTGTACTGTTTGGTGCGGTGTTTCTTCAGAAAGGATTATTGGCCCATATTTTTTTGAAAATGAACGAGGTGTTGCCATTTCCATCAATGCTGATCGATATCGGGCCATGTTGGAAAATTTTGTAAGGCCAGCCGTGGAAAACCATCCGCAAATATGGTTTCAACAGGATGGAGCCACAGCGCACATTGCGAGGGCTACAACGGCTCTTTTACGCGACATATTTGGTGAAAGGATAATTTCGCGTACAAGCAATTTTAATTGGCCTTCGCGTTCCCCGGATTTAACCGCTCCAGACTTTTTTCTTTGGGGTTATTTAAAAGGGAAAGTTTATGTTAATAAGCCCAGGACTATTGACGAATTAAAATCCAATATTCGAGACGAAATTAACAACGTAACACCGGAAATTTTGCGAAAGGTCATGAAAAATGTGTTGGAAAGAGCACATTTGTGCGAAGCAGAAAATGGCCACCACTTGCGGGATATCATTTTTAATAACTAATCTAAAAATATTCCCCATAAATTTACTGTATTTAAAAAAAATTTAAAAAAATATGTCTTAAATAAAAAGTTATAAGTAATTCACACCACTTCGGTCATTTTGGGCCACCCTGTATATTAGCTTTTTTACTATGCCTTGTTAAACGTTTGTTGAACTTAGCCAGATCATTGTTACAGCGCTCGAAATGCTCCTATTTCGAATATGAAAAAAATGTCGATATGATGTGAATAATCGAATGCGGACTTTCAAAGTAAAATTGAACAACTTTGGTTCTTTGTTCTGCGCTGAGCCTTTCCATTATAAATTTTCCAAGTATTATTTTGTTAATTCTGTAAAGAGACGAAAAAAAAAGAATTAAACAAAAAATGTATTCACTGATCAAATTTTAACGTTACTTATGCGCCATCCTATAGTAGATATTTTACCACTGGTTACTTTTTTCTAGTATCCTGAATGCTCGAAAATTATCATTTATTTTTTTCTCTCCTTCATTTCTTGCAGATTTTAATGTCCGTTTTGTTGTTTGCCAACACGTTTACCATTTTAAATTTAAGTACCAAAAGTTTATCGCTGAAAATATTAATTTTCTCCTGCGTCGCTTTGCGTTTAATGTGTATTTAAAAATTTATTCAAGTTTGTGACATGTTGCACCTATAGCTCTTATTTTGTTGTTTAAAAATTTGGTTTTCGTGGGTTAATTTAATTTTTTTTTTGTTGTAAACATCACAAAGCTATTAAAGAGGCATTAGTTATGCACGTAAATTTTGTGACAGTTGAACTGAATTGCCTTACAGTTAAAAACGGTGTAAACTCAAACAGAAAATAAACAGAATGTACTTGAAGGAGACATTTTTGAGAAGGCTTAGAAGCAAAAAAATCAATAGTAGGCAAGGAGGCGACTCCTGAAAACGTAACAAAAGTTTGTTGTAAGAAATTTTGAAATGTGTAGCAGGAATGACGGAGTTAAATAGAACGACATTGCTGAAGAGCAATATAAGACATTATGATATGACCAATGAACGCAACCTGCTTCCACTGAGGTCAATTTTTTCATTATCCAACTACAATCAAGTGTTAAAAACTAATTTGGATGTCATAGGGAGCCGGCGCTAAACTTCAATCCCGTATTGGCTCATGACCTCCCCCAGACGGCACTTAGGCAACTTTACTCCGTGATTTTTTCTCACGGGAAGCGTTTAGACCGGTGTTATGGGGGCTTGGCCCCCTGTCACCGTTTATATAACGGCTATAAAAACATAAAGAGCAAACAAAGAAACGTTTGAGGGCTTAAATAGTTACAATGAGAGTATCTGGATTCTTTACAAGGACGTTGCATTTATTTAACAGACAGATTGGTCTCAACTAATGTAAGGAAGACATAACTTCATCCAGAAGATGTGATAGACGACTGTTCAAGAATGCTCTTGATATAAAAACTGTGGCATAAACAAGCCTTCAAATGTAGACTTTGTACTTAGCAAAGGGAGTAAGGATATAACTTGCCGCAGTTGAATCCTATTAAGGAACCAATAGTCGCAATCTATATCACAGCGATGTATTTTTTTATTTTATGATGGTAAAACAAGAATGAAGAGATCAAAGGAACATTTCGTCCAGTTCATAGAGAAACCACAACATCAGTAATCTAGTGGCGGCATTAGAATTACTCTGCGTTGTTCAAAGCAAAAATAAGATAAGTGAAGATGTTCTTGAGCCAACAGTGGAATAATTTATCTAGTCTGCAACACCTATAATAATAAATTCAAACTCACAGATTTTAAGGCCAGGACAAATACTTTGCGCCTACTTTGCTAACCTCTATTCAAAATACAAGATCGGTTGAAATGAAATCCATTATTTTTCCAATAGATGGCTTTAGAAATATACATCTCCCGTAGTATCAATGGAATCGGGCTACGCTAGATGGCGTTAGAAAGATCAAATTTCGTACTAAAAAAAAACAACTCTGTTTTGTGATTGCTTGACTCAGTGTAATTTGAGCGATCATCAAGGATGGGCACCAGTAAAGAGAAAATATGCCAAATTTTATAGATTTTTCCTGATGAAGACGTAAACGCAAGCCAGTCGCTCAATAATTTAAATAGTATTTATAGTTGTGATACTGTAAACGTCAATCATATGCAATTTTGATTTCATCGATTTCGTTGCGGTAATTTTGATGTCAAAGAAGCGCTCTGGAGGCTCTGGAAGGCCAGTGATCGTAAATGTCGTAAGAATGATGGAAATCGTCCAGTCTTATCGTTATATATTTACTGTTTCGACTGCTCGGTAGCTAAAAATGACACAAAAAATCCAATTTGAATCGAGGACATGAATCGAGCTTGATACAAATAGAAGCTCGATGTATGGATGCCACATGGGTTAACGCAAAAAAAAAAAATCTCATGGAAAATCTCTCTCCAATTGCGAATAGCTGGAAATCGCAACAAAATCGTCCCATTACTGAAGCGAACGGTAACTGGTAATGAAAAGTGGATCACTTGGAGCAACGTCAAGCGAACGTCGAATCGCGGTGTATCGGCGAAAATGATTACCCAGTCAGGGATTGGTGGCCAGGAAACTTTTGTTTTGTGTTTGGTGAGATTGACAGGGATTCTGTGCCGTATAATAGCGCAGGTAGAGCTTAAGTCTAATATAGTAGAATTCTTGTTTATCGAGAGATTACTTTGAATCAAATTGATTGCTTAATCCATTATAGTAATATAGCGTAATACTTTTCTCCGAATTTCTAGGTAGATATTATTAGATATGATATGACTGCGGTTCCGAGACTGAATTCATTCACCAGTCCAAAAATGTAATTACCAACGTTCGAACAACCTAAATGAGTAGACTCTATGTTTTGTTCTAACTGACCACTTTCTCATTTACTATCATACTAAATGTTGGTGACTCCTTTCTGATATTTTCCTCGTTCACTATCATACTGAATGTTGCTGACTCCTTCTTAATGTTTGAGAAGATTGCAGTAACATTCCATTATTTTCAGCCAATGACATCTGTATCATCTAAGCTCGTAAGTAATGTATGGCTTCTGTTAAATATAACTCCAGTCAAAATTACTGCAATGTCCATTATAATGTACAAAGAATTAAAAAGGTTGCACGACAAGATTTTCCCCTATCTAAATTCTCGTTTGGTGTATTTTTTTTTTTTTTTTTTTTTTTTGCCTATCGTTAGTGTAAACTTGCCTGAAACTTCTCTTAACGAAATGGCTCAGTATTTCAACATATATTTTATGTGGCTGCCGGTCCACAGGAACCAGCCAGGGAACTGCAAAGCAAACAAACTGGCAAGACTAAGGACAACCTTACAGACTTCAGCGGAGTTGGAGTCCGTGGGCATGCTTCTAGCCGCTTGCAAGCTCCTACTCCGAGATAGAGCATATTTAGCACCAAATGATAGGTGGGCGTCTGTCCAAGGCTGTAATCAATCCAGACAGATGCTGTCGCTATCAAGACCCGACATTTCACTGCTTGTATCCTTCATGACGATACACTGTCTGATTGGAAGAAGTGCAATGAGACTGAAAGTTGCGGCTGGTGACTTTTGCAGGAGCTGTAGGGATGAAGAGAGGAGGAGTCCATAAATTTTGAAATGAATGACTACCCAAATTCTTTATTAATTTTTAAATTATAACTTTTTATCTGTAAATATTTGTCTGCAGTCCTTGGAAAGATTATACTACAAACAATGTCCATTTTGATTGCATATCTCAAAATAATCTCATTTCCGAAGGCAGAGCTAAGTAGCAAATTTGTAAAATTTGATAAAATTCAATAAATCTTTCTACGTACCCTTCTTTCTACCTTCTTCTCCTTTTCTATATGCAAACTAATCATATGAATGCATGATTTGTGGTCATATGTATAAATTCCCATATCATAATATTTATTTAAGACCACTATTATGCCCTAACTAATGTCTAGACTTTATCAAAATGGTCAAATAAAACAAAAAAAAAGAAAAAAAAATATAATTCTTAAAAATATTTTCCAATCCCTTAAGTCAATTTATGATGAAACCATTTGGGATACACAATTTATCCTTCGACCGTTTCAATGGCAATTAACCGAAAAGCCCTTAGCCTATATTGGAAACACTAAAAGGCACAACGAAGCTGTAAATACACATATTTTTGATATCCGCCTGCGAAATATGGTTATGTAAACCATGCTAAGTTAACCGTAAGAGTACATCAGATTGTCCCAAATATCTTTGGAGAAACTTCGTTTGATCAGAAAGGATAACGATGATGTTATTTATAAGTGTTGGCAAATATATTAACTAAGGGGACATTTACGAATTGGTTGGAGTTTGCCAATTAAGATAAAATAGAAAATAATAATTTTCCACCTTTGAGTTGTTATTGGAATAATGAATGTACGTGATATTGTTCATAATATTTGGAAGGAATGACTACTGTAAACAAACTCAAAACAAAATAATTATAAATAAAAAATGTAATTCTTGCGAATTGACATGATTATTAATTGATTAAAAGCAAAGATTTATACGTATATAAAACTTATTTGGCATACAAATTCATTCTAGTATAGTGAAAAGCCAATAAATTTCATATATGTTCTATAAAATTCTACAGCTAGAGGAAGCGATCGGCTGGATTTTTCTATTTTCTAGTTAAATTTTTCAACTTGCCAAATTTCAACGAAACGCTAACGAGTGCAACAAAAATTCAAATTGTATTCGAATTTTTAATTATTTTGCCATATTATCACCATATGTCAAAACATCATTCAATATAGGCAATGGTTTCCAACAGTTTTTTTTTTTAAAGAAAATTTAAAAAATGTTTGCCCAGACTCTTGCCAATATGAAAAGTATATTCACATACAGAAATACATCTTGAAAGACACTTTGTAACGCTGGCTTAAATTTGAGTAACCACTTTTTAATTAAAAAAGTGTCTTGGAACGTAAATACCACATAGACAGTTTGTTGGAAGATACCTTTCATATAAGGAAGTGTTTCTACACTTCTACAAGAAAATGTCACAGAAGGTACCTTTAATATACAAAAATGAAACAAAAAGGTGTATTGGAAAACACATTTCATATAGAAAAGTGTCTTGGAAGGCCACTTTCATACAAAAAGGTGCATTTGAAAATAGCTTTCACATTGAAAAGTGTCCCGGAAGACACCTCTCACATAGAAAAGTGTCTCGAAAGACACATTTCATATAGGAAATTGTCTCGGCAGATACCTTTCCTACAGCAAAATATCCCTGAAGGCGGCGTACTTATAGAAATATCCACAAAGGACAGCTTTCATGTGGAAAAGTGTGTTGGAAAGCATTCTTTTAAAGAAAAGTACATTGGAAGATGATTTTTATATACAAAAGTGTTTTTGAAGACATTTTTCATATAGAAAATTGTCTCGGAAGACAACTTTCATACGGAAAAGTGTCTCTTAACGCGCCGTACGTATAGAAATTGTCACAGAAGACAACTTTTATGTGAAAAAATGTGTTGTAAGACGTTCTCATATAGAAAAGTGTCTTTCAAGACACTCTCATATGCAAAAGTGTCTTGGAAGACACGAATCATATAGAAAAGTATGTTGGAAGACGCTTTTCATATTCAAAAGTGTCTTGGAAGACAACTTTCATATGGAAAAGTCTCTTGCAAGCCACTTTCCATATAGCAAAGTGTCTCAGAAGATACCTTTCTCATTGAAAAATGTTTCGGAAGACACCTTTCATACAGAAAACTGTCTCGGAAGGCGCCTTACGTATAGAAATTGTCACAGAAGAAACCTTTCATGTGAAAAAGTGTGTTGTAGATGTTCTCATATAGAAAAGTGTCTTGTAAAATACTTTCATACACAAAAATGTTTCGGAAGATACGAACCGTATAGAAAAGTATCTTGGAAGACGCTTTTCGTATTCACAAGTGCCCTGGAAGACATCTTTCACATAAAAACGTGTCTTGTAAGTCACTTTTCGTATAGAAAAGTGTTTCGGAAGATAATTTTCATATAGAAAAGTATCTCGGAAGATACTTTTCATATAAAAAATTATCTCGGAAGACACCTATCATACAAAAAAGTATTTCAGAAGACACCTTTTCTACAGAAAAGTGTCTCGGACGGCGCCGTACTTATAGAAATTATCACAGGAGACATATAACATGTGGAGAAGTGTGTTGAAAGACATTTTCATGTAGAAGAGTGTATTGTAAGACATTTTTCATATAGAAAAGTGTCTTGTCAGACACTTCTCATATGAATCTCGTGTCTCGAAAGAGACCTTTCATATAGAAACGTATCTTGGAAGACATTTTTCATATGGAAAAGTTTCTTGTAAGAAACTTTTGATATAGGAAACTCTCTCGGAAGACAATCTGCATATAGAAAATTTTTTCGGAATACACTTTTCACATAGAGAAGCGTTTCGAAAGACATCTTCCATACAGGAAAGCATCTCGGAAGACACCTTTTATTTAGAAAAGTGTTTAGGAAGATGCATTTCATATAGAAAAAAAAGACAAAGAAAATTGTTTTGGTAGATACTTTTCATACAGGAAATTGCACGGAAGACACTTTTCATATAGAAAAGCGTCTCGGAAGACACTTTTCATACAGAAAAACGTCTTTGGAGACACTTTTCATACAGAAAAACGTCTTTTGAGACACTTTTCATACAGAAAAGCGTCTTGGAAAACACTTCTGATACAAAAAACCGTCTTAGAAGACACTTTTAATAAAGAAGAGCGTGTAAGAAGACACTTTTCCATACAGAAAAGTATTTCGAAAGACACCTTTCTTACAGCGAAATGTTTTGGAAGATACCCTTCAGGTAGAAAAGTCTTTTAAAAAATGATTTTCACAATGAAAGTTGTCCTGGAAGACGCTTTTCAAATAGATGATTGTTTTAGAAGACGTTTTCCATAGAAAAATATTGTTTTGAAATATGCTTTTCATATAGATAAGTCTCTTGGAAGACATTTTTTTTAAATTGGAAGGAGACGTGTAAAACACTTTTCGTATGGGAAAGTATCTTGGAAAATAACTTTCATATAGAAAATTGCTTGGAAAACGCTTCTCACATAAAAAATGCATACGAAGGCAGACTTTGTATACCAAAATCTCGTGAGCATCACTTTTTGTATAGAATTGTGTCGTGACTGAACCTGAATAACAGAGAATTCTAGACAAAGCTTTTCATATAGAAAAATATCTTAAGAAGCACTTTTCATATAAGAAATTGGAGATGGGAACGCTTTGCGCATGGAAAATTGTCATGGGAGACACTTTTCATGTAGAAAAGACTTGGAAGGTTTTTTTGACTCTTGTGGGCGATGTCACACCCCTTGGTCCAAGTCTTATATAGCCTATGGTTCCTTCCAGGGTGACACAAATTTCATAACAATCAGTCTATTAGTTTAGATGTCTATTCGAAACAGAGACACACATGTACAAATATACAAACACTCAATTTTATATATTTACATAGATAATATAATAAGTGTTTAAATAAACTTTATTATTATTATTATTATTATCATTATTATTATTATTATTATAGCTAATGTTGTGAAATATAATTTCCTATTTTCTGTTGATTAACAGGGTCATGCAGAATATTGTTCAGGCAAGGCACCACTAAGAAGCATATAGTAAAATGCGTCAAAATTTCGTTACTGTACGCTTAAGTTCTGACAAGCTATTCCTCCTAAAAGGATACAAACAAAGTCATATTCTCGTTAGGGCACTTAAAAATGTAATCAAGATTGTTTCCTGATCATACATTTCTTATCAAATATTCAAATTGCTTTACGATATGCTTATGCTTATTAATAAACCAATTTCCATTAATTTGCCACACTTTTCTTTGTTTGATTTTTTTTTAACGATTATGCAAAATTTAATTTTTCTTTTTATTAACGTTCGCTAAAGTTACTTCCAATCACCAAAACCAAGTGAAGTGCAAAGTGAAAATTTTAATTAAAAATATTTGTGTGTATTTAGCAATACTCTGAAATGTTTACGCAATTAAAAGTTGATACATTAACAGGATATGGTTTGAAGGCATTTTGCTATCTTCGCGCTTGTAAGGGTTAAATAGGCGGAGTGAAAATTAGGCTGAAGCGATTCTTGCTATGTCCTTCATCAGGGATTCAGTTAAATGCACTGCGCGTGTGATATTTGCCTGGTAGGGCGAAAAATACGACATAATTCTAGGAAGAAGAATATATGTCTCGTATAAACCCTCGACTTGATATTAACAAACATGAATAGCAATTTATTGGTACATTTCTTATTCTTCAGTTTAATACTAATTTAATTAAATTAAACTAAACTAAATTAAATTAAACTGAATTAAACTATATATAGGGAGCAAGTTAAATTAGCTCTTGGTATCGGAAATCAACTGTGTTTATTTACATGAGTCTCGCCGTGAGGCCTTACTCATGGTGTGCCATCACATATGGGGCTGCTGTCTACAATTCTTTTCTTCTTGCGGCTGCCAGCGCCCCTTTGGGGTACCCAAACTAATACCGAAAGGATTAGTCCAACTACCTTTGAGATAAGAAGTAGGTCCCCTTGAAAAAACTTCCTCAGGGTCCGCTTCCTCTCTCGGCCAAAGTACCTTTGCCGTCACTTGGTATGAAGTGAGCTACATCCCGGTTAGGAGTGAGGTAGTCTAGGAACACCTCGATAGACATGAATAACTGATGTGAAGGTTTTACATGAGTCTCGCTGTGAAAGCCTTACCCATGGTGTGCCACCACACAGGTGCCGTTTTCTAATCATATGCTTTTCTTTCTTGGTTATGCGTTCTTTCTTTCTTCTAGCGACGGCAAGCGCCCCTTTGGGATACTCAAACTAATCCCGAAGGATTAGTTAGACTACCAGAGATTGGAAGTAGGTCTCTTGGAAAAGCTTTCTCAGGTCCCACTCCCTCATTTGGCCCAAGTACCTTTGTAGCCACTTGGTATGAAGTGAACTACCTCCCGGGTAGGAGTTGAGGTATCTAGGAAAACCTCGGATAGATATGAACAGTGTTTTCTAAGCTAACGCCTTCCTTCACCAACGCGACATGAAGCAACGCAAAAGCACTGAAAACACTTGTTCGGGCAACCACAGCCAGCACGATGCTCCCACTAGGGGCCAACACCATTGACCAGGAGGGAACAATGTTCTTGGGCCCCTGGTCACCCGTGCTACCAGAAGAGAAGAACCCTCTGGTCTGGGTTTCGTAGACAAGCTACTCTAGTTTTGCTTTTTCATACCTCGAATGGAACTGGTTATCCTTTATCTACGGCATAAATTTTCAATGTCCGAGGAGAAATATCAACATAGCAAATTAATGCCATGTTCCTCTATATCTCTCCACGAAGGAACTCCTTGGTCGTACGACTTTAAAAACGGAAAAGATAATTCTTCCAATATTTCTCGACGGCTTGTCTATGTCCGCTCCTGTTGCCAGAGTGTGTAATTCTCTTGTTAAACTATGACATCTCCCCTTTACATGGTTTTCAAAAAACGAGTTCCAATGTCAGTTTGATGTCATATTGTAGGTGGACCCCAAGACATAATCCACCTGTTCTTAGGGCGCCTGACACAAGGCTACACTACTTTGTTTTTGTACGCAAGCATCATCCTTTGCCTGCTTAACTTACAGGATGGGGTGGAGGGGCTTTACGTTTTAGGGGTAAACGGTATAAAGCATCCTAGGAAACACCCGTTTACCCACGTTGGTATCGGAAATGTATATATTTATGGAATATAAAAGGTTATTGGACTATATTAAAATGTGAAGTAAAATCAGTATTGTATTAATAATTAAACATCATCCCATCAAGCACATAAGTAAACTGCTCATTTGTATCCATTTTGTAAACATATTTTTTTATAGGAAGGGATACCTCCTATACAGTTTGTGAACCACCAGATGTTTTAATTAGATGAATTATATAAAGACATAAATAACACCAATAAATCCCACCATTTCTCACTGACATGATGTAAATGGCCTCTATTTATCCCAAAGAAAAACGGTCATTTATGCTCTAAAGTATTTAGCAGATAATCTGGTACGTGTAGAAATAAATGTCTATCCCCATTACACAGACTCTCCACTCCACATTTTCGTTAAAGCATCTACACGTCTTGAATAAGAGAACAACTTGGCGCAAAACCTTAGACAGGCAAATATTTTCTAATAATTTTATTACCGTTGATGATGAATGATAGAAAACGAAACACCAGACAGCCATAAAATTATAACCATACATTAAGGTCGGCAATATTCTGTAAACCAAAAAGGTCATCACTGTAATCATTAACTGCGATTACTTTTTAAGTGACCATAAAGACATCATCCACACCATTAAGTGGTTACCATTAGGGATGGTTTCAGAACCTGTTAATTGTTTGATGAGTATTCACCAAATGGCATAATGTGTCCCAAAAGATTTAAGATTTTACTTACTTCAATGGAGGCTAGAAGAGAATGTATTATCTCAGTATTATAATTATAATTATCAGTATTTATTTTATTAGTATTCTGTCTAATAACCAAAAAAATTGATACACAATTTGAAAAATCATCAAGTTAACCGTCATGTAAGCTAAGCGTCCCACAAACATCGATTTGGAATCCATTAATCAAGGCTGGATACGAAAGTAAGCTCGATATATGGCTGACGCACGAGTTAATGCAAAAAAATCTCATGAACCGAATTTCCATTTGCGAATCAGCGCTGAATCGTAACAAAATCTATTCATTACTGAAGCGGATAGTGATTGCTGATGAATTTCTGCTCAATCGTAACAAAGTCGATCTATTTCTGAAGCAGATGGTGGCTATTAATTGAAAGTGGATCACTTGCGACAATGTCAAGTGAAAACGGTTGCGGTCAAATTGTAATGAGCAGGCGCAAACGGTGGCCAAGTCAGGATTGACGGTTAGAAAGGTTTTGCCGTGCATTTAGTGGGATTGGCGGAGAATCATATACTACGACCTGTTCATCCATATCGCTGGCAGAGACTTTGTGCTCGAATGTGGAGTTGCATTATACAACCTGATGCTACAGACTTATAGAGTAGCAGAGGTGGTAAGATAGGCCTCACCATCGCAAATGGAGATTAGGTTCCATACTAGCATAATCGATTTGGTATCTTCTGGCTGGAAGAAAGGGCTGGCAATTGCTTGCTCCCAATACTGTCAGACTGAACGCCAAGTCAACTTGGCTATGCCAGGGGGCTCAGGTAATCCCATTGTTATATGAAAAGTGTGATAGGCACATCGTGGATAAGGCCTTCACTGCGGAACTCACGTTAAACCTCCGTGAACTTTTCCCATTTCATACAGCCAAATTTCTTGTTCTAATCTGTACTATGAACAATTGAAGCTTCGGAGGGAGACAATAGCCCGGGGACGAATGAGAATAGGAAGGGCATTATGTTTCATTAGGACAACATCAGGCCCATTGGAGCAGAGTTGTGTTCTGTCAGCAAAACACCAGCCCACACACATCTATAGCGACTCGCTCGAAGCTCCAATAGCTTGATTTGGAGGTCCGGACTTATTTCTTATTTGTGGCGAAAGATTTTTCTGATGAAAAGTTAGCATCAAGAGATGCATGTGAACATTAATTGTCTCAGTTTTCCGCTAATAACGGCTAAGTTTTCTATGAGATAGACATAATGCAACTACCTCCTAAATGGCAGAAAGTTATTTAAATAAACGATGCATAGTTGACCTAAATCTGATCATTCTAATTATGTTCAATAAAACCCTCAACGTCATGAACAAAAAATATTACGTGCGCAACTAAGTTCCCGCTGTTTGGCAATAGATGGCGCCAGCTGTAAGTGCTAGTCGATTCTGCCAAAGCCTAAACGTCATAAGCCAAGCTTAGGCATATGGTCAACATACCGTCTCAACACAATAGTGATTCTCTTTTGATGTCATATTCTTTTGACTGTATGAATATGTGTGATTTTGTGCCAAATAATCGTCCTATGCGGCAAGTATCGATTTTCTTCTTTCAGTCGAAGATAACGGCGACTGAAGCTCATCGCGAGCTTCAAAACGTTTACAGAGAAGCTGCTTTAAGTGAAACAGCGTGTCGAGATTGGTTTCGACGCTTTAAAGACTTTGATTTTGATGTTGACGACCATTCACATAAAGGAAGACGAAAGAACTTCGAAGACACTAAATTGACGGCATTGATTGATGGGGATCCGTGTGAAACACAGGTAGAGCTTGCTTTAATATTAGGAATTACCCGCCAAGCCATTTCCAAGCGATTGCATGCGTTGGAAATGATTCAAAGGCAAGGAACTTGGGTTCCTTACGAGTTGAAGCCAAGGGGCGTGGGGCGTGACAAAAAGGGAAGGGGTTTCTTCATCGTATTGTAACGTGTGATGAAAAATGGATTTATTACAGCAATCCAAAGAAAAGAAAGTCATGGCGGTTGCCCGGTCATACTTCCACATCGTTGCCTCGGCAAAGGTTATGCTCTGTTTTTGGTGGGACCAGGTCGGTGTTATTTATTATGAGCTGTTGAAACCAAGCGAAAACATCACTGGGCATCGGCATCGGCTTCAATTAATGCGATTGAGCCGAGTTCTGTGCGATAAATACCCACAATATGCGGAAAGGCACGAATAAGTGATTCTTCAGCATGACAACGCTCCGCCTTACGTGGCCAAGCCCGTTAAAATCTACCTGGAAATGGAAAATCTTTCCCCATCGGCCATATTCTCTCCATTTTGCGCCATCCGATTATCATTTGTTCCGTTCGATGGCACCCGGTCTGGCTGGCCAGCACTTCCACTCATATAATGACATCAAGGCATGGCTAGATTCGTGGATAGCCTCAAAAGATGAACAGTTTTATCGTGACAGAATTCGAGCTTTGCCAGAAAGATGGGGAAAAGCAGTAGCTAGCGATGAGCAATAATTTCAATGAATCATTTGTAAACATGTTTTCATAATAAAGTTGAATTTTTATAAAAAAAAAAACAACGAGAACTTACTTGCGCACCTAATAGATTCCTTTCTATTATGCTTTACATATGTTTGTTCACAATGTTTTGATGGCTGGCATTATTTAAAAAAAAAATTAAATTTTAGAAAAATCGCCACATTTGCTATGAAATATAGGACAAAATATATGACTAACTAACATTTCCAATATATAACTATCTAACATATAACTCATCTCTAACTCACATTCAACTCAACACTAACTCTAACTCATGATATTCCTCGAATTAAAGTCTTTTCACTTGTCTCATATCTTTTCCATGAATCAACAACTAAATAAACATTTTTCTACAAATTTCAATATACGTTTTTTCATTATGAGCACAAGCCACAAATCATGAGAGTATTTGCATATTTCTTTGTTGAAATATTCAAATTTATTTCAAAAATAAATCCTTATGGGATGATTTTCTTTACATCAATGAAAAGCCACAACAATCGAGTAAACAAATTGCTTGAAAGTCAATACTACTTATCGCACATCATATAGGGATTTAATCAACCAACAAATATTGCAAAAGCTTAGCAAAGGATCATCAAACAAATAAAATGGAACAAAATTCATTGAAAGGGGATATAAAACGATGTTTGTTTCTTTTATAAATGGTAATAAATTTTATCTTTTTCTTTTATGAAAAACCAAAACAACACAACATAAATATTTTAAGATGCAAGGATGGCTTTACTCAGCCTATAAGATATACTACATGGGAGTTTGTGAATGATTGAAACTCCCCAGCAAAGTACGTGAATCCGAGGAAGCTAAAATTTGACGACATTTTTGCAGGAAAGTGGTGAAAATTTGCGGAATCAGCAATGAATTTATCATAGGCCTGTCATAGGAAGGAAGCAGTTTTTATGATATTTCCTCTTCACATTTTCACAACAGTTATTATAGCAATGAAAAAGCATCCGATATACGCTAGCGGGGATAATTTTGCACTCTAAGCTAAACGGGGGGTAGGTTGTATAAAAAAAGTAGTAGAAAAGTATGGAAAATAACAATGCGACCAAGTTCTCCTACGCAAAAGCAAACAAAGATGTTAAAGAAGAAGGTGAACGTCAAATGACGTAAATACGTTGTCCGGAGCAGTCAATCGAGCAGTAGAATATTTATTTTGTTCGTTTTCATTTGAAATGTAGACAAAATATGGTGTTACATTTTCGAAGTTAAAAGAGAACGTTAATATTTATGATTTATCAACGTTTGGAAATTTTGAAAACTTATATTTAAAGTTTCAAAAAATATATTTTCGGCAACATTTCTCATTTTTTTTCGGTTATGCAGATAAATCGTCAGCTGTAATTGGAAAAGCAGCTTCAACAGGAAGGGCCTTATCTTCAGGTGAACAATTTTAAATCCAAAGCAGCTGCCGCGCTTAAATGCCAACAAATGTTTACGAAAACTCAACATGCGAGAGGTACAATCAATGCTGGCACGTTTTTTGTAACATGACCGCCAAATGCAACGACAAATATCGGCAAAATACCTAAACTGTCGCCAGAAAAAGGAGACAAAATATTTTGTAATATGTCCTTGCAAAAGTGGTTTGTAGAACAGATTTATTTTTTATGGAGTTCTGTAATAGCATTGATTGTAACAATAAAATGTTCTTATTAAAAATAATATTGGTTCATATAAATGAACTACTTTGAGTTCTTCGCAAATACAGGGTGGGCCATATGAGTGTTGGCGATTTATTTCTTCAATTTCTCGGTAACGCGCGGCGCGGGGTGGCGGGGGGATATGTTGTTCGCTGCGCCGCTTCCTGGAAATTTAGTCGCCATGGAGCCGTACACGGGAGTGCAGCGTTCATTTTGTGTCCGAGCGTATTACAAAAACAATAAATCAGTGATTACTGCACGACGTTTGTGTCGGCATGAACACGGTTTACACGATTTAAGTGAAGTTCCAAGCGCCAATGTGATACGAAAATGGATCAGAATGTTCGAAACAACCGGCTCAACAGT